>VZSC01012800.1:746888-893382 GCA_013398225.1 Steatornis caripensis | reverse complement strand
GCATTCCTGTGCAACCTGCTCTAGGCTAATCTGCTTTAGCAGGGGGGTTGGACTAGATGATCTCTAGAGGTCCCTTCCAACCCCTACCATTCTATGATTCTATGATTCTATGAAAGGACAGGCACCCAGTCTCCCACATCTGCATTATCTGGGAAAGACAGTGTCAAGACAGATGGTTGCTCGGGATGCTGTGACATGGACATATCCATAACTGGGACCAGCAACTACTCAGCTGTTGGAGACTGATGAGAGTACAGGAGGCACATCAGCAGTTGAATCTAATATCAGATTGGCCTTTTTTAGAATAATGATTTGAGCCAGGTTGTGGCTGCTCTTTTCCATAAATTTTCTGATTGCTTGAGAATAACAAAAATGGTTGATTGCTTCTATACAGTTGCAGGTTGCACTATTACTAAACGCTGCGTTTTGACAATAAGTCTCACCAGAAATCAGTGACTTGCGACATGTGCATGCATCCACATATTTTTCATTTGATAAATTCAAGTTTGGAAACAATTTGCTGTGGCTGGTTCACTGAAAAGCTCTCAAGCTGTAACTGCAGAGATACCAAAAGTCTTGCTGCAGGCCACGCAGTTCAGTGAAACGATGTTGTCTTGGTGTCTTCTGTGAATCAGGATGAATTTTGGTGGCAGGAAGAAAGAATTTGAAAAGAATAATTAAAGTGTGCTTCTATGTGAGATGGCATCCCTGACTAACCAAACCATAAATCATTACATTATTTCCAAACTACCTGCCATCCTGGCTTCACCTACTCTTATTTAGATAAGAAGAGATGACAGAAATGTGCAAAATATATGAAGCAAGACCAAAAACTTGAGTCAAACATCTGCCTTAATGCTAAATCTTCCCCCTTCTAAATTTAAACTAATATTTCCAAAATACGTTTGTGAATACATTTCTTATTTAAAAGCAAAGAAAAAAATCCCCTGTATGGATAGGCTTCAAAACTCCCTAATTATTTCTGAATCTTGTTGCAGTTTGTCAGATAATTGTTTGATCTTTCACTCTTTTAAGTCAATGTCAAAATTCTTACTGAGTTTAATGGATTCAGAACTCAGGCCGAAGTAGGGAATTTTAAAAATACAGACTCTTGGCACCAGGTACCATAACATTTCTGAAGGCGTATAATGTTAAGGCTTTTTAGTAAGCAGCAGAGTAAATTTCTTTGAAGTTATTCAGCCTATTGGGCATACGAATGTACAACAAGCACACAGTATGTTCACCCATTGAGGACTCTTGTCAAGTTTTAAGTGATAAAAATTCCAAGTGCTGTAAATGCTGGTTGAAGCCCTTGTTCGCTTTCACAGTTCTAAATATCCAGATTTTGCACAAAATCTCACACACAGTTCCCTCCCGAGTACAGAGCTACACCTACATTGTGGGGACAGCTCCATTCTTTACTCCCTCTCTAAGTTTGAACATTATTTTTTTGTTCCGAGAAGTTCTAAGTGCAGCTGGCTGAGTGGATTTTGAAACGTAACTTTCAGCAGGAGCCAAGAACTGACTTTGCATTGGGATCTCACCATAGCACTGGATGACTCTTTCATTACTATGACATGAAATCAAATTTACAGCCAGAACCTGCGAGGGCCTTAGTGCCTCCTTGCAGTTTCCTCCTTGGTAGCTTCTGGTGGTCTACGTAAGGAAGCACTTGCTGTACTCTGCAGGTCTATCTACTTTAGCTACTTAGTGCTCTGGGGAAGTTATCGTTGAGGTTTAATTCTCCCTTGTGTCTACCACTGGAATCATGCAGCACACATGTGAGAGTACCGCACTGGCAGTGTGGGTGCAAGGTACCGCCAAAAGGGGGAACGCACATCTTCCCCATGTCCTCCAGCAGTTTGCACTCTGCACAAGCGCATGATTCTGCCAGCAACATCAAAGCAGTCTGGGATGGCTGTACAGAAATATACTTGGCGTTGCCTACTGTGTACAGATGTGTGGTGTCACGTGCCTAGGACAGGCAATTAGTATGAAATCGAAGCCGTAAATATGCTCCTAGAACCAAGGTGGATTACACCAAATCAAACCCTGCTCCTCTCTTTTCTTGCACCTCACCATTTGGTAATATGAATGTCTGCAATGCGGCAACTCACTTGGGAAACATGGCAGATGTCTGGTCTATACGTCTGCTTGTGTTTAATTTATCTCTTTAGTTTTGTGAGGCAAAGACCTTATCTCCATTTACGGGTAAAATCCTATAGGGTTCTCAGTTGAGCAAATTCAGTTCTCATTTAGGTCTCTCAGAGATTACACTTCTTCTGGGACTGACACCGTGACACTTGCCATGAGGAGATCCTGAGAAAGGAGATAGACAGATCCAGCACAATATTCATTAAGACACCAAAGTATAAATAGTGCCTCAAGTGGATTGCAGAATCGTTCACTGTATCTGAATTTATTCCTGGAGTAAAGTTTTAGGTGTTATTACAGTCAGTGTACTGAAGTGGCTTGTGTGTTAACTAGAACCCCTGCAAATTAATAAACAAACTTAAAATTACATTGGGCAAATCAGACTTGCAGAGTTTCCAGGAAAACAGTTTTACTGGAAGGTGTGACTTTAGAAAAAGGTATCTAAGCTGGAATCCTTGAGTGTGAAAAGGCTACCCAAGAAACCTTAAAGAAATGGTCACTGCAGGCAGGAATGAGGTATGTAGTCAAGACTTGGTGATGAGACTGTGCTGGTTTGTGCCAGAAATTGTGTCCAGGAATCTAAGCCTTGCACAGCTGAAATCATTAAGAGAACTGATTGTGTTTTTTTCTGGAAAAAGCAAGCAATGAAAATCTCTTTGCTAAAGTTTTGTACACCAAGCTTTAACCTGGGAATAATTTGCCTGGTCAGAGGGAAGTCTCAGTGTGCGTACTGTGGTAACTGAAATACCGAACTGCATCACAGACTCTTCCATGGAGAGGGTAGATGGGTCCACAGTTACTGCACAATTGCCATAGCTGCCACAGAATCAAAAGTTGTGTAATGTTTGGTATAGGAGGATAGTCAGCGTGTCTACATGGCACAAAGCACTGCTTTGCAAATCTACCTCTAAATGAGTCGGAAGTAGTCCATCTTCGTGCAGCTTTCTCCTCAGGCTAATGAACTCTGCCTCTTGGCAGGGCTAATTAACCCATATGAAGTGCTACGCTAATTCAACTAAATTGTGTTCGCTACCCACATTACACGTTTTCAAGTCAGGTTGGCTATCTCTGCATTAAACTGCAGTCGTGGCTGTGCCGAGAGCATCAAAATACCCTGCAAATGTGAGTCTCAGAGTTTGGCTCTGCCTATCCTCCTCAGAGAGAGTTCTCATTGCAGGCAGTGGGAACTTAGCCTAAGGAGCTCATGACTGGGCCTTTAAACATTCAAGACCAACATTTTGAATAATTGACTCTCTAGTTTGCCTCAGGATATTATGATAGTTTTCAAAGGCTGGTTCCAATATAGCAATAAGCCACAACAACGTGTGTGTTAGTATGCAATCGGTGCATGCCTTCAGTGCATTGGCATAGAGCCTTTACCACCCAAGAAGTATTCCCGAAGTGATCCAAAGCCTACTGAAATCTGTGGAAAACTTTCTATTGACTTCAGTTGGCTTTGATTTCCATTGACTTCAATGGGCTTTGGATCAGCCCCAGAGATTCCCACCCCTCATACAAGGACTGTTTACATGAAATAATCATTAGATAAAATACACAAACAAGTCTTGGAACAAGGACCAACACCTAGCACTCTTCTCCTTGGTGATGGCTGTAGAGTCATACCCTTTCTCGCTTTCTCTCTTGCTAGGTCGCTGTGTTTATTTTTTGTACAGCCTGGCAACTTCAACACAGTAGTGGCTGGAGCACTCCCTGGGAACTTGGAAGATGGGTAGCTGAACCTCTCCAGATGGGAAACTACCATAAGCTCCGTATCAGCCATCCTTTACAAACGCCCTAGCCGCTAAATTGTTGTATACAAAGTGGTTGTTGGCAGCTCTTCCTTTTGGCTATATTTTACAAAAAGTGGTATGAGCCACCCTGTTGTACGGAGGCAGATGGATCCAGACAGCGTGTAGGATGCCTTAGGAAAGACCAATGGACCAAAGTTCCTCAGGTTGTGGATCCCAGTGAGGCTGAGGCTTGAGCAGAGGCCAAGCTTCTCAGCTCTGACACGGGGAAATATGCCTGGGGTGTGATTCTAGGTGTGTGGGGAACTTCCCGAGTCAAAAAGGCAAGAATTAGTGGAAGTGAGGTGCCTGCAGTGGTACTGGGAAGTTCCAGGAAAGCAGGCTTGCACGTAGGTGCTCACATGCTCGTTAAGCCCCACGTTGCAGGCTTCTTCCAATCCTGTCCCGAGTTGCTCATCATTTCAGAGAGTTCGGCATGTTCGGTGCTGCACTAACAAACACGAGGCCTTCTCCTTCCGTGGGCTAGCTCAGGCTTTTAATTTAGTGCCTATGGCAGTAGTATCTGAGTACACACTCAGTTTTGCTTAACCTCCTGTCGAAGAAAAATAGAGATGGAAACCTGAGAGTCTAATTCCAGATAAAAACTGACGTATTTGGGGTTATCAGGAAGCCTTATTCAGGTATTACTCTGGCAGTGAAATTCATTTTTGTTGCGGAATGGGAGCTTCTTGATGAGTAAACTTTGATAACTGGTGCTGCAAAGGTTGTAGAGACGGTGATAAGATCTGAGGTTATAGGAATGTGGTAGCTGTTTGGTGATCATACCAGGCAGAGTGATATTTCCACAGCCAGATTAGTAAAAATATCGCAGTAGGAGAGGAGTTAAAATGCTCAGAAGTCTTTAATCAGTATGCTCGCAGAGTAATAATTCAATAAATGTATTTCTGATGCACAGACGAGTTTTTTTCAAATCATTTCATCTACAGGCATATTGATTAATGTATTAACATAGAGGCAATTATCTAATAGAGTGTCTAGGTAATGTGTGGTTAACAAGGTACTGTTAATAATAGTTAATGTATACCGTTTAGTTAAATGTACACTCATTAATCAAAACAGAGCAAGCTACAACAATGCTAAGTATTAATGTATCAGTGTATTCCCAGCTTGGACAGTGGTGTTAATTATAGGCCAGATGTTGATAATCTTTCTCAGATCAAGGAGTTACTTGTCCCATCAATAGCCTTGAGGGATATTTCTACACTCACTCCGAGATGCTCCCCGAGGCTTCTCCCAAGACCACATGCACTGAATCTGCCTCTCCACCAGTAAATTAGACAGTGCTGGGACACTGGAACTTAAAGTCATCAGAGCAGTCGCTGACATGCTTTTGGACTGGGCCCTCAAGCACTCCCTGAAACAATTCCCTGGCACAGCTGGGGACTCAACAGAGGCCAGGGACTGTTTCCAGGTGGCCATGTGATTGCGGCCACCCTGTTTTGGGGAGTAAGAGAGTTTAATACTAATGGCATGGTACGCTGTGAGTTGGCCAGTTTTGGTGCTGGAGAATGGTCCCATGCAAGTGTCATTCATTAGTGTAAGTGCAGCTGAGCCGCACAAGCGGTAAAATCTGCAAGCGCAGCTCCAGCTGTGGCTGAAATCCACTTTGCAGGGTCCAGGAGACTCCCTTTCGGTTCACGATCCTGCTATGCACTACATAGCCCACCGGCAAATGGGAACTGGGAGGGTCGGGGACAATCCTCTTTTCTAGCTGCACGGGCAACATTGTGGGTGCTAGTAGATGCTTCTAGAGCGCTACGGATACTCTTAGAAGTATGCAAGTGCTTTTCCTTTTTGTTTGTTGCAAACAATGTGTTGTAGCAGTTCGAGCACTTGAAACAAAGCCTATGGAGGCCCTTCAAAATAGGACGCAGGTGCATCCGTTGCACCGTCTCATAGCATACATGGATATTGATTGCTAGTCCAGTCCGGTGTGTTCAGTGTGTTCACTCATCTGTGAAAAGTCAATTGTGACCATAGTGCTTGGCAGAACTGAGCCTGAGGTAACTAAACCAAATATTGTCTCTTATTTCAAGCGGTATGTAGATATGTATACATATATACACATATATATTGCTGACATATAGCAACTTTTGATAGAGCGAGTTCTGATGCTGCTGTTAAATTGCACTAAGTAGTTAATCAGTGGCCCTATTTTATTGTTTTTGACATCGCTTTCTACAGATTGAAGAAGTTTACCTTTATAAGAAGCAGAAAGTTGACAGATATAGTAGATAATTCTGTTATGCCTGCTTGGAAATGATTAATGCTAAACTTTTGAACAGGTCTGCCTTGAAAAGGAAATGTCACCTGTTCAAACGCAGCTTTGTATGTTCTCCTGAGGTAATGTATTCAGCGCTTATCAACATGCTGATCTGCTGGTAGTTTCAGGGAGTAAATGTGAGTTTCAGCAACTGAAGCACGATCCTGCAGGTGCAAGTTCGGGCAAAACTGCCATTAGTTTTAATGAGAGTTTGTCTTATTCAAAAGTGCAGGATGAAGCCAGCAAGTGGGTAAGCGAAATATGTGAGCTCAAGGGTGGGTTTTTATTACTCAGAATACATTGATGTGCCTTCGAGACCTCCATCCAAAAATGTTTGGGGTTTGCTTGAATTTTTCATGCAAAAACAATAATCAGAACACTTTAATGATTTATTAAATTCTCATTTTATTTCCCTCCCTTCCGGCTGCTTGATAAAGAGTTTCCAGCTGTTTGTGCTTCCATTTGACAGATAAAGTAGACCCTTATTCTGCAAAACACTCAGGAACACGTGTAAGTTCAAGGGTGTGAGTGGTATCCTCTGACTGCGATGAGCGATCAGTGGGCTTGAAATTATGCATCTGCAAAGAGCCAGCTTTTCCTAAGTACTTAGGTGTCTAAAAATATAGATGCAGTGCAATGGGATGTTTAAAGATGTTTAAACATATTCCTCCCTCCCTCTGTAATGATTTCTTTAGTACTCCCTGTAGCAATTAGAGAATAGCCATTGCGGAGCCCACTTGTACGGTAATGTATTTCAACAAACTACAGTTTTTGTGGTATGGGGAAATAGGAAAAAACAGGTTAAATTTAACAGGAACGCCAGCAATAGAGGGAGACTAAATGATTGCAATGCGTGACTGTCATTTCCTCTCTAGAATTACATTAACCATCTCAGGTTTGTTACCACACTTCATCTCAGATGTACTAGGACCCTAATCTTGCCAGTAGTAAGCAAAATGAGAGGTCTTATGATCTACCAAGTTGTTTGAAGAACTCAAAACTGTTTCTTCTGTTCACGATTCATCTATGAGCTGTTCATGTTTTCTGTGAATTTGCCCATTGTTCGGATTTGTATGAAATTTATTTTCTGGGAAAAGCCTATTAATTAACTAACCAAGGAACCAAAGATTGGGGCCAAAGGGCCAGATTTTCAAGCACTCGCTAGGGAGAGTTCTGTTTATACATATTTCATGGGAGGGGTTATAATTTCAAAAATAATTGTGGTGGATTGGAATTTGTAAATGCTTTGGGTGGATATTGTTACATACTAAGTTTTTGAAGTAACTAACATTCAAATGACATTCTTAGTCATTTAACTATTCAGTATTTGAACTTCTCCTTAGAAAGTAGTTTGACAAATACCAACACCATGGAAACTGTAATATTTATGTACTGATCGCATACAAATAGAACATTTCCCCTACCACTTATCTTTGTACAGTGTGGACAGTTCCTCATTCCAGATCTGTCCCTCTGTCTATCTATCAATCTATCTATCTGTCTTAACCTTGCCATATTCAATTCTTAATGCGTATTACTGACATCCTCTCAGTAAAATTTTTGTTCTACACCCTTCTTTCATTGATCAGTTTGCATATCAATAATGCACTCATAGTCAGTTTGATCCTTCCAGTTTGATCCTTCCAGTTTGACACAACTGAAACTGCAATTCAGTGAGATTCTTTTTCCTTGCAAATAAGTAAGTTTTCCAGTTTTCTAAATTCCTGCGTATTTTTACTGTATTAATTTTTTAGCTGGATTCACACATTTCGAATGAGACCAATTCAGTTCTTGTGTAGACATTTGAAGGCATTTAGGTGTTGCTATTGGGGTGTTTACTTTTTTTACCGAAAACTACAAAATTCACTGAGTTAGAAAAACATATAAGGATCAACAGTCTTTGTTGGCTGTTATTGAAGATTATTAAGAAATCAACCTAGTAAATCTCTTCTTTTTTAGGGTGTATCTATACTTCAATGAAGGGTGTCACTGTAGCCAGTGTTAATATTACCACATTAGCTGGAAATCAGCTACTAGTGTAACTGCATCAGTACGGCGGTCTGCTTGGGCTGACCTCATGAATATTTGCTTAGCCAAGATATACATGTAACTTGTACTGAACTTCATACTGATATTGCTCTCACTTGGGCTGGTTAGTTTACAGCTAGCTCTGTCCTTCCTGCGAAAGCTGCCGTCATATCATCGACTGTGCCCTAAGAAAGAGCTGTCGGTTAGCCGGAGGTTAATCGATGAGCAAGGAGAGCTAGCCTGGTAAGCAACTGACAGCCCAGAAATGAGGGGCTGTCTCTGACTGGCTTGGATGATTAAAATGCTATTTTTAGAATTAGGAATTCTGTCTTCTGGAAACACTGATATTAATAGTGGTGATTGCAATAAATACTCCAAAAGATGATCATATTTCTGCTGCAAATACACTGGTTCAAAGGATCAGTGGCACAAGATGACTTGCTTCTTTTCAAATGAGCCCAGCTGTAGTGTGTTTAATAAGAATAATAACAAAAACATAGGAAATACATTCTAGGCCTGAATCCTAAAGCGTCATATAACCCCTAGGCCATCAGCTGGACAGGAAAACAGGAATTGGTTTAATGGCTCAGACGAAGTGAAGGAGAAGAGAAATCCTTCTGTAGCACACAGAGTGATGGCAGAGCTGCCTGCAGACCTTACAGGACCAGTGGATGAAACAGCCACTGGACTTCTGTGCCTCCTGTGTCACTGTGAAGAGGGAATTCAGCAAGAAATGGAGGGCTTATGGGAGAGCAATTGTGGGGCTCTTTTCTTCTCTTGCCATGTGCCCTAGTACAGTAATGTAGAAAGACACAGCAACCCTGCCTGCAGAACAGAAATCATTACACAAGCACAAATCACTCATTGATCATGCGTCATACACAAGCATAAGCTAGCATCTAATTTGAATTATTTACCGGGTTAAAATATGCTGCCTTTCACTGTGCATTGAAATAAAACAGTATTTTGCAAAGAGTTCCTGAGAAAGTCCCGTTTATGCATTAACTGCCAGGTCCTGAACTGTCATTCCAGACACTGGTTAAAGTGCAAACTAGAAAATAGTGGTTGTTTGATGACAATCTCTATAATGATGCCCAGACATTTGTTTCCTCTCTTGTTCTGTGTACCAATATGGACTTAGTGTAAACAGAAACGTGATCTTTCATTACCTTGTATTCAAGCAACTGAAATAAAAACTGCTAATGGAAGAGGAGGAGAGAAGAAGGAAAAGATCAAATGCCTTTAAAGATATTTACACAACATAAAGATTTTTGTGACCGTGAGATACTGTTCTGAGGTTACGTACAAGGAGCAAAGAAAGAAACTGCACTTTCAGGAAAATTTGTGACAAGAATACGTGGGAAAACAATTATGTTGCACGACTAGCCTTCACTTTGTACAGACACATTATATGGCAAATGCCAAAGCAAACAGTTTGTAAGTAAGTGAAGCAGAGGTTTTATTCATTTGCTGTCTGATCAGGAGTATTTATACATACCTGTACTGTGAGTGTCTATTTTTGTTTCTTTTTTTTAAATGCAGGAGGTTTATTAAATCACTGATAGGAAAGTTCAGGCATTTATTTTAGAAATGACTTTGCTTTAGAATTTTGTTTAGAATGGAAGGACTCTTGCATGATTCAGTGTGAAAGCATTGCCTTAATGTGCCCTTCTCCTTCTTTGAGTGGATAAGTAGCCTGCTGAAGGGCTGGGGAACAGCAGAATAATATTTTGGTGAGACTTTTCTGACACTGTCTCTCGTGATATCATGAGCAAGGTAAGGAAACACAGTCTGCAGAAAATCACTGGAAAGTAGGCAGCTTGAAGCATCTTTCTTAAAGAGTGAGCATGAGATCCACTGCAAAATTGTGAAGCCCTTCCAAGTGGGGTCCTTGCAGGCTTTTGTCTTGGTCCCAGACCTAACCCAGTTTTTCAGTAAGGGCCTGGACAACAGGCTAGAGAGCACACACACACAGTTAATTTGCAGATGGCACTGACGGGATGATGCTCCAGGCACTTTGGGGGAGAGCTTCAGAAGTCAAATGGGCAAAGTGGAAAGATGGCCTGAAATCCACAGAATGAAACTAAGCAGAGGGGCGTGCAGAGAACTACGGTTCGGGAGGAAAAATCAAACGCACAAATAAAATGGAGAATAATGAGAGATACAGCAACAAAACAGGAAAGGATTTGGAGATTACTATGAAGCACAAACCAGCTAGGAGTGGGCAAAATGAGGTGGTTGTGAACAAGACATTCAGCATGACGTGATCAAGAACATCACCTGTAAGAGACAGAAGGTGACTGCTTAGCTCTGTTTGGCGTTGGTGAAACCTCAGCTGGAAGACTTTGCCCGCTTTCGGGTGCTGCACTTGAACAGAGATGTAGGCAAACTCCAGGTAAGGTAACAAGCAGGGTAAGAGGTTTAGAAAACACGACATACAAAAGAAGAGCCATAGAAAGAGAGTTGCTTGGTCTAAAAAGGGAAGACTGAGGAGGGAATGTAGAAGTCTACTACAGTAAGAAGATTACCATAGAAAGATAAAGTCACTTGAGGGAATTTAAAATTTCCTTTTCTGGAGGCTTTTAAGGATGGGCTAGAAAAACGCCTGTAAGGATGATCTGGGAATACTTGCTACTCCTCAGCAACCTCTTAAGGTCATTTCCAGCCTTATATTACTTTGGTTCATTGACCCACCCCATAAAACTGCATCCGAAATCAAACATCTATTTTTAAATGGATTATTAGGAGAGTTTTTTGGGTGGTATATTTTTAACATGGCACCCTACTATTTTTATCCAAGTACAGATAATTTTGTAATTCTGATGTCAGTGTTTTCTTAACACTTGATGGTTTTCATGAATATTCACATTGAAGATTTAGGAGGCCTTTTCTAAATCAGAATTACATTTCAAAGGGTTTCACTATAATGTTATAGGTGTTTGTGAGATGGCAAATGTCTCTTTAATCTGTTTCCTCACAGACATTTAATCTCTCTCTCGGAACAATTGTAACATTAGTATTTAATGTACATACTGATATTTAGTTGTAAAATACATGATTCAGAATACTTTTTATTTATCCAGTTCCTTCAGTTTCCAAGGCATATCTCAAAGTATTTTTTCAGTGGCACTAGGGAGGTTCATTTGCATCACTTTGCAACGTTTTTTTTGTTTCAGAGCACTTACTTACCCTTTAAAAATATAGTTACTTACAAGTAGTGACCTCTGGATACTGCCCTCAGTATAATCAATGAGACAAAATTGAGATAATAGTTGACTTTCTTGTTATCTTGATAACATTTTGTTGTCATTTAACAAATCACCTTGGACTGATTGAAAACAAAATGTGCTGTGCAGATTCCAAATTGAATTTAGCATTCTACTTAAAAGAAAACCTTTCATTTATTTTTGCAGTGGAGAAAATGGAGAGACAGTTTCTCTTTAGAAAAAATTTGTGAATGTGACAGTAATTTTTTAAATGTTTTGACTTAAACCCACATTTCTTTCAGTGAAAGCAGTTGTGTCCCGTCATTAGCGCTCGCTACAAAATCCATTTGTTAGTAGAAGAGACGCACATAAATTAATCACTGACAGAGTACAAGGTTATGCTCATCGTAATAATAATGCAGGCTCTGTTGTGTGGAAAGTTAGGTGATAAACCGTCTGCTTTATGGCACAATAAGGATCAGATGTTGCTGCACCTGATGTGACTCTGTTGTATCATTTGCTGCAGATTCATGGACAGCGGAGGTTCTGCAGTCACAGGATGGGAAGTTTTTTGTTTTAGCGTTTTAGCATTTAATCATGATTTTGATGTACTCTGTGGGCTGCACATCGACACACGCTATAGATTTCTGCTATGATAACTAGAAAAACAATCAGAGGTCACCTTCCATGCACTGGTGAGAGGTCTGTATCCACTTTCCTTCTATCAGGGTGGCTGCAGGTCCTCTGGAACGGAGCTCCAGACCCAGCCCAGCCTACGGGCCACGGACTCCCAGCCTGATCGAAAATGGAAGCCTGCTCCTGGAGGGACGGTGGCAGCAGAGAAGATGTTGCAACCCTGGGGGATGAGCGAGGCAGGCCACCTGGCAGCACAGCTCAATAGATCTCTGAGGCACCTCAGTCAAGCCACCCCACAGATGTCAAAGTGACCGATAGATTACTTAGGTGAGCTGCCTTGCCTTTCAGCTTCATGCCGTCAGCAGGCCTGCATGCGGTGCTTCCTCTGCCCAGCGAGCTTTTGCCAGGGATTCCACTTAAATTCCATTTCCACTAACCCGTACTTGGCTCTTTCTTTCTTGGGAAGAGTTCACGTGCAGTTTCACACACCTGCAGGGATCATAGGAGAGCTGCTCGTTATTCCACCTGGGAAGGTGTGTGTACACCAAGGATGCACCTCCTGTGGTTATTTTCCCTCTGAGGCGAGGGAGGTGAAATTGTTTGCCTGGTATATACCATTCATTTTCCTCATGGTAATGGACGAACCCCTTTTTCTTGCTGTTGGCTTTCCTTGATGGAACCTGCAACACTGCAGAGCTTTTCTATGTATTTATCCAGCCTGCAGGGCACTGAATTCTGGTTTCATTCTTCAGGTTTCTTGGAAGCCTATGAAGCAGGACTGGCTCTTGAAATTGCAGAAGTTGGGATCAAACCTGTATTTAGACCGTGTTGTGCCTTGACTGTGCAGGTTATATCAAAGGACACATCAGGACCAAAGAAGACATTAGGCCACTTCTTAAGTCAGCAAGAGAAACTTTTTTATTGTATGGCTTTTATCCAGTTTTTCATTCCAAAATTTTAGCAATGGATTTCTGCTAATGATTTAAAGTCAAACCTCGCTATACCACAGACCTGAGTAAAGGGAAAGAAATGATTTATCCTTTCTGCTTGAAAATTAACAAAGATTCTTGCACTACTTTCAAATCAAAGTAATACTTTCCCTGAAACAAGGCAGAAGACTATGGTCACATCTGAACAAAATACAGAGATATGTACTCTGTGCTTGAAGCTGTTTACACTGCAGTACTTCGCTGATAATGTCTTATATGTCTTAATAGCGTCTTCTTCCAAGGCTACGGCCACTATAGACGGGCCTCTTGGTGGTATGTCCATATTTGCCAAAACCTGGAAATCCCACATACAGTGACAGAGCTGTCCCAGAAGAAAAGTAGAGCACAGCCCAAGCCCTGACTGTCGAGGTAAGTCCAATGCTGCACTGAGGACACGTTGAGGAAAAGTCCTACTCTGAAAAAAAGAGGGCTTGACAGGGGACATGGGAGATTTGAGAAAAAGATGAAAACAAGGGCCAAAAACTCTTATACATGCATTCAGAGTGCAGCATAAACGATCTCTGTGATGAAGCACTGACAAACCATGAACAGCCAAACATCCTGCATCGTTGAGAGGCAGGCATACTGTCTTAATCCTTTGCTAGTATGTATAATATACTCTCCCCACCACAGCAAGAACATGCTGTGTCTCATCCTTCATTCCCATTTGTGTACTCCATCCTCCTTTTCCTGATCCTTCTTGCAGAGCTATGTGTTTTCCACATCTCTCCTGTCTCATGGACATTGAACATTATTATTATATCTGTGGCACTTGTTACTTGAGCTGCTACAACCTCTCCCTACGTTGCTGGAATCCTTCTGTCATTTTCTCTACAAGAGCTTTAGATATGTCAGCAAGAAAAAGGTCAGATGAGCTCTTGAAACTGGTCAAAATTTAGTGATCTTTGAACTATGATGCCTCATGCTTCTGAGACTGTACTGGAAGGTGATGGTAAATTTAGGGGTGAGAATCTTTCTTTTGGTTTCTTCATTTGGGTGACAGAAGCATCTGACTTACTTTGTTTATCATAACCCTTTAAATATACAGAAAATAATATGATGGTGAGTCTGAGTCAATTCTTCATACACCACCGGTGTCTCGCTGAGGGCTAGGTGGACACATGATGCTGATTCCTCTTTGTTGCCGGTTGCTAAACTGTAGTAAATCTCTGCTAAAGAAGAACATAGAAATCTTTCAATAGAGACGTTTGTCACTGGAATTTGGAAGGGGAGTGAGTTTGGTTCATGCCAGGTTTCGCTCAGAGGGGTAGGCTGGTGCTCAACCAGTGCATCTATGTTGGCAATTCAGTGCTATGGAAAAGTGATTGGTTAGGTGAAAATTTGCCTTGTGTCTGTTCTTGGAGTCTTGCAGCACACACACGAGTGCACCCCAGGAACTGAGGCTGAAGCCAGGCCCAGGATCTCCATCCAGAGCCCTCCACCAACAGTGGTGCAAAGTACCTCCAAAAGGGGGGAAGCACATCTTCCGTATGTCCTTCAGCAGTTCACACTCTATGCAAGTGCACAATTCTGTTACTAAAGGCAAAGCTGTACAGACATCTACTTTGCACTGCAATGTGCACCTTGGACAGGCAACTGGTCTCAACTCTGTTGCTGGAACTGACACATTGTGGAATAGGTCCAATGTATTGTCCATGTTGTGTCACAGTCCAAACACTCATAAGTGACTTCAGTGGTGGGGTAATTCAATGTTGCCAGAAAAATGAAAGGAAACACAAAGTGTATGCTTGATTGTAGTTAAAACATCATCTCTTTGGTAACAACCACTTTGATTATGAAGCAATGATGATCACTTTAATTAATGTTGCTACACTGCAGACAATGAAGTCTAACTTTTACATTTTGACTAATTTCATGTACCTACACAGCTCTGGTGGTTGTTATCTGTTAAAACACCTTCCATTGTTGCCGGACAAGCTGTGTTTTAGATCCTCTTGCGAGACTTTTTGTACCACAGACCTCTTCTATTTCCCTGTTTTTTTAAAAAAGACTTCTTTCACATTTGGAATCTGCTCTTTTTCCTGGCCCTGTCTATTGTGACAGAAACTGCCCTCTGGACAACTCTATGGCTGGACCTTGAACTGGGCAAGGCTAACTCTATCTCCTGATCATACCCTAACTGGGTTTGACACATGTACAGCAACATCTTTCCAAGTGCTTGTGCTGAATGCCCTATTCAAGTAACCCGTGTATTACTTACCAAAAAATATATAACAGTAAATAAAATGTCAAAAGCCTTGCATGTCTTCCTCTAAGCCTTAGCCCTTTGTTGTGTGTTTTGCGTATGTATGTTGTGTGTTTTCCATATGCTCTTCTCAGTACTGTGCCCCTGCTTTCCTACTGGAAGAAACAGATATCCAGCAACTGCTACTTGTGTCCCACCCTTTGTACTCCAAGCAAAGGGTTTTAACAGGTTAGAGTTTCTTTGATCCTGACCTTAGAAACATCCATCTATAACCTATCTGGAGTCAGGTGGTAGACATTTCACTGTTAGCAGTCATTGTTCTTAAAAACTCTTATGTATCCTCTCTGGAAGATATTTGTCTTTGTCATGATTCTGTTTAGTATTTTTTTTTTAACAGGCTGCTTTAATTCTATATAATCAAACAAAAAATATCAAACAGATAAGATGAGGTACTTACTTATGATAGTCATGAAAATAATAGAGATATCTCATTCTTTACAACAACCAAATGAATATGAAGTGCTTCACACACTGCAACCTTACAATCTGGATATGACACAAGTGAAAATAAATGCACACACCCATAAAACTAGTAAAACTGGCTGTTGCAGCTACACATAGTTCCTTGTGTTCATTAAAATTCTATCTTTATTGAGCTTATCTTGATTGGCATGCAGATCAAAGTGAAAATGTAATAAATAAAAGAATATACATAATGGAATCCATGGAAAGAAGCTATTCAGAAGATAATTCCAGTAGGTAAATTGCAATGCAGTATTAAAAACAACAGTGTAGAGCATTTGAAACATAACACGTCATAGACTGTTGAAGGGCGAGATCCTGAGGCCATTACTCACTTGCGTAGACACACTGACTTCAAAAGAATTACTCACCGTGAGTAAAGATAGTTGGAGTACGAATAAACAAAAGAGTATTAGCTCCTTCGGTGCAGCCGTGTAGCTGAACAACATCTCTATGTGAGCGTGATCCTGTCAGCAATACCCAGCTCAGTCCATAATGGAGCTCCAAGCCCCCTCTGGGATGTGGTGAGCACCTGTGTAGGGCAGAGGATTCCATATCAAATAGAAAATGGGAGCACAAACACACATAAATATGAAATGAGTATGTTTTCCTTCAGTTGTGCCCACCTGTGCTACTTATGAAAATAACTTTCTTACTTCCCTAGCTCTGGTTGGCCTTGCATAGCCCATACATGGAAAAGTGAGCTGGATCAGCCTCGTCTCCTTCATTATTAAGCAAATACTTGTAGTTTGCTGAACTGGGGCCCAGATTTCCATAGCTGAATTTTTATAGCTGTTTAAATGTATGGAGAAAGAACAGTTTGATTTTCAGATGTCAAGGATGAATTTTTAGGGCAAGCAACAAAGAACAAAGTTTTTTTCACCTTAAACTGCTAACTAGAGTATTTTAATGCAGTCATAGGACATTGACGTAAGGCCTTTAAATGTAATTTTATTTAAATTTTTATTGACACAATTATACAAGTGAGATAAGGGATGATTTGTAAGTTTAGTCACAAAAGATGAACAAAACAGAAACTAGATGACAGTTTCTGGACATCAGAAACTAGAACACAGGGTCTGTACGTTGAGGGCCATTGAACAGAAATAGTTCAATCCAGAGTAGGACACAAAGAACATGTAGGAAAAAAACAAAGGAGAAGCCCAAGAGAAAGATTTCTTAAATAATTTTACGAACCTGACTGGCATCAGTGTTTGCTGTTCGCTTCCACTATTTGAGCACTGGGAACCAGCAAAAAGGTCTGGGTATGCCAGGCTCTGCTTTTCTGGAAAATAAAATTGAGGGAAAATGTCTCCCACTTTGGTCTTTCATCCCTTTTATGTTTGAGCATTCTTATTACGTATGCAGTATAACCAAGAATTAGCCAGGCTGTCGTGCCATAAGGATGAGTTTCAACAGAGAAAAACATTTGTCTGTGGTTACAGACTGGCTCTCTGGGAAAAAAAACAAAACAAAAACTGGTTGCGGCAGTACGTACTGTAACTTCTAAAAGCAAAGCATGAGGCTAAGTTTACCTGTCTGCCTACCACTGCCTAGAGTGTTTTCCCAGGTCTCAGCTAGTTTATAACACATGGTTACCTGCAGTCATGTGAAAGTGTTTTCAATGAGCCTGGTGAATTATTGGCAGCTGCTACTGTTTTACATAAAAAACATTTCATGCCATTTTGAAGTAGTAGGAGGCAGCATCCCCTTCCTCAAAACATTAATAGATCTTTTGAGCCAAATCCACTACCTCTTTGACCCAATTTTATGTTCACATGACTCAATCGATCCCAGAAGTATTACATCCGTGGCTCGTTTTGGAATAAAACAAGGTAGTGAATCAGTCCCCTTAGCTTCTTTCTTCTACGTTTTTCCACCGCCACCATAAGACATTCAAGAAAATTTTCCACATCTGAGAGCTTTCTGAGTCAGCAGTGGAAGATATCGGCATCCATAAAACCCTGAGAAGGATCTCAGAGGTGATGATATCTATAATATCGAAAAAAAAATGCCACCCAGGTTATTTCAATAGATTGTTTCTTTTTCTATTTTTGTTTTTATTTTGTAAGCAAAACTAAATCCAGTTCCAATAGCTGAGTGGAGCCTTCTCTTTAACTGAAAGCATCTCCCCCAGCTCATTGAACTCCTATCTAACTGACACGGAAGTTAGCTCCATTATGTGGGCTTCAGGCCATCCTCAGCACAACCAGTTTTCGTCAAGCTGAAACTTGCCGTGTTTAGGCAGGTTGGGATTTCTAAACAGGTTGTTCAGCCCTATTTTCTATGCTTAGTTGCCCAAGGATTTGTTTTCTTCCAAGAGCAACAACAAAGTATTTGACTTACAAAAGTTTTGAAAGAATCTATCATTTTGAGAAGTTCTTCTGGCCTTAAAATGGACAGTTCTACTGGGACAGACACCAAGTTTTAAAGACGGAAGGGGCTCTGCTAAGTATGAAGGACTTGTGGGCTCTTACCTCTGGCTTTTCTCCTGAAATGGTGACCTTTCAGGTATGCTGTGACACAGCAGCGGTTTGACAGGATCCAGAGGCCTAACTGAGGACACTTAAGGTATCTGAGGAAAGATTCTTCTCGAGTGCTAACACAATTTTACTTGATCATAGTCATTAATAAGGTGCTTAGAGCCTAGAAAGGGCTTGACTCTGTCTACTTAAGCTGAAATAAAAATTAATATCTTTTCATGCAGTGTATGTGTTTGCATGGTATTTGATGGTGTGGGAACTTCTGTTGAAAACTGTAATAAAATGCTTTTCCGGCATGTCATATTCAAGTAAACATATATTTACTTGAAAAGAAGAAAAAAGACCTGCAGAGGATGTAAACTAATGTGTCTGTCAGCCTCTCTTCCAAAACAGTGAATAATAACAGTCTATGCAAGGTATAGATGCTTGCCATAAAGGGAAAATAAACAAACCAAGTATATGTACATATAAGTAACTTACAGATGGAATGAAAAGTCCATCTCAAATGTCAATATAGATCAATACAATATAGATCATGCAAGGCTTTCTTTTTCCATATGTCCTGTACACGCTAGAGACTGTTCTTAATGTAATATGTTGAGCTACACATTTAAGCACCACTGTATGAATAGAAGATACGTAAGTATCCAAGTCGTTCAAGTTAGCAATTATCTTCACTGATGGAGTCAGCCCTGTTCCTGTAGACACCCTGTTCCTGTAGACTCCTATGGAATTCTTAGATATTCAACAGCTATGATGCGTTCACAAGTGTTGTACTACTGTAATAGTTCAAAGAAGAAGAAATAAAAACCCGAGAGTTTTTAGACAGGGATTTCAAAAACTGCCAGTAACACACACTAACAGTTTCTAGTGGTAGCCATAGACTTACATCTCCAGATTTACACAAGTCTGTGGTACTCTGTATACAACAAACACCGTAGCTGTTGGAAATGTCATGCCAGCCCTAATACTTTTTTTCTAGCTTCAAATTCCAAACAAGAGAGGAATTTGAAGGTGGCAAATGCCACATGGAGTGCCTAGAAAGGGACAGTCCTTGCCGCAAAATGGTTTTGAGGCTGCAAACATAGGAGAAAGCAAGTACCGTTATCCTGTTTTATATGTACGGGCATCGAGAGATGAAAGGACCTGCCTCTGTTATTCGTGGAAAGATTATCATTGACTTCAGTGGGTGTAGTATCAGCCCTATAGCGGTATGAAACTTGGCTCCTAATTACATTGGGCCCACGTAGGCTTAGTTTCAGCCACAGTTCATTTTTATCGTCAGGCTGTTAACCTGTAAACCAAAGGTATTTCAACTGCTGACAGAGTCTGACTTGCGGTTCTAGGCTCCCAGGATGCTTGACTAAGAGAAACCCATGTCCAGTCACGTTTCGTTTGTGCTCCAAGTGTTTGGCTCCCATCAATGGCTTGGGATGGCCTGTTCTCTGCAGATTAAGAGGAAACAATATATGACGCACAGGCTTGTCTCACTCACTTCAAAGTGTGAGCAACAGTGACTCACCCACCTCCACAGAAATCTTTAAACCCTGCGCTGAGTTTCCTATTTTTCTTCTTGTGTCATAGATAGCATTGCTGTCTTTTGTTTTCTCCAGCCTACGTTCACCGACTTTGCAGAATTTTGAATCCAATCTGGCAATGAGGTTGGGCTTTTTTTTTTTTTTTTTTACGGTGCCTTTGGGTTCCCATATTCTTTCATAGTTTACTTAACCAAACAGCATGTGTTTAAGTTTCTCAGTAACTCCGGGTGTTACCAAATAAGAATAATCTGCATAATATCAACGTGAAAGGGAGGCTTGTTATTCACACTTTGTTATCATCTTGTCCCAACAGACAGCTGCTGTCAATGTTTGCCCTTTTCAGTGGAAGTGGGCTAAATTCATCCTAGTCACAGACGGGGGTAGGTGGCTGTGGTGTAGTCGTCATCCATTTGGAATATGACATGTTAGATTGAGTTATTCGTTTACAGAGCAGGGAAGCTTAGTGAACAGAGAAGCTTAATTAACCTAACTGTGGACTGAACTAGTCCATGCAGGACATCAGCTGGGCCAGGAAGAACTTCCGTAAGTTCTTCAAAATACACTTTTTTAAGAATAACATGAAAAAAATCAACGATTACCTTGTTATAATAGTCTTGCCAGATAACACTATGGCTTCACCAGGAAGGATTTATCTGCTCTCATGCTTGCAGTCCGATGCCAGAATTCGATGAACCCAGGTCACCCACGGCTGTGTAGGCTGTCAGTCCTGCAGGCTAGTGTGCAAAATGTGGATACCACCACCGCTGCTGCTGCTTCTCCTACACCACTGTTTTTGAATTAAAGTGACCATGGCAGCGCTGCCCTGTGCTGAACCCAGTGCTGTTGATAAGCATTAGACATGATCTAAGCATGCCCAGAAGACTGGGATCCTTGGGGGCCTTAGGCAATGGAATACCTACTTTGTAAATCCCAAATGCACTTGGGGAAACGGCAGTCTATGTATTTAGTTCAGTCAAGGTGTCAGTGGCGTAATTTTAATCATCAAAGTGAATTTTGTAATGGAAATTTTGAGTACCTTAGTGGGGCAAATGTTATTGGGAAAATCATTTTTCTCTTTCTTTGATGAAATTCTCCTTGGTTGCACCATAAGTGTTTAGGTGCTTTATTTGAATCTTGCTGAAGGCACCTGTCTGTCTGAGCTTCAGCTCTTCTGGGTGTCCAGAGCTCTGCTTTGGCACATGCCCAGAACAGTTTAATCAGATAGCTATCTCCCACCTAAGAAGCTAGGCATTCCTCTGCTGAAGTCTCCTGAGGGGCTCAAACCTGCAGACATTCTCAAAAAAACACCTAATGCACACCCAGAAGGCCCCTTGAAAAATACTTTGTGGGTGCTTTTTTAGAACAGACAGTGGAGGAGGATCTGCCACCCACCTTTCATACAATATTGTGTGGTTAAGCTGTTCACTTGGGAAGTTAGACTCAGATTCAACACTTTGCTCTGACTGAAGAGGTTGAAACCAACATTTCTGCAAGTAAAATGTCCTCCCCAGGGGTGGCATTGTTTAGAGGGGGACAGCAGAGGTTTTCACTCCCTACTCTTCCTCTTGAAGTTGTTTTACCGTGTAGCAGAAAATTCAAAAGTCACTGGACAGGCACCTACACAGAGGTGCATTATTCTGTAGCCAGCACAAAGTAGGTTTGGGCAGAGCTCTCTGCTTTCTAGTCAACACCCTTTTGATTCAACTCAGACAAATAGGAGATCTGACACTTGAAAGACTGGAAGAAATTAAATCCTGGTCTCCTACTTTGCCCTGTATAGCTTTACTTGTACTAAATAGACAGCAACTTTTCCATCACCAGCACATTTCAAAAGTATGCTTTTGGAAAGAGATGTATGCACCTACTCACAGGTTCTGGTCTGTGAATGCAAAGTAAGACAAGTCTTGATCTTTGTATTTGCTGTAAAGTAGCTGAAAGGGCCTGAATAGTGAATATGGTGAAAATATAGATTTGAAACCTGTCTTGGGCCAACTGACCTTCCCTATGCTGTGTACGTAAAGCCTCATACATAGGTTCTGGTTTCCACTCCAATGGCCAGCCACACAGGTTACAACTACTCAACCTTTGTTATCATTGATAAGACTTAATAATGCCGATTTGATTTCATTTCCACCTTAACCAACAACCTAATGGTTCTTTCGTTTAGTGATACAATTTTGCTGGTTTTAGGTCCACACGTCTGTCTAGAGCCCTGTATTTCTCACTTAACCTCAATTATGTTTTATGTCTTTTGTAGACAAGGATTTCAAATCATTCACAATAGCAAGAAGGTTATATTCACCTGTATCTATGGCTTCTGTCTTTCCTATTTTTCATGGATGTACTTTTTTTCCTTGCCCATTAAGCAAACACTGTAGTGGACTCTTGGTGGAGAGTGTGAGGTCTTTAGATCCCTGCCAAAGCAGAGGAAATCCAAGAGAAACCGAGAAAACAGGAAGGGTTGGGTAGAGTGCTCTGGGTTTGATAGTGGAAGCTCTAGCTCTGAAGTGATGGCGACAGCAGAAGTTGGCAACAGCAGAGGAGGGTCATGTCTGCGTTGGGAAAGGAAGTGTTCGCAGAAGCCGGGAAGCTTGGAGCAAGAGACTTCAGGTGAGGAACAATGAGTGAGAGGTCAAGTTGGATGGATAGGAAAAAATAGGGCTTTGAGTTGCTTGGAATTTGGGGGTTAGTCTGGAAGGATCAGAAAGGGTATGTAGGAAGTACAAGTGGAAAGATTTTTCTGCAGAAAAGTGGAGGGAGGTTTAGGAGAAGTCAGGACATAGTTGACACTTGAGAGAACAAAGTGTAAGATCTGGGAATTGTGCTGGGGGAGGAAATTTTGCCTCAGGAAAAGGACATGAGATGTATTGGGAGTTGGTGGAGGCCTCTGAGCAAATACAGTGACTAGGAGCTGAATGCTTTGGAGGAAAAGAGGCTCTGAGACCAGACCAAGTGGGACTAGGGGGAATGAAGGCAGTCTCTCATCTTCCCTCCTTACTGCTTCTGCCTCCAGGGTCCTCAAAATTCCTGCATGGGAGCAGCAATACGTACAAAGGACAACAACCTCTTCCTCCATCCTGCATGAGTCTTTGTGAAAGGACAGAGCTGTTTGAAGGTAGTGACCATGTAGATAACCTGTTAAGTCTCTGGTGACTTGCTCCAGTATGAAAAACAGAGCATTTGTGGCACCTCCATCCCTGGAGGACTCCAACACGCAGCTGGAGAAAGCCCTGGCTGAGCTGATCGAGTATTTACGATAGTTCCACTTTGAGCTGGGGATTGCTGTAGATGACCTCCAGAGCTCCCTTCCCACATGGTTTCCCATGTTCTAGAAATCTAGGAAATTCCCGGTTCTAGAAATTTAGGAAGATTTTAGTCATAGGGGCATCCTTACCTTTACCACCTTACACTATATCATCCTCATTCCATTTCCCTTTATTTTTGCTCAAGATGACAGATAAGTGAATCTGTGTTATCCCATAATGTTGATGTTCCCACAGACTTGCCAATAATGTATTCTGAGTTCACATTTCTGTAAGAGAAAACAATATAATTTAGAGAATACAAAAAAGATCACCCAAGGGATTTATGTGCCTCCTGCTGAATTAAGCTTGCAGTTCAGGTGTCCTTCTATTCTCCCCATTTTATTCCTCAAAATCATCACTTCTGCTTGACCTGCCTGTAGGCCAAAGGTCAAGTTGTCCCGCTTTCTTTCCAGATCCTGTTAAAGGCCATTTCCCAAGTCATAAATGTAGTTTGCTGAAGAATAAAGGCACGCTTTTTCCTGTATGCATTGGTAATATAGCTCTTTTGCAGTGCTCACAGCTGAAGCTGGTGGGATGATTCCGGCCAAAAGTACTTTTCTTTCTAATGACATAGAAGTTTTGTGAAATCAGAAAGATTTTTCTGGTGTTTCCTGCCAAAAAAAAAAGAATGAAAATGTAGGAACAATTACAGTATTTCATTGATTTGGTTTGAAAACCAGGAGATATGAGGTAGTGCCTGAACCTGCATTTCATCCCTCCAGCTTTAGCTGCACTGCTGAGACACTGGCATCATAGTCCAGCCACCACGGCTCCCTCCACTCTTGTGGAGTCACCAAGTCTCCCTGCCACCCTGAGAAAGTGCCTGTCTCCCTCCCGTGACATTAGAGGGAGTCTGAGGTGACTAACCCCCTAGTTTACATGCCTCACATCATAGGTGATTAACGTTAGGTAGCATGAATTGTGGCTGCAGTGTATCATTGAAACATCTATGTTATTTTCCAGATCAAAGTATCTCGTGCTTTTGTTCTGATGAAACAGTTTGGTACTTAACAAGAGGAGCACGCAGACATTCGACATGCTAATTAGAGAAGCCAGCAGTTTACTGTATCTTTCCATTATCCTGCAATCCTGTTTCAACTAATATGTTATGGCATGTGTTTTATTATGGACTTCCACAATCGAGCCATACAATTAAGTAAATATCTGTAACTGCAGTAGTGTAAATTACATTGCTAACAATGAGAAATTTTGGGTTGGATTGAAGTCAGAATTCCCCCTACCAGTTAATTTTAAAAATAAAAATGTGAAACTTTGTGGGAATTTTAAAAATTTTGTTTAGTTGTGACTCAGCACCAAAGCAAATTATGAAATTATATTTAACACAAACAGTTTTCACAGTTTTAACTAGTCTTTCTGTCCCAGCAACCAGAGAGCCATTCAGCTATCAATTCTTGTCATTAAGACTGAGCGAAAGTAATGAGAATTTCCAGTGGTCTTTGTTGGTAGTGGGTCAATGGACTGCATTACCACTAAACTGCTGGATTCTACCCAAATAATTTGACTTTAAGATGCAAAAGTAAGCTAAGTATTTAAGGATGTGATGAATATTCTTCAGAAAAGTTCTAGGTCAACATATTCTAAATGGATAATAAGTGTGGCTGTTTACCAAAGCATTTTCTAATAATACTAAAAGTCACCAGAAACTCATTCAACCTTAAAAAAAACCCCAAAAATTAAAACCTCTACATTGGTTTGAATAGAATATGAACTAAAGAACACACACAAAAAATCCATTTATGGTATTGTTTGACTATGCAGTGTGCAACTAAAAATGTTATGATTGTTTGCGGAGTATCTACTATTAAACTATACAAAAGCATGCTGTGACTTGATTGACCTATGCATCACTGCATGCCGATCTGTTTGAGTTATTTCACAGTTTGGGAACGTTCTCACATAATCCTATGCATGTGCTTACTGCGTTTGTTTTTTGAGTTAACTTGCTCTCCTTTTGAATAGTACACGTAAGCTTCAGTGTTCAGCTGGAAAAATAATTTATAAACAGTGATTGTCGGTGAAAAAGCAGCTCTACTTCTTCTCATTGGCAAAGGGCTGGTACTGATATCACTGAATTTCTTGTAAAAGTCCACTTTATCTGAGCAGCATGAAATCTCTAACGCAATGTTAAGAAGAGATGTGGTTCTGTTACAGATAGCAGATTTGAGTCTGCAGTGGACTGTGCTCAGGGCTGTCTAATCGAGGTGGTTTGTAAGTTGAGAAACATCACAGCCGCATGCAGAGGAGGTGGCTTGGCATTTGGCAGGAATCTCCATTCTGCAACTGTCAAATCCACAATAGCAATTCATCATGCAGAATAATGGCTTCCTCCTTCCTGTTCACTCCATGGTCTTGAATGCATCCAGTCTTTCACAATGTTTTATTTTATTGTACACAAACAGATACACACTATGGTGTCATTAGAAAGTAAATATTTGTTAGTCTTCATTAACTGAAATAGTCCCTGTATTGGCATTTGATACTTGAAAGTAACCTTTTATTTTACATGTTATGGTATAAGTTGTGGTGTGACAACAGATGACAACTATTGATTTTTCAACAATGGTCACTGCTGGGGTGAATGAGTGCAAGGTGATAAGATATTCCTTGCTCTTACTTACTTGTCTGTGGTAGAAAGGGGATGGAAATAGGGAAAAAAGCAGAATTCCATTTCAGGATTTATCAGTAAGAATCCAAAGTATTCTTGAGAGTCTGCAGCCCTGACCAAATAGCCATTTTTAGCACCTACAGAAAAAAATTGACCTGAATGTTTAAAATTGCTTTAAACATTAAACGCTTCTGGTAGTATTTTTTTTTTTTACCTCTAATAACAATAAGTTACATTTAGTATTGCCTTGCAGGAACTGACTTAAAAAGAAACTCTTGATATACTCCAGATTCTTAGCCAAATGAAAGCTTAGAAAGACAAATGTATTTATCAGCAGTCTCCAGGGAGTTAATTTTATGCTGATTTAGAGTGCAATGACTGGAAGTAAATGATTTTCCACTGCTAAGATACTTTATTTTGCTTTCCAGTGCTAAGACACTCTGTTTTTTTTCTTGATGCTTTTGGGGTTGAAAGTAGGATTCCTCCGAGCTGTTTGAAAATTAGTGTCTGAAGGAGAATTAGGAAACAAATGTGTTTACTGAGTAAGATTAAGTCAGTGCATGAGCAGGGGAACAGGAAGGATCATAAACCAGAGAGACCAGTTCAAACCAATTTTCACAGAACTCCTCCCTTTAGTAACATTACTGTAAGTTACAAATATTACATCACCAGAACAAATGGTTATTTGCTAATTCATTATTCAGAAGACCATCTATTGTCAAACAGCACACTTTGGAAATTGGTTAACCCTTTGTGCTCCTTTTACTACATCACCAAATGTAAAGACGCAAAGAAGCTATGAATGAAGCGTGCTGAGAGGACAGTGAGTATGAAATTGGTAAAATACATATACACTCCACAGAACTGGCAAAAGGTGGCAGGTAATCAAACCTGGCACAAGAAGCCATTAGTACAGTTACAGAACAAGTGCAGTGCAAACCTCACCATAACCCTGTTTAGTTAATACATCACATTGCTGACAATTCATTTTCTGGACACTGTGTTGAACTTCTTATGAAGAATGTTAATTATGATAACTTCTTTGATGTGCACCTGTAATTTGGAAAATGGACTCAGGCAACGACAGTCATATCTTATAAAGACACTGATATCTGCATCTAGCCAGACCTCTGATTTTTTTCAATCCCAATGAATACTCGTGTTAGAGCACAGAAATACCTCTGGAGATTAATGGATGTATACAGTGTACAAAGGTGCCCTGGGAACCACAAGCGAAATGTTTTAGCAAAACCAGAAGATAGGAGAAGGAACTGTATAAGGACAGGTCTTTATTAGTGTTTTAGTTTGGGTTGGGAGTGCTACTTTGAGGAGAATCTCCTGACCACCCCTACCTAGTGCAGAATTGTAGAATCACAGAACAGTTTGGGTTGGAAGGGACCTTTAAAGCTCATTTAGTCCAACCTCCCTGCAATGACCAAGGACATCTTCAACTAAATGAAGTTACTCAGACTCCTGTCCAACCTGACCTCGATTGTTTCCAGGGACGGGTCATTTACCACCTCTCTGGGCAACCTGTTCCAATGTTTCACCACTCTCGTTGTAAATAATTTCTTCCTTATATCTAATATGAATTTACCTTTTTTTACCATTATCCCTTGTCCTATTGCAACAGGCCTTATTAAACAGTTTGTGCCCATCTTTCTTATCGGATCTCTTTAAATACTGAAAGGCAGCAATAAGGTCTCCCTGGAGCCTTCTTTTGTCCAGGCTGAACAACCCCAACTCTCTCAGCCTTTCTTCACAGGAGAGGTGTTCCATTCCTCTGATCATTTTTGTGGCCCTCCTCTGGACCCGCTCCAACATATCCATGTCTTTCTTGTACTGAGGACTCCAGAGCTGGATGCAGTACTCCAGGTGCTATCTCGTCAGAGTGGAGTAGAGGGAGGGAATCACCTCCCTCAACCTGCTGGTCAGTGAAGCCTTGGTTCGCATCATGGAGCCTCTCAAAGCATGCCAGCTGGATTCCTTTTGGATGACATTAATCTGAAAATATGCTCCAGAAGATCACCTAAGACCCTTAAATTGATAATGAAAATTAAGTCAACAGGATCAAACTAGAACTAGTCTGTCGTTAAACCTCTGAAAAATGTGCAGTGTACACACCATTCCTCAGCACTTATTCCCATTGCTCTGTATTTGCTAATGCAGATGTAGCCTTAGCTACCTCAGGTTTTGAAAGGCTCACTGCGGAGCTCTGAGTCAAGAAATGGTCCAGAACCACCTCATTGCAATTTGCAGCTATTCCATTTGTCTGCAATATGAGTGGAACAGCGCCCGTTAAAGTTTTGTCTGCTGTCTTAGAAAGATGTTTTGTTGTTAGATCTCTGAGAGCCCTTAGGAATGTCCATTTATTTTGATCACTTGTGGGTGAGTATTCTCCTATGCACTGTTGAACGTAATTAGGGCTACAGATGGTGCTGGTTGTGGTTTTCTCCATAGCACTCAATTTCCTTTCTTTTTTTTTAATATCTGGGTTTACTTTGCTCTTGCTGGTGTTCAGAATTAAAAATGCAGTAAGAGTACTGAAGTGTTCTGAAAAAAAGTATGTTTCCTTTTAAAGAAAGTTCCTATACACCCTTAAGCATTAGTTGATCTCCTTGGGGCAGAGTTAGCTCTGTGCGTGCAGATGATCCTCTNCAGTAAGAGTACTGAAGTGTTCTGAAAAAAAGTATGTTTCCTTTTAAAGAAAGTTCCTATGCACCCTTAAGCATTAGTTGATCTCCTTGGGGCAGAGTTAGCTCTGTGTGTGCAGATGATCCTCTTGACTTTGTGTTTTGTTCGTTGTTTTATTATGCCAGATAGTAATGGATTACATTGACGTAAATGGTTGTACAAAAGATGTAAATTACTTTCATTTTCTGTCTACAAGTGATAGGGGATTCTTTAGTCTATGACTAAGGATTTTAAGTATAATTGCAAAGGAAAAAGCACCTCATAAGAAGGATGACTGAATTCAGAATAGTCCTTAATAATAGGGTAGGTTAGTCAGAGAAGCCTCCACAAGCCCCGAAACAAATGAGTTTCTGTTCCCCTCAAGTCTGAGTGTGCAGGATTCAGCTCAGCCTAATTTGTGGTGTCTGCAGTGTAGGTATCTGCACCTCAAATAGGTGTTAAGGTCCTATTAAAGTTGATGAGTTTGAAGTCTTCTAGTTCCATTTGAAAGGCTATCAAGAGCATGAGATATCTGCATGAAGCCTGCAGATAAAACACGAGATGTAGGGGTGACCCATGCTCTTCTGGAGTAGCCTAAGGTTGACAACACATGCAAACTAACAAGTCAATATAACATCTATGTTTAGGAAACTGAATTGGGTTTGAGCTTTCCCTTGTCTCTGATGGGGACTTGGACAAAGTCAGATGTAGACACCTGTGTTGCATAGCTTAAATTCAGGCAAGCTGAATTCTACCCAATATCTCATACTGAATGCAATGGAAGTAGTAAACAAGTGCTGGCACTGTGAAGAATAGACCTATTCACAGGGAAGAAAGGACAGAGGTATGTTGTGGTACTGTTAATGAACAGGAATGGCATATTTACGTGTGCTGGAAATAGAACCGTGCAAATAATGGATTTTGGGGTTTGGTGGTTGAACTGAAAGTCATACAATAATTCCTTTCAGTTAACCTGCAATAGATTTTTTGTGTGTGTCTTTGTTAACCAATATAAGGAACATGTGTCTCGTGGTTTGTTAATGACCAGGAACTAGCTTTCTATGTAGCCTGTAACCATGGGTTAAGCATGGTAGCTATATTCCTGTAGCTGTGGATTAAAGAGCTTAGAAAGGATGCTGGGCAGGAACCACCGGATCGTGAACTGAAAATTACAATGCAGTGATATGACAGGAAATAATAAACAATCTTATTTCACAGTGTGACTGGAGAGCTTATCTGCTATATTACATGTTTTATGGGTTCTACACTGCAACTTTTACTTGGGATTGCATTCACCTGAAGTGCCACAATACTTATTCATCTATGCGAGTGAGCAAAAGTGATTCATTATGCAAAAAGATTGTGAAACTAGGCAGTATCTTTTATATATCTATGTGTTCACCCATCTCCAAAATAATAATCCCAAACCCAGCATTTGAAGGGTATCTGAGACAAATTCTTAAGCTCTGACATCACATCTAGACTTGAAAGTTTGTCTGCTTTAATTATATTGTTAAACTGGTAAAATATATCAGTCTAAACATGCTATCACAGTTTTGGAAGTACTGAAACTGCTGCAGGTTATGACCATTCAGGATCTAGAATAAACTATAAAAACATTAAAACTTACATGCCAGCATAACTGTGTTTGTACCAGAGCATATAACTGTGCTCACAAAGCTGCTGGGTTTTACTCACTTTGAGTCAAATGGGAATGCTCACATGAATAAAATGAACAGACTTTGAGTCCTCATCAACATGATCTACATGCAAAGAAAAGTAAAAATACCTGTGATATTAAGTTCATACCCACAAACATTTCAAATCCACAAATGTTTAGGAACATATAAGCTGAATTTTTCAAAGAAGATACATGTTGATACTTCATGTTATCACATGGCAAATTGTGCAGTTGGCAGCAAAAGTTGCTTTTCCTTAAAAAAAAAGTTATATTAATATTAATATTTATTTGATTGCATGATAAAAGTAATACTACAGAAGAATACTGAAAAACCTTGGAGGCTTGGCATGCTTTTCTATGTGGGTGGAAAAATGTTGTATTGAAGCCAAGTTGGAATGAATCATGAAACTGTAGCGTAAAAAATATACTAGAAGATCCATATTTTCTTATAAAGATGACACCTAGAATAATGAATCTGTAGGCTTTACAAGTGTATGCAACATAAACTTGTTCCTGGAGTAATATTGGATAGTATATTGTGCAGGACAGGCTTTGATTGTAAGGACAGCGGTAGGATTTTGGCCTTCATTCACAAGTTTGGGCTCTGAACCAAAACGTTGCAGTTAGGAGTCACATCACCCAAGGCGTTCTCAAGAAGAACTCAAAGGAACAGGATTTCCTCTGCCCTATAAGTTCTAAGGGACTTATTAAGGGGCATACTAAGGGATATAACTTAATTTCTTTCACTGCATCTTCTATACTAATGATAAGTGCCAAAATAATGCCCCACGGGTTAACCCGCAGGAGAGGTTGGCGGGCGGTCAGGATTCCTTAACTTCTCGTGTCTCAGCACTTACAGGACAACTTCTGGGAAAGGCACACAAAAGTTGATTGCTATGCTGACACCCCATTTGTCTTCCTATCAACCTACTACTGTAATTACCAGGTTGAAATAAAGACACTTGTAATGCCAGGTAAAAAATAAGTGTGTTAATCTCATGCGTAAGCATCTGTGCGTGTGTATGAAATGATGCTGCCTAGAAGGAAGGCAGGGACCACCCCCTCACCTGGAGGCCAAGTGACGCTCACTGGCTTGCATCAGCGCTGCCTAGCACCAGTCCTTTTTGCAGAAGACTCATCCCAGACACTGCATGGAGGGACAGTTTTAAGGACGGGGCCAAGGAGTGAGCTAAGATTCAAGCAGTGTGGCCATCAAGAGTCTGGTGAATAAGTTCACTAGCAGATTGTGTAAATTTACCCATTGTGACTTATCATAGGTAAACAGACGTTGCAGATAATCCTATTCTAGTTTTTAGAAGTTATGTTATGTAAATGTACCGTATCACTTACCCTATAGACTGTTCTAGTCCTGTGTTTCTACTTTTTATAACAATCATTAAAATATATTCACGAACTGACAAACATGGAACTATGTTTGAAGTGTTTATTTATGTGTAAAATTGTATGATATTTTTAGAATTCACGCCAAAGCACTTCTTCGGATAGACCAGCTTAAGAAAAGAGGAAGCAGAAAAACCAGATGCACACAGAATTAACTTCACTGGTGTACTTTAGAGCACAAATTTTGGTTTCTTTTTTAAAAAAATAAAGTGAAGGACTATTGACACATTTTCAAGGAATTTGCTTTTAGCATTCCGCTGAGAACAGACTAGTTGGGAACAAAAAAGATGGAAATGTATACTTCTTTTTGAAAGGAGACAAAAATATAACAAAGAGCAGGCAGATCAAAACCAAAGTGAGAGTATGCTCAGAAGCACACATGAACTGGAAGGAGTGGGATGTGCTTGTGCCCTTGTAGCTGCTTCTTGCAGCTACGTCTCACTGCCTCATGCACATGCATGAGTAAGATCCCAGGGCTCTTATCACTCATCCTGTCTGGATTTGAGGACGCTGCCCAGGCAGGCTCATGTATTAGGACCTTGGGCTGGGCATCACGAGCTGCATTTGGCCTCCAGGTCTTCACTTGAGGAACCTTGCTCCAAGGTCCAAATTCTGCTGCTCTTGCTGTCACTAAACAGTCCCTTATTTCCCAATCCATTTGTTATCTCTCAGGTCTCAATTTGGCCCTCATTTAGTAACACAGATAAGGTATCATTTACATTATACTGAGATTTGTATTGACATCAGTGAAATTCACTATGGGTGACGTCTCCATGTGCTACCTCTAATGATTGAATGAGTGAGCAGTTGTGAAGGGTCGGGGGGGGGATGATTGAAAAACTTTTGAGCTCCATCCTTGCCTCCATGACTGAAGTATAGCAAACCCGGCTCAGCTCTGATGCATTTGTGCCTATGGATCCACTTAAATATTTTAATGTATTTTACCATTTGTTATTTATTGGCTTTATAATTCCATAAACGTAAGCTCACTTTAAAACATATGACTGGATTAGGGTGCTGGTGCTATTCACTACAAATGGAAGTTTTAGGCTTTGCAGAGCTTAGATGTATGTTCAGTACAATATATAATAGAGCCATTTCTCTATTTTTTTTCATTTCACATAAACCTTGGAAAAACGTGTTTCCTATCAACAGTTTTTATATGACAAGGAAACACATTTTAAAAATATGCATCCTAATAAAATTCAAAAGAAAATGTATAAGGAGTACAAAGGCCAGAGAAAATAATTAATCTCGGTATTTATACAAAACAACCATTTTTGTCAGCTGTATTCAATCAATACAAGATCGAGGAATGAAGACAAGGAAGAACACGGAAAGATAGAGCATGCTGTCCATAGCTAGCCAAACAGTAAATATAACTGTACGTCCAGTCTAGTACTGTAATCAACTGCTTCTGTCGTCATTGTCTGTGGGCAACATTTCTTCCTCAGGAGCAATATCTCCACGTTCCCTCAGAAATTCCCACAGGACTTTCTGGTCATTTTAATTGTTAGAAATTTTTAGAAATTTCATACTGTTTTATTTCAGAAATTTTAATTTGCTCTTCTGTGTTTGTAGCATATTTTGCAGTAGGTGAGGTTTTATGTGTTTAATAAAGAGCAGTCCTTCCCAAAAGCCCCCCAGCAATTTCTCTCAGCACTTGGCCTTCCCTATCCTACTCAAAGATAAAATGTGATGTTCAACTTTTCACATCTCTCCCAGAACCCAGGATCAGCAAGCAGATAAACAGTGAGTGAAATAGTTCACGTTTGCCTATGTCTGAATGAGCTAAATCAAATAATACCACTGACTGTTCTCATAGAAGGAGCATAGAGCTAGAATCCAGAGTTTTGCTAAGAGATGACTCAGCTGTAGGTCTGCCCCTTGAAGATTTTTCGTTTCATAAGCTGATACTGTAACTATTTCATTTAGCAGTGAGTTCCCTGGTAGGAAACTTGCTGGAAAACAACAGAAACATATCAACCAGAAACTCCAGTTAGTAGACATAGTTGTAGAAACAGCCAAAATGGGGTCAGCAGACAATGACGTCTATGGGGAGGAGATTGTGATAGCATATACACAACCCTACACGATAGCGGACCAGGAACCTGTAGTGACAAAGCAAACTAATTTTCCCAGCTGTGACCAAGTGACATGACGAGAGAAAACTGCTAAAAACCCCTGGAGTCCCAGTCAAAAGCATTCAACAGTTTGAGGTTCTGTAGGTTGTCAGGGAGGTATGTAATGTAGGGTGCAAGAAGCTGTTAAAAGAGTGCAAAGAAGACATATCACAAGCAGATTTCCTAAATCATTTGTTTATGCAGTGGTATGCCTATAATGCAAATACCTCCCTTCCATGTCCACCTTTGTCAGTGGCTTCAGGGGGCTAAAAGCTTAAGAAGCGCTAGGCCAAATAAAACAAATATCACCATAACTCTGTCTTCGATACCACTCAGGAGCAGTTGATAAGTTTCTATAAATGAGTAGAGTATCTATTCCTAACATAATTTTCTGGATTTTTACGATCAGAAGAGTTTGGAGTTGTATCCAAATTGTTATACTTAACAGCCACCAACAAACTCTTCTGCCATGTTTGTCCAATTCCTCTTCGAACCCATTCATACTTTTGTCCCTCTGCATTATATATGTAGAATATGTAGTCAGGCATTATATGAAAAAGTTCTGCGACCCCTCTACTAGTAGCTTAATTAAGTGGCCTCCATTTTGTGAATTTTGTGGGAATAGTGCTTCTCTAGCTCACAATTATAGAGATCTACATAATATCTATTCTTCACTAACTGTTCTTCAATGGGAAGAATCCTTTGTTCTCAAGTTACGGTAAGGGGTAAGGGGCAATAGGAAGAATATGTAATAAATGCAGATGTAGGAACCAGAAGTATGGTGAATGCTCTAAATGTGTGTATTGCTGCTGCTAGTCATCTATTTAAAGAAAAAATAGCCAATTCTTTAGTCCCAAGTAGATAAATTAGGTGCCTTGGTCCTATTCTTTCATCAAAGATCTAGATTCAGAGAAGGCTATACAAGATTTCTGTGTTGCTGTCCTGTCCACTTAAATCCAAACACTGGACCTTAATCCAAAGCAAGGGCTTAAGTTTCTTGTATAGTCAGATGCTTATGGAGTCAGTGGCTATGGAGGAATTTCAAAGGGACATCCAACCTCCTTAGGTTAGTCATGTCTCCATGCTTTTTTTAATGTTTGAGGTATTGTTTGTCATTTTGTTGTCTGCTGCATATACAATTATTAGGTGCCTAACTCTGTACACATCATGAAAGAAACAGAGAACTTCATAACATCTGCTCCAAGAATGAGAAACACTAAATTATGAATTTAGATCACTTGAATATCAAGTCTTTTCTCTAATTTTATTTTAAAAGAAGCACTAATACTCCAATGTGAAGTCTGTGACATTAGGTACATCAGGAGCCAATCCACTGTGAAGTTAATTTTGCATGCTTAACTGCATTTACATTCCTGGCATACTATCTTTTTTCCAGTGACAGAACTACGATATACTTTAAAAAAAAAAAAATTAGACATTAGAGTATGTTACCTTATAGGCATTCTGACAACATTGGTGTTAAGAGGGAAGATCTCTACTGAGATCCATATATTATAATTCTAGTGGGTCTGTCCCCAAAAAGAGTGAGCTTGACCTTCCATTGTCATTATTGACATCTGCACTCTGACTTTCCTTACACCCAACCAAAAGTTATGAGAGAGGGAGCAGGAACAACTTTCCCTTGAGTCTTGCCTATGGCTCTGTGATTGCTAGATAGAAGCCCTTGGCAGAATCCTCTTCTCCGCGCAGCAGGAAACCAAATTTTTAGTAAATATTTAGTTATGTGTTTATTCAGAGATAGTGTTAGTGCATAGCATCCTTTTCATCACTTCAAAACTAGCAAAAGTAGTTTTTGTAATGTTAAGTCAGGGAAATGTTTTTTCCGGTATTGAGGATTGTGCTATAACTAAGCAAAGTATTCTGATTTTGAGAACTGCCTTTCTCGCCCTTCAGCGTTCTTAAAACAATAGTCCACCAAAGCACTTTCTGGCCTTCAGGAGTGGCATATTACAAAAGAATGTTCCACCTCCCATTCCTTCCCCCAAAGATCATAGGAAGCTGAAGAATATTGCTGCAAACATTTCCTTCCAGTTTAGAAGTGCTGGAGTCCATGTTCCACTCCAAAGTTTGCCACAGACCCAATCCTTTTTAGGAGTCTCAATGTGAGCTTTGGCTCAGACCAGGCTCCCGTGTGCCTTCTATTAAGAAGGTTTCAAGGCACCAGAAGAGCAGCCAAGTCCTCCTTCACACAATGTCCTGACCATGGTTGGAAAAAGCATTTTTCCTCAAGGGACTGAAAGGGTGGATTGCATTCCTTGGCCTCTGGAAGGGAGAGGCTTCATGTAATTCTCAAAAGGTAGCTCATGTCTCATACTTGGAAGGACAGCTGTAGGCAAAAATAGTCGCAGCAGCAGTGTCAGCCTTCCCCTAGAACAAGTTTTTTGGTAGAGGAGCATTGATAACACATCACTTAGGACTGCTAACAGAAGAGTTTTACCCACAGGCAGACTTTCATACTTGCATCCTCTGCAGTGCTGGGTTGTATAGCTGTACTTGCCGAGCTTGCCTCTTCTATCGTATGCAGCCTGTGGTATGCAGCTACAGTAATGAGCCTTTTCTCAGTGCTGAAAGGAGCACATAATTCAGCCTGCTGAGGTTATCTCCTCTGTGAAGGAAACATTTATAATCTTGTGAACACGACAGTGAAATATACTCGGTTCACTCAATTAATTCCTGCTTTTGATGGCAATACTTGTAGAATCCAGAAAAGGATGAAGAAGTGCTGCCTTGGTCCTTTCCTACTAAACCACCTGCAATAAAATTTTCAGAGCTGGGCAGTCAACACTGAGGTGCTCACAAAGTTTAGAAGGGGAGCTCTCTTGTGGTGAGCAGCAACTCCAGTGAAGAAGGGAATGGCAAGCAGCATCTGCAGAATGATGACCCTGTTGGTATGCCTGCACTGTCAAATTACTTTCCATTTTTTTCTTCAGGTTGGTCATATCATATATTTGTTAATTCATTTTCAATATCTCTTCTGGACTGAACTGACTCCTTTCCTCTGAGATGATAATGAGTTTTGGGGATAGTTCACTTCAGGGACTGTTGTCAATATGGATGTATCTCCATTAAATTTCTTGCCCTCTGTCCTCCACGGTTCTCCAAAACCATGCTTCAAGCATCCCTAAGACAGTATGTGCCATATTACAAGACACGTAACACATACCCTCATAACCACCCTGAGAAAGCACTGTTTCACTGGGTGTAATGCAACACTCATATCAGATGTTGAACTGAAACAATACACACGAAAATGATTAGTATGCCATAGAGATCCAAGGGAGCTGAGATGTTCCCACTTGACACAAAGGAGGTCCAAGCCAACATGTCCATGGGGGACCCTGCAGTACTTGACCTGGTGGGCCACAGATCCCCTCTTTTGAGAGAATGCTTTTGGTGGATGTGTCACATGAACCTGTAAACCATCCCTCTGTTAGCTTCAAAAGAAGGTCAAATTCCTGAAATCCTCATTTTGGCAAGACAAGTAGCAAGTATCTCAAAACTGTTTTCTTCAGGTGGAGATACTAATGAATTCCTAGAGATGACGCAGAAGGAACTATGTCTCACATTCCCTTGGATATCCTCACATACTAGAGTTAGTTCACCTGGATAAACTGGTTAACAAATGATTACTGAAGCTGGTGAGAAACATGTGTTGGATGCTGACAAATGTAATACCTCTAAAACAGATACCGTTAAGAAACTATTATGAAACTTGTACGTTTTTATCTTTTCCTTTGCCTGTGAAATAGGGAAATGCTGGCACAGTAAGGCCACTGAATTCCATAAGGATAGAGTCATGTTTATGTCTCACATTAGAGCTTTTACATACCATGGTCTCATCCTTACTTTTGCACCAGATCACTTATTTGATTATTCTTTTTTCAAAACCTGACTCTGACACAATAAAGTCAGATGGCATATTCTGGATATACACGGAACTCTTTTTAAAATCAGGATAGGACCAAAGTGTTTAGTTTCCCCAATGTTGTTTGCTAGTTTCACGGATAGGACGGAAAGTCAGACAGTTAGCCAGAGGCTATTTAAGTGGGTGTCTAATTGCATTAAGTTTGTTATGAACTAACCAGATTAGATCTACCAATTCAGGCTAGAGATCATGCCACCACTAGAGTGCCGACAGGCTCTGTGGCTTCACTGAGAAGTGTGCCTATCTCTGAAATCTGGAGGAGAATGGGGATTGGGCCATAAATTTACACAACATTATTCTTTGGTCGAAAAATTAAAATTTGAAGTTTGCATTCACAGAGCTGTCCCATAGCCATTATTTAAAGTAGTCTCCAAGTACTCTCACCTCCTACACATCAGGTCATTGCTTGTGAGTCATGGCAGCAGAAAGCATAAGGATGTTAAGAAAGGATGTCAGCTATGGAAATTTCCATTACTAGGGTTTCCCTTTGGCAGAACAAAATGGCTGCAGTATCTGTGAAGATTCTCTGAGACGTTGCCCAACCAGCTCTCCTTCTCACTGTTGTGGAGTTTCATAACACCCGAATTCTGTAACGGCAAAAAAAATTCAGTCTTTGTGCGATGGTGGAGGAGCTTTAGGGTGCAGGTGCAGACTCAGTGGATGTGGCTGGCCAAAATAATCCAAGCATAAGTACATGAAATTCAGGCATGCCAAGAGTGAAGTGTGAATGGACAATGCTTCTGAAACAGCCGTGGTTACTGCAGGGTAAGTAATGACTTCCACTTGCCAAAGGGAAATTCTACTCATTGAAATTTTCCATAGTCTTCATCATTTCTTGACTTTGTGAGCACTGCACAAGCTGTAATGAATAATAATTGCAAGGTGAACCTTTGATTTTATTATCTGTTGTTTGCCATAAGAATTTGAAATCTAGTTGTTGACAATGACATACAATAAGATCAACTGACTTGACCAGTCTGGTCTGACTCGTGAGCCTGCTGAAAGAATATGAAGTTTAAATGGTGCAATCTGCATCAGGAAATCAAAAAGTAAAGAGAAAACCGCCCCCTTTTTTTTTTCCAGACTAAGATGAAAATTAGTTGCTAACCTCACTGACAGCAAATAATGGTTTCTGCATTTTTCTTAGATGTTGTGTTGTTATTGGACGCATTTTCAATGCACTGTATGAGGTAATGCTTAATGTTTCTTAAGAAATAAGCCTCGGGCATGTTCATAGTTGGCATGGTGGAGAATATTTTTAGTGAAAGAGGGTGGTAGTGTGCTGATGATGTACGTGATAAGATAAAGAGAGAAAAAGTACATTTTTCTGCATGTTTAAACTTTTTAAATTAGAAAATGCGATCAACTCAATGTGATGACTCACTTGAAAAACTACACTGGGAAAACAGACCTAATTTATACATTGACTTGCCTTTTCTACTGCCACTCCCATAAAGTGAAGGTAAATAGAATGTGCTGTACATGCTCTGAGAAGAAAGATTCTACCTCTTATGTGAATGTGAATGTGAAATTTCGTATGTTGATATTCAGCCATGCCATTGCTAGATCTTACAGGAAAGCAAGAGTAAACGGGAAACTCTTCAGGAAATTAATTGTGCAGAAGGAAGTGATGCTGATGACTCACTAGGTTGTATTTTTCATTCTGAGTCAGAACCAGACTGGTACTTGGCAGGAACCTGAGGGTACATTTGCTGTTGAATTGCCACTTTTGGGGGGAACAGTCAACCCCAAAGTGCTTTTCAGAGTTGTGGCTCTTGAGAACTCCCAGTTTGAGGATTACATGTGGCCTTTTTCCTTGAAATTCTCCTGCAGTTTGAAATGAGCATTGTCTCTGATTTGGACACTGTTGGTGTCAATCGAAAGTCTGTAACGACCTCAGCGACTTGCGGCGTAGGTCTGAAGTATTCTGCCAAATGGCAAAGGAAGTCACTTTAGTCCTCAGATGCCTTCATCACCCTACAATGCCATCTTTGAGAAAAAGACCATAAGCAAGCACCTTAAAATAGCACTTTAACTCCAAAATGATATTATCTAGGCAAAAGACTGCCCTTGATGCTTAATGCAGCTCTGCTGACACAGGGCTTGTGTTCAGACACCGATTAGGTTCTCTCAGCATGTCTGTCTGAGACACATTTTCAAATGCCAGTGAGGTGTTCTCTTTTATTTATATCTCCCTATGTGTTTATATGCTTGACGGGTGCTGAAGTGAATGTATGAACTCCTTCATTACCATTCTACACATAAAGGCATATTTTACTGTAATACATAGACAATAATTTCTTCATTTCAGCACCAACCATAAAATTAATACCTCTCCTTTTCTTTAAAATTTCTTACTATATCAATAATGAATTTTAACACTATTACTTGGACTTCTAGATGACATAGATTACATAGGCTTTTCTATTCTTACTGGTTACTGTAGCTAAGTTTGACATAAACACATAACGTTTAAACATACTATTGCATGCCACCTGTTTCAGAAAAGTTCTGTTTGGAAAAAATTCTGTTTGCATTGTGATAACAGAGGTGACTTACTGTCCTTTCCTGAGTACTTGTTGTTCAGACAAGTTGTTCAAGTTATTTTATATGTATTGTATACACACTACGTATTTATATAAACATGATTTCCTTCTATCTATCACACAGTCCGTCATGGTGAGCATAACGAAAACCTGTTCTCCCAGCTCTGCAGATGGCAGAGAGAGGCATAACAGAGGTTAGAGCAATATCAATATTGCAATCATATTTAAACAGTTTGAGCCACACAGATGGTAAGCCTTGACTAGGCCTTTTAGTTCTTTTAAACCAGAGTCAATATGGGTTTTATCACTTAAGGGAAACAGTGAAAGGTCTTTCTTCAACCGCAATGTAATCTCCATTCTATGGGCAGATAGCAGTGTCATTTATAGTACAAAACTCTGCTGTCTCAGAAGTCCCCATGCTCATGCATCATGAGTCCACTCTTCATCATGAGTCCGTGGCCTTCTGAGACAACAGAGTACTATAAATGACACTGCTATCTGCCCACAGAATGATGGTTGCACCGAGGCTGAAGAAAGACCTTTCATTTTTTTCTCTTAAGTGATAAGAGTTCTTTGCATCATGAGTAAGTCTGGCAGATCTGGAACTGAAATATTTTACTCTAGCACCTTGAGCCAACAATCATATGAAGGTGATTTCTTTTAGAAGTTGACTCAAATTTTTGTCACCATACATAGGATTCTTTTGCCTCAACATAGCTGCCTAGTGCTATCTGAGGTAGACTCAGATACTTAAGGCATCCAGATGTCCAAGACACCTGCATGGCACTAGCAGATATATCTTTACTCTCCTGCGGTAGCAGCTGTTGATCAGACAGGATAGCATACTATGTTTGAATGGTGCTAAGTATCAACGTTTAAGCAGTTAATTTGACTCCCATGGGCAGGATTCTTGTCACAGACTCAGATTACTGAAGGCAGATGTCTTCACACAGGTGTTTACATGGAAACTTGGTGGTTAAGTTTCCATTACAGTCAAGGTAGCTCAATCTGGCTGCTCACAGGTGGAGCATTTGTAGTCACATGAAGATATTTTGAACAACCTAGGGCATCTCATGTGGTTAGAGGCCCAATGGCTATGTCTGTGTACAGGTAGATGAGACAGGACTGTTCTCTGGTCCTCAGGGCAAGTGGCAAGATGTGGCTCACAAGCACATACCTTAAAGCTCCCGCATCCCCAGAACAGTGTAACTGCATCACAGTTTCCTTAAGGGAAGAGTCCTTGGCCCATGCTATCCTCTAAACCATGTCCAGGCTCCTTCTGGCAGGTTACTAGTCTGGACCGAAACAAGACTAGGGTGTATTTTAAAACATAAAATAATACGGATTCTCAAATGACTGTGATGGAGCCCATACTTGGACCACTTCTGAACCTCTGGGACATAACAAGAATGTTGTTTCAAGCAAATCCATTTTTTTCCATCCTCCTGAGAAAAGTATAAAATTTATTGCTACTTTAAAACTCAAGGTATTAATGTCTAATATATTTCATTCTCAATTTTGACATTTTGTCGAGTCAAAAGCTTTAGGAAAGCTCATAATTTTATACATACATGGAAGAATTACTATATAAATATAGTTATAATTATTTCTATACACCACAAAACACAACAAACAGAGCACCACATAGCCCTTAATTATAGCATTTTATAAATCTCGTTTTACAAATAATACAATTGATATATTTCTAGCCCTCAAATCGTAGTGGGTTTATGTATTTTTCTTTCTGTACATAAAAGTACAATGTTGCAAGTTAATCAAGAATCTATTCCAGTTACTTTTCCAGTCTATCTCTAATACTCAATGACTGCATTTCAGATGCAGTTCCCACCACGTGTCATGTCTTGAGATCTTGAGAACATCCGCTCTTGAGACCTAATAGCTACCTAACTGAACTAGCATAGAGAATAGGAACGCAGACCCATACTAATTCAGCCTGCCTGTAGACAAATATTATTAGCTTACAAGCAGGCTGCATTATTATATTAGTATATATTTTCCAGTTCTAGAGTGAGCTTGCAGAGGATCAGACAGTCTGTGCATAATACTCCATTGCATCATGCAGATAGACCTTTAGTGTCAGCTATAAATTTAAATTGGGAGTAACTTGGGGATTTCACTATATAAAAATAGTGTAACTAAGAGAAGATTTAGGTCAGTATTCTCTTAAATTAAAGACTATTCACTGTCCTCTTTTCTGAAAATCATTTGTTGTTGCTGTATCTCAAGATTTTATTATGAAACCTCATGACAGTAAATATTTTTCTTCAGACTTCACCTCCCTGAAGTATCGTACTTCCAGAAGAATCTCAGCTCTTGTTTCAAATGAAAAGGGGTTGCAGAAATGCTTGAAAATATGAACTCTGTATAATTCAAATGTAGCTGATCTAGGTAAAAGGGAACTTTCACTACCACTAAGGTATGTCATTCACTTTTTCAACAGCCGTGTGTAGTTCTCATAAAGAGAGAGAAAGGAAGAATTTACTTAGGTGTAAGGTTTTGACAGTGTAATAACTTGATGGAGGTATTTGCATTAAAAAGTTACTGAAATCTTAATTTCAGACAGAGAATTGGTAATAATTGACATATACAATAACTCACTGTCACCAAAGGAAATAATTTATTAACAGAATTGTTCACTGACATTAGCTGCAAGAAGTTGTGCATGAAGTCCTGATTTAATTCCAAAAGTTACATACACTACAGCAGAGGTGGTGCTTTACTTGCTAGTCCAAAAGAAGAAAAAGGTACAAGAGACAGTCCTGTTCGCATCCTCTTCATAATTACGTGGTTAACTGGCAAGCTCATCACATTGGCACACCAAAACAGTGGCTGCATAGTGAGATACTCTGGCAAAAACATGCATTTTGTATAATTGCAAATTTATGACTCAATCTCTTAGTTCAAAGTATTTTCCCCCATTTTTTTCAAAAAGCAAGCCTAATTAAAGCATCTAATTCTGCTTGAGGCAGAAGCTGTGTTGCTGGGCATAGTAAAACTGTGTATTGTTTTCCCATATAACTGACTTTTAATGCAAGATACCGAAGGACATTTCTGAAGCCCCCAAAGGCTCCCACTCAAACTGGCAACACACTAGTGCTTTCCCAGGGAGCTGTCTAGTCTGTACGTCCTAACCAATCATCTCACCTACTATGTTTGTCTGCCTCTTGCAGATTGCTCGGTGATTGGCATCCACCCTCCTTCATGGCCATGCCAGAACAGCGAATAAACAACTGGATACCCTGGCACTAGGACGCATTTTCGTAACAATGAAAAATTAGGGTTTCACAGGTGGCGTGACTCAGCTTCCCACATCAAAGACGAACTAGCCGAAGTTTTTGTTATGGCCAGACGATGCCCAACCCTATGTGAGAAAAGTGGGTGTTGAGGGCAAAAGCAGCTTACCCTCCTGGTCTCTCTCCACACAGCCTGGGATGGAGACAGCTCACAGCCACCAGCACTATGCTGTCTGCCTACAGCTGACTGGGAACAGGTAAACATGTTGTCCTACTCCCTTACAAATCAGAAAATCAGGCAACAGTCCCTTTTGGAGGTGAAGAGGCTCAGCAGCAGCCTCCCACCTGGCTCACCTGAGATGGTTCTTTTCCAGTGTCTTGCCAAAATGTCTGAACGATACCATCTCTACCTGAAAGAGTGGCAAAGCTGTTGAAAAGTTCAGCTGAGTGAGTTGTATTAGGGCTTGATTCATAAAGGATTGGATATCAGGACTGAGAGGAATTTGCTGAAAGCAATGACATGGATTAATCACCCTAAGGAAAAGCCTCTTTCTCTCTGTGGGGTTGTGGAGGAGAAAACGTATTCTTAAACTTACATGTTTTATTTGCTAAAATTAGATGAGCTCAAGCTTTGTAGCACGTATTTCTGTTTACCAGTTGGGAAATAATGTTCCTTTGCACCTGCACTTATCTTTGAAGATGAGATGCAGCACTCCAAACAGGTAGGAGTGGAAACAAAGAAGGGTATCTGATGTGGTAACCTGGAAGTTTGGAGTCAGGTGCTTGACTCCTGAATATTTAGGAGCGCCATTTCACCCATAGTTTACATGGTCACACTAATTTTCACTCCAGCCCCATAATGACTGTTTAGTTTTGAAAGAAAGAATAAACTTTGACTGACATTAAATAAACTCTGACAATACTAAGATAATATGTCTTACAGAGCATCTCAAGGTAGAAATGTTTTAAATTTGTATGATAAAGCGACAGACAAAGATAATACAAATAAATCAATTTTGTGGCTCTGGTGATTAATTATGTTAACCAACTGTGGCATTCCTGAATCTCAAGGAGTGAATTACAGCTTTTTACTGCGCATAGAAAGTTTTTACAGTTATATAAGTGAGAAGTTTTGTAGTCTTATATTCCAAGTATGATTTCAGGAACTATAGCAGTACCTTGAAACCGGGCTTCAATTATTTCGGAGAAATCGGTTTGCATAACAGGAAAGAATGAAGCTGGGTTCCCAGGCAGTAGCATCATGATATGGGACAGCATAGGGTGCGTAGCTTCATATTTCTTGGGCCACAATTTTAATCTTACAGTCCATTTTTAGACACTTTGCTCACCTCTATATAATCTGTAACTCTGCAGAAAGAAGAAAATGTGTCATGCTCATGAACATTGTTATTCCATGTGCTTTTCAGTGGAGGAGCTTAGGAGTCAGCATTACAAGTTTTGTGAAGGACAACATGATAGGCCAGAACACACAGAAATACTACTCCCTCTCTTGCTTCCGGCAGGTGAGGAGTGAGTGGGAAAGAAAAGGAGACAGAGCCTCTAACCAGGAAATGTAGATTACACTGGGTACAGGGTCACTGCAAGGTTAATCCTCCTCGTCATCATAGACAACAAGGGTACCGAAGAGGAGCATGTTTTGATCTTGTGGGTCATCCCGTCACCAAGCAGCAGCTCCATGGCGTGTGCCTGAGGCTGCTCAGCCAAGCCCTGCTCGGTGCAGGGAGCCTGTGGCAAACCACAGCTTAGCCCTTGGAGCAGCTCTTCGCTGTAGCCTGGTAGCATGATGTCCTGCGCGTATCCTATTTTGCTGAAAGGGCAGAGTTAACAATTAGGTCACCTGAACAAATACATTAGCCACACTTGAAACCTTGTGGACATCACTTCCCCCACCACCCACGAGTGAAAGACCAGACTGTGTCCAAACTGCAGGTGTGTGCAAGGAGACCAACGTGTTAATGCAATTCAGTTTCAGGTACCAAGCTACCTTCCTCCGCTTCTCCATGCATACATCCTGGTGTGTGATTCAGCACTGCTGACTTTAGATGTCTGATATTTAATTGTCTAAATGTAATCTACTTGTTTTGTCCTTTAGTGGAGAGAAATAGGCATGTTCAGCTGGTGATTCGTCCACCTATCTTAGATTCCTGTCTTACACAGGGATGATTTGCCTGTCTCCCACCATTCATTGAAGACAGAGCCTGAACAGATGACTTCTGAACTTTCAGAGGTTTAATGTTACATGAGATTAATCCATGCCTAGGTGCTTACTTCTGAACTATTTGGCTACAGTCATAGAGTGGAACAAGTATTGTTAGGAGAAATGAAATTCAAATACAAGTTAAAGTGGCTTTTATATTGAGTTTTGACGTCATATGTGTGCAATATATCTTGCTATTAAAAATGAAGAAAAGCTTTTTGTATGTGCCTGTGCATATGTTCATGTACACAAGAAAATTAAGGTGTGTTAGTGGAGGTAACTAGCTGTTGTAGCTCAATAAATGTGACAAACCTTCAGGCACACTTTTAGTTTTGTGTATGTGTGTATATATGTATACGCATATAAAGGAGACAAAATGGAAACCTGTTTGCCTTCCTACAGTCTATATCTAAAGTCCAAGTATACTTTTTATGTTCTTTAATGATACGCCATAACGCTACACACAGACCCTTCAAAATCTCTCCTGTTTTATGTAACTGCATACAGGCACATACATATACTATAGTAGATGTAATAGTAGTTCTGAATTAAGTTTAGTTTGACGTATTACCTATATGACATAGCAGAGATGAATAGATAGATGTAGACTTGTGTATATCTATGGTCAAATGTTCCGTATATCTATATGCAACGTAATCGCTGGCGTGTCAAACCTGTATGACTTGCCCCATCCTTCACTGCTTGCTCATGTTACTTTGCAACTAGAAAACAACCTTGAAGATTTCACTGAGGATATCTTTCCCGAAGATGGTGAAAGACATAGTAACAAGCTCTAAATCCCTTTCTATTCACTTCGCCGACGGCATTTACAAGAAGACGGGAGAGATTGAGCGATTGCATAGTGCTCTATTACATCATTGCCAAAGAACATGCCGCCAAGCCCCAGTGAGGTGTGAGCTTAACAACAGCACAGGCACTTACTGTGAGATGGACCACTTTCAGGGCTGTCCCATCTCTGGACTGGGACAGTGGTTACATCACTTTGAACAAAATAAGCACAGCTGAGGACTGAGCCGTTCAATGCAGGAAAAACACAAGTAAAATAAGAGTGTGTGAGTCATAAAATAATTTAGTTGGAATATGTGCCCAAATCTTGTAGATTTAAAACGTTCTTTTCTATTACCTTTATTTTATGCAGAAACTGATTGTGTTGTGACTAATGATCTGCTCTCAAGAAAAAGAAATAAATTAATTGCTTAGATTTAAATAATATTCTAATAAAAAAATACTATCTGCACCGTATACTATTAACTTCTTTTCATGTATTAATATAGGCAATCATTAATGTATGTCACAAATAATAATAAGGAAAAAATTAAATCAGCTGTTTTCTCAGCTGTAACTCTCAGGTCCTATTTAATTTACTTTTGAAAATACATCTCAGGGCCAAATGTTGCCCTTATGTGTATTTGTCTCTAAAGTCAAGGGAAATTGTGAGTGTAGATCTGAGCTTCAAATCTGAACCAGCAGAATGGTTGTGTTTTTTCTTTTACCCTGCTAGCATAAATCCCATCTGTGGGTCTGATCCAAAAACTCTGAAATCAAAGGAAGTTTGTAATGACTTCGATGGATTTTTGGATAGAATTGAATTATCATGAAATGTTTTTAATTGAAAAAAAATGGCTGTTCTTCAAAGCCAAAGCTTTTCATGAGAAATAGCTGCTTTTGATATATTCAGAGTCTTCAAAATAATTTGGAAAGCAAAGTTTGGAATTGTTGAAATGTACATAAAAAGCTCTGGTTTTCCACTTCGCTTCATTTTTTATTTAGAATTATTGACTACAATAAAAATGATGTTGATCACATAGGATTTTAAAGCAAACATTTCCTTATTATCAAACTAAAAACATCAAAGTATCTGACCTAATTGTTCTCTTGTTTTCATTCAAAAATTTTATGAAATTTGAGATTTTCATCCTCATCCCTAATGGGATTTTTTTTTTTAAAGTATGAAGAAAAATTCAATGGATGAGGAAACAAGATAGTGAAGAACTTTCCTTTGGTTCAGGCCTTTAGTAGCAGAATGACTGTGGAGCAAATTCACACTTCCTGATAATGCCAGCTGTAATTTCCTTTATACTGAGTTCAGCCTACTGAAATGAGACTGAGCTTTCTTAACAGTACCCGCTGCTTGTTGTGCTTAAAAAAAGAAATCAAGAAAAAATAAAACCAAACTATTTGTCTCTCCCCAACCCTGCAAAACCCACCAGCTAACACATTTGCTGTCACCAGAGAAGAGATGCGATGATAACTTGAATCTGTCAGCTCTCTCTGCCAGGTTGCTAATGCGTCTAAACAGTCAGCTGTTAAGTGTAATTCTGACGGACAGATCTTCCAGTCCCCTCATTGTATTAGAGAATAAAGTATGTCGTCTTCTTTATTGTGGCTAATTGTTGTCTGAAATACCTCAACAGAACAACTGATAAAATGATTACTGAGGAATGCTCTGTTGCTGTAAAAAACTCCCTATTCTTTATGGAAATGCATTAATAAACAGTTTTAGGGTATATCTCATTAAACTGAAATGAGATACCGTCTTGAGCGATAAGTTCAATCAAAAACTACTAAAGGAATTATAGCTATTCCAAAATACATTTTTTTTTGCAACAAACCTTAACTTGTATGAACATCACGGTCATTTGTGAACTTCCAAAAAAATAAAAAAAGAAATAAAAGTTGAAAAATAAAAGTCTGGTTGAACTGAGAAGGAATCACGATAATCAAAAATAACTTCCATGGTGTTTCAGCTCCTAGAGCCAAACCTTTCACTTAGAAATGATCGTATATACTAAGATGCACTGATCGTATTGTGGATGGGCCCAGAAATACACATTTTTGTTCTGAAATGAATTTGAAATTCAAACTTTGGAGGTTATGAAATGTTTGGGCACATGATCAGTTTATTGTTCATTGCACAAACCTTATTGACTCTCTGCACATACACTCTTGGCCCATGACTTACCAGAAAGAACACAATTTGCAGTCTGGTCTGCAAAAAGAGAAGTTGAAGTTTAGTCACATTATCTGGCAATTCTCTAACCTATTCTAGTGTGCAATTACTTACTGCACAATATGATCGTGCGAAGGTTTGTATTTGGTGTGCTATCCAATCTGTATCTCCATTGAAAATCTATTCAAATGCTATGAAGACAGCACAATCATCTGTAGGACATGAAACCGGCCAGCCAGTTCTGTTTGTTGTATCAACATGGAGGAGCTATTTTGCCAACATTTTCATAATGTCGGCTAATGTCATGCAACTGCACTTCATGTCAAGTCTAGCAATGGGCATTTGCCATTTTCACAGCATTTTCAAAACCTATTATTTAACAGTTATGTACGTGATCAGTGCTGGGAAAAATACGAAGAAAGGAAAGGAAGAATTCATGTTTGTTGCAGAAGTCAGCTTAGAACCATTAAAATCAGGCTGCCAAACTTCTCTTTGTGTGATACAAACCCTAAGAAATCCAGGAGAATTAAGGAATTGCCACTGGATGAGGTCTTTTAAAAGATATCTATGCTATATTCAGCAAATTGTTTCAACCTAGCCCCCTATTTTAAAATGTAAAAAAGCAAGAAGAGGTGCTTTAACCTCCTGACTAGATGCAATGTTGACACTATAGAAACCTGGTAGGAATGGGGAGCAGGACTGCTACAGCTTGAGCCCTGAAAAGCCCTGAAAAGCCGAGTCAGCACACTTCACGTGAATGCTGAGAGTGTACATGAATAGACCTGCTATCAACCACGAAAAATAAGACATCATTCATCTGACTTGGCTGAGAAATTTTGAAGTGGGGAAAAATGATGCCTGAAATTTTCTCAACTGGGACAATAAGACTGTAAATTTATGTAGGTGCCAACTCCAATCTTTGCTTTAGCTGAACAGAGTAGAGTTGAAACTGTAATTGAGACTCACAACATTTGAAGGAAGCACTCTCTGGAATCCTTTAGCATAATTTATGCCTTGAAAAAATTGCATTCAGTATTTGAAATCTAGCTCTGGAGTTCCTATACTGTCCATCACTGTGCTTTTAACATGCATTATTTTTAAGATCAGGATAGGTAGAAAAAGGAGATTATTGCTAAGTAAGTTCATATACGCTTATTTGCCAAATCTGCATCTCCCATGTCTGAAGTTTCTCTGGATACACAGAGTCACAGAATCACGGAATGGTAGGGAGTGGAAGGGACCTCTGGAGATCACCTAGTCCTACCCCCCTGCTAAAGCAGGTGCCCATAGAGCAGGTTGCACAGGAACACGTCCAGGCGGGTTTTGAATATCTCCAGGGAAGGAGACTCCACAGCCTCCCTGGGCAGCCTGTGCCAGTGCTCTGTCACCCTCACAGCTCTTCCTCATGTTCAGGTGGAACTTGCTGTGCTCCAGTTTGTGCCCGTTGACCCTTGTCCTGCCCCTACACCTACTCTACTAAATACCTTACGTTCTCAGTTCATTTCATATTCCCTCACAGTTCATGTTGCATAAATCTTCATTTGTTTTCAGGCCATTCTCTGTAATGATGCGAAACAAAACGCCAGTATGGAGTGGTAAGGATGAGACTGCATCAGGTTTGCCTCCCTCTGCCTTACACTGTCCAACAAGATCCCCGCAGGCTTTGCAATCTCAAACTCCTCCCAGTGCCCTCATACCACACCTCAGAACATACGACACTTATTTTCAATCTCGTGTTAAAAGAGCAAAAAATCAGTGGATTACCAAGCAGGTCTCAAATTATATTGGCTACATATATATATATATAAAATGTGTGTAAATGCTAACGAGGGCTATGGGAGTACCACATGAGACAGTTGTATGCTAGATCAGATCAGAAGTGCCGAGCTTTCTCTGAAAGAGGCTACTCTTGATCAGTGCAGATGCAATCATTCTGCAACTCTTGGCCAAGGATCCTGCTGTCAGTCTCCGGAGTGAATGTGTCTGTATCACACTATGCAATGCTTTGCAGAAATACCGCAGCTGGCTCTTAGTAAATCCTGTTTTTGACAGAAGAGTGAAGCTCTATTGGAGTGATTAACAATTTCTTCACTTAGCTCTTTAATAAAAAATGTCCTATCTTTCATTCTGAAAAGTATGAAAAATTAAAGAGGGAAGACCATACTTTCCTACTTCTCTCTGTTTTTCTTCCCATCAGATATCCCAACTACCAGATCCCCTGCAAGATTTTCCTGAATGTGGCTACCAAAGCACAGTAAGAGATACAGGGGAGGAATATACAGCTTGCAATAAGAAGTCTACTAATTAATCAGGGCCATAGGAACAACTGAACAGTGTTGCAAATTTTCCAGAGCAAAACAATTTTGCTAATATACCCATAATCTCAGACAAAGTGAAAGGTCTGATACTTGAAAAAAAAAAAGTTAACAAGTGCCACGTTCAAATAAGGGAAGATACAAATTTGAGAACATTGAGAACATTACATACTAAGAGTGAAAAATGTAGATGAAGGTTGTGCCCATAGATATTATTGTACCTACTGATTTAGGAATAATTGCCTACGTGTGGGAAGGGTTGTTGCGTTTTGATAGCTTGTGCAGAGTACAGACTGAATGATGCCATGCCTCTCTGGATTGAATAATTTGTCTCGGAAGACAATACTTTCAGAAGCAAAGAGTCAATCTGCCTTCCCGGCACTGTTCNGAAGGGTTGTTGCGTTTTGATAGCTTGTGCAGAGTACAGACTGAATGATGCCATGCCTCTCTGGATTGAATAATTTGTCTCGGAAGACAATACTTTCAGAAGCAAAGAGTCAACCTGCCTTCCCGGCACTGTTCTTCTTTTCTTTCTTCCTTTTTGTGTTTTTTTGGTTTTTTGTTTGGATGATGCCTCCCTACCCATAAAGTGTTATGCCAGTGCTGAATATTTAACTTTTATGGGAATATAAGTAAGTGAGCAAGGTACAGGACTGTAAGAGAAGTGTAAACAAGAACTTTGAGAATGAGTGTTCCTAGTGGGTTGTATTTAATTCAGAGGTCTAATTTGCAACTAAAATAGTAATTATTGTTCATCTGGATACTGAAGACAGATTCATCTTGACAAAAACATTCATCAGTGTCAAGGTGGATTAATTTCACCAAATGGAGATGTTTCTGATGTAGATGCATCCAAGCTAAGGCAAGACTTATAGATAGAGGTCGAAATTTTATTAGATCAATTGTTAAGGTTGGGAAAAGAAGACAAGGCTTCGGACCTACAAGGCCTTTATCAAATCAGAAAGACTGAAAAATCCAGAAGTTTTGCTACTTTTACCAACACTAACAGTTGTTGAAATAGAAGCTATTACCTCTACCTACAGAGTTTGCTTCACTTTTGTCCTTAGACAATGAAGATTACAGTAATATCTGAGCTAGTCATCATTTTGTAGTTAATGGAGACAAACGGGAACTTTTAAGAAACATGATTCTTTTGACCCGTTTCACATATCTACAAAAGTATAAGAATAATGTTTTACTTTATTGCCTTACTTTTCTTAATTGATAGTAAGAGAAGATAAGGATAGAAATGTCAGATAGAAATGTCCCATGTTAACTGGTATCAATCCTATCTTTTACATGTGTATTGCAATGTGTACCTAAGCTATCTCAAATACTAGAAGTAGTGTAACTATGGTAAAGTGGCATTCAGTGCAAATTAATTTATCCTATGGAATTAGATTTTGGATTGCTAGCATTAAGAATATGAACTTGCTAATCAGAATAGCCTGCTGGAAATAATAATTTAATGTGCTGACGGATGCTGTGGAAATAACTGCCTAGTGTGATATGCCTTGTGACTATTGGAACAGGGAAGATCTAAAAAAAAATCATAAAAAGAGCTTTTTCATTCACTGCCAGCTGTACTGAATGCTGTGAGTTCCTAAGAGTCTTCTCTATGAGTCATCTTCTCTTGGAAAAGACTTCCTCTTCTCCATCATCTATCACAAGATAACAGTGAAAGAAAATTCTACGTTCAATGGGCTTTCAGGTTACTGACGGTTGATAAGCAGCAACTTTACTTCTCATTTGTACATAGAAATACTGTATTTTTTATTATTCTATATTATTTTGAATATTATATATTTATTTGTACATACAAAAAGGCAAGTAAGCATTCTGTGTTCATAGGGCTGGTAGAAAAAATGAACAAATTATTTCAGTGCAAGTCCAGGACTTGAGAAGTCAAGGTTCCTTTTCCAGCAGGCTTCCCTGCGCACATAGCTTAGGCCTGTTTTTCAAAGGTATTTAGGCATTGCTCCAGTCAGTGTTGCAATGATTCTGTAATCTATCAAAGCTGTTACATGAACTAATAGCTCTAAGTTAAGTCAACACAGTTTAAGCAGAAAATAAGATGAAGTTTTTCACAAGGCAAATTAACCCTTGTTAGTAACAGACCATACCTGCATAGGACAGATTCTCCAGGTCCCTAAGTCTCAAGCAAGGTGGGAAGTCTTTCTGGAGGATATGTCTACTTTAGTAATATGTTATAAAAAATTTTCAGTGTACTTTTGGGCCTATGTAACGAAGAGTGTCACCCTAGCTGTCATGGTCTCTTTGAGCTTCAGAATCTACCTATCTTAATTTCTCTATAACATGACTGCTATTACCTACCTGCTTCTAAAACGTACCTACATGGTCCTGTCTTTATGTCTGACAACTTTTGAGGTGTTTATCCTCATTAACAACCTTGTGAAACAGAGAGGTATTGCACCTATTTCACAGACGAGGCAACAAACAACTATGGCTTGTCTTCAAGTTATGTTTATGATTTGCTCAGATTCAGCAATATTTCCCTAACCAGTGGCACGTCTGTACTCCAGAGTGATGCAGGAGCAGGAACTCTTGGCCAAGATAACCAGCATGGTGAGGTCTAGCTGTTTCTCACAAAACATGCCCCAAATATGAAATGTACTCAGTTTGTGGGAGAGTGAAGTTGATGCCTCTTCCCTTCTGGAAGAGAGCTGAACCTCCGATCATTTCCTGAGCTGGGAACTCAGAGAGCAGGAGAGGAGCTGGGAGCTGCACACCACAAGGCCTAAGCAACTCTGCACCAGGATTGCTTATGAAAGGGACCTACATTTCTAAATCAGCTGCTTCTACAATTGCTTATAATGAGGTCCAGTTTTTTAGAGATCTGCTGGAAATCCGTGTCAGGCAGTTGAGTATCACTGTGCTGTAGAGCAGCCCTGATGGCTGCGCAGCAAAGGCTGAGCAGTGCTATGAGATTGTGGGCATGGCTTTCGTCTGATTTTATGAGCCATGTTTTCTAAACTACAGATTGCTGTTGCATGAATCCTCATCAGGTTTTCAACATTCGTTTCAGTGAGGGTAGCAAAGCTAGATACAGAAAACATGACTTTTCAATGTCACAAGCACCAATAATGCCACTGGCCAAATCCAGATAAAAAAAAAAATCTACTTGTGAAACTGAGTAATGTTTTAGTTTGCTTTTGCAACAAGATGCACTGGAAATCATATGCAGGTGGTTCTGGACATTGACCTCTGTGTTCTTTTTAGTGTCACTGCTTTCAGATTGCAGTCATCTGGTAAAGGTGACTAATCTTTTTTATTTTCATCTTCCCTATGGCTATACCACAATTAATGTTCTAGATCATATTCAGCCCTCTGTTGCACTCGATCTTGAGTTCAAAGATTTTGAAAGTACGGTAAGGGGTGTATTTTAACTCAGACATAACCCCCTAGTTGTCCATGGATGTTGTTACTTAATGACTATAAATTTAACCGAAGAATCAGAGCACAACTTTTTTCCCATTTGTCTAAATCTACCCACCTTCCCTTTCTCAAGTTATCAGCATCCAAGGAGGCACATGGGAGCTAATGTAAGGTTATTGCTGCAAGCCACATTCCTACGGCGAAGTAATGAACTTGTGTATATATAAATATTAGGACACCCTTCACACCGTTTAGTTGACTCTCTTGGAATTTCATCAACAATAAACTCGGAAGGGCAAACACTGTTACTGAAGCTGCAGTTTCAGGATAAAGTAGCTATGCGGCAATGTCACCTTAAAAAGTTTGGCTCTTCTGTTCCCTGCCTTCCTGCCCTGCTCTCTTCCCAGAGCAGAGGCCCCATCACTTTCAATAACACAACTGCTCTCAGAGCTACAGCGTGGACTGGGCTGCTGAAATGGTCTGAGTTAAGGAATGGCTCTGATAAAATGGGGTTCAGAGCCCAGTCTTTCAAGCAATTGTGGCAAAGCACAAGGAACCTGGCCGGGCAGCACTGGGAGGAAGGAGAAGGAGAACGAGAAGGAGAAGGAGAAGGAGAAGGAGAAGGAGAAGGAGAAGGAGGAGGAGGAGGAGGAGGAGGAAGGAGAGTGAATAGCTGGAGCTGGGTGGGGTGGGAATTCCCGAAACTGGCACTGTCAATGAATATTTTCTTGCGGACCACAGCCAGAGCCTGAAGGATGAAAGCGCTATGGAAAACAGTCATGTAGGAAGTTTGCAACCTTTTTTTCTGCAGCATTGGTTATCCTCCCATACCCATTTTTAGGAAAATTGATCAGCTCTCTAACATCTTTCTGAGGTTTTGCATAAGTAGCGTTTGCCCCGGTTCAGTTTGTGGCAACGACTCACAGTCCTGAGCTGTTCCTCACTACTCTTTGTCCTTTTGTTACACAGAAATGACTGCTCTGACTGGTAAAGGTTTGATGCAAATCAATATGCATGCTGGTATCTGGGGAACAAGGCAAATAACATTTTCCTGCCAGTTTCCTGTTCAATTTTGTAAGGCGATAGTTCCAGTTAGTATCTAAAGGCATAACATAAGCTTTGTGTAAAGGCTTTATAGCTACAACATTAATGCTGTATTTTCTGTATAGTGAAAACTGTTGTCTTAATCTGGAGTGCAGTATTGTTAAAAAATCTTCAAACTACTTGAGGTAAGAAAAACGTGACTTCACCCATTTAAAGAACTTGAGGTGAGGTTTTTTTTGCTTGGTGCTTAGCTCACAAAGCATTTATTTTCTAGTTTTGAAGATGGTATTCTGTTTTAAAGTAGCTTTTCACATAACTGAGCTGTCATCACTTGCTAGCAAGGACTGAAGTTACAGATCAAGTTTGGACATGTGGCTTTGTACAAGGTCTCACACAAAGATCCTGATAGCATGAAATATTCCTGAAAGATTGTTTTGACTTTCACCCAATACTTAAGTCTATTTAGTCATGCCAAGGATTTTGCCAGTGGTCTGAACCATGTTATCAACTCTATAGACTGTCTGCTTTCATAGACGTGCAGAAACTATGCAGGTACGGGAGACTACCCAGGCTTGGTCTTCATATCTGCCTTCAACAGTTTTCATCTTATCTCAGTGATAAGGAGTTTTCCCGATAAAATGATCAGGTAGAACAAATTCAACTAGATATTAAGCAATTGCTGTAGATATACTAATCTTTATTAGTTCATTGTGGAGTGACTAAGATTTTGAAAGAGATCCTGGTGACATAAAAATGAAGCGGCAAATAAATTCAATTAAAAAAATATGGAAGACATAAATTCTTGTGTGTGTGAAAGCATGAGAGAGCTAAGGAAGTATTTTCATTACATTTATTATTCAGCAAGGACCTACATCTGTTTCCAGTTTGCACTGATTATTGACACATCTGGCTATTTGGCCTCAGGAACTACAAGTTGCTGTTGTGGCATTATTCTCTGAATCAACTTCTTAGACCACCCGGAAAATAATACAGCAAGTGCTGTGAGAAGATTGTGTTATTTGTAATAAGATTACCTTTTGGCATCTAGATATATTGTACAAATGGGATTCTGTCATCTTCTGTTTTATAAATTACAATTTTGCAATTTTTACACCTGTGGGGAAAATAAGGCTGTAGCCAAAGGGCTTACTATTTGACAAAGAGAAATCAGGATGGCCTGATAAACTTTCAAGTAGATGGTAGATACAGTAGTAGCTACTTGCCTTACATGGAAAAATACCTTTGTTTCAGTAGAAACAAAACACAGAACTGAGAAAGATGTTTCTTTAACCCATGGTGAGATGTATTTTTTCTGATTAATATCCCACTGTTGGAAGTGAATAGTGTCCAAGTCCTTGAACCTTCAAACATTTTTTTCTGTAATAAACAGTTAGATCTTCTCCATCAGTGGTTTGAGCATAGTAATCTAGTCCAAGAGTCTAAAAGACAGATATTGTGAAGTGTGTGGTGAAGAGTTTGAACAACCAAAGGATAAGATCATAGAACAGAAGGGACCACCTAGATTACCAAGCCCAGTCCTTTCCAATTGCATGCAAAAGACAGGATAGTCCTGAAGGACTCACGGAACATCTACTCCAAACACCCCCTCAAACCACAGGCCACGAAACACTTCCAATACCCTGTCACAGATTCAAGACATAGTAGTAAAAGACCAGCAGCCACAGCTTTAATGTGCCACAGGAAGGAACACGATGAAACGCTTATTTGTTTTATTACAAATACTTTTAAACTAGGGTAATTTGTTGTTTTTAAAGAATAGTCTAGATAATCTATACAGCCACATGAAGTGGCAATGTAGCTTCACTTGCTGTGTTGAATTACATGTGGAATTAATTTGACCTTCTGCCTAAAACTAACTCAAGCCTTGAAGATGCATAGAATAAAGATATATAGGAAACAATTTGCTGAATGAACAATTTTTGATGAATTGCAGGATTCTAAATGTTTTTGTGTACTTTCTCTGAGAAAGTTTAGAGACCCTCAACAGTTGTTTCCATTCCTTCAGGTCAAGGATGCAGTTTTTAATGTGCATTATTGAATTTTTAATTCCTTTAATAGCTAAAGAATATGAAGTACAAAGGGCAGGGCAGTAAAATCACTGGGAGGCAAGAGCAGAGAATGAATACTGTATTCTTTGCAGTGCTATACTATACTCCACTATTCTCTTCAGGCTTGCTCTTTGTCCTCTTCAACATTGTGTCCTGATGAGTGTTTGATTTCTCTTGTTTTCTACTTAGGAGAAGAATCTTAGGGCAAACTTTGTGCTGAGGCATTGGCACCTCCTACCAGACCTGCTACCATACAAACTGTCAACCCAGTCTTTTGCCTTGCCACATCTTCTGCTCACCTTCATGGCAACAGTGATGAAGTCTTCTCCTAGCTGCCTGGCAAACATAAGCGTCTGTAATTGGAGAGAGCATATCCAGTTAGGAAATCACTGCACTAGTGCACAGTTTGCCAGCAATTAACCATATGCAAGAATGACTAAAGCAAAACGAATGTGTAAAACCAGAAACTACTCAGGGTGATTTTTTTCATGTGCATTTAGTGGACTTAGGACTTCTGCAAGACCTTTGAAAAGTGATTTAGAGCTAGTTTCATAACACCTGTTTTGAACATTATCTTTACGGTGCCTACAAAGCTTCTGCCCAGTGCTCAAGGAATAAGTCAAAATGCCTAAGTCAGGTGTTTAGGCAGCCTAGTCCGACAAGTAAGAAAGTTAGGCATCTTGAGCGGATGATTCAGTGTCCCGTATGCTAAGCCATACCTTACCTGGAGCTCTGAGGCCTCGCAGTTAGGGCACTCTGCAGGGAGCAGGGAGATGCCTGGTTCCCCTCACAGAGCTGTTTATGCAGTTTGCATGAGATGGATATGGGATTTAGAAAAAAGAAGAGACTCTAGGATCAGGACCTGAGCCAGGCCTCCCCCTCCCATCTGAATGACCTAACCAACAGGTTCCTGAATTGTTTGTTGTTCTTCTTCCAGCACTAAGGGCATGATCTGTCTTAAATCTGGATATTCTTTTTAAAGCAAAGTCTTAACAAGAGGAAAGTAGAATGCCTACCTGAACCTGGTCTACAGCATGAAGTTTAGGGCACAACTTCAGAAAGGAGGAATATTATTTGACTCCCCTCAAGCTAAAAAGACTCAGACATTCCAATGTCCTGCGTCCTGCATGAATGCTTAAACCAGCAAACTGTTATGCAGAGGGTAGACAGCATTTAGAAAAGCAAGTTCTACGTTTGTGAATGCCTGATCTCAGATTTGGTACAGCAGTCTGAAACCTACCTAATTAGTGGTTTCTCCCCTCAAATCCTGGGTTAGCTGCCTAAGCTCTGGACAAGGGACAGGACAATGCTGACTTCTGCTGACTGGATCCCAACAATTTTCTTGTCAGAAGAAGGGACGATTCATGCAGTGCAAGCACCTTGTTTGCATTAATCAACTCGTAAGTCAAGCAGGCTTCTCTAACTTCCTTGGGAATTGTAGTTTTCTTATACAGAGTGTGTCAGAACACCTACAAGGCTCAGAGTTATTGTTAACAGAGACATGAACTGTTGAGGTACTAAGGTGCTTGAAGTTGTAGATGGGATTTTCGGGAAAAACGCAATGTATCCGTGAAATTAGGACCTAGACTTACGTGTTTTAGAACATTTTTCCTTTAGATACAATTTCTTAAAGATTCAAATGTGCCTTCTTGTGCAGCAAGTGGAGACTGACTTTCTTCTTTGGGGGCTGTATTCATGTCACCCTTCGGGGTGCTGCCGGGTATGTATTCTTTTTTGTTCTTTGGCTAATAAAGATAAAACTCGAGAAGTTAACATTTTCAGTCTGCTGGAAAAGTTAGTTCTAACACATTTCAGAACACGGCTATCCTAATAGGATCATATCCCAGAACTGCTTTACTCAGGATACAATAAACTGTTGGGAACAAAGTGCTGTAAAAATCTTCAAACAGAAATTTGGAACCTTACACGGTTCTTGGAAATAGGATCCATCTCTTTTCCTCTGAATTCAGCTCCTGCAGCACTCTGTTAACCATCTGCTGTCTTCCAGGAAAGGAAAAATGTAAATTACATCCATCCTTTGCATGGTATACAGGGGGAAAAAAAAGGAGTTATATTCATACCCAAAAAAGAACAGACTCGTTTCAACTTTGGTGAAGGCTTTGTGTTTCTTAACTCTTAATGGCACATACACAGAAAAAATTATCTTTGAATTATTCGTATATGCAATTCATATTTGTGTACTACACTGATTTACATACATGCAAAAAACCCTGCAATCTGACTCACTTAGAAGGACCATCCTGGATCGAACTATTTGAAATGTGAGGACATTCACTTGTGTTCATGCAATTTCTAGTGCTCACGATTCAGTCTACAATTTTCTACTGAAACCCCTAGCACATCCTGGGGGGTCGTGTGGCTTCCATGCCAGCATAGTCCCAGACGTAAATGTACAAAAATGAATGGGGTAAGGATAGTTGTTCATTGATAATGAATAGGTGCAGTGTGTATGGAGAATGGATGGGATTTATATTATCATGAACTGTAGAGAATTCAGTGTGTGATGGAACCCTAGAGTTTCAGTCAATAAAAAAAAAAGGATACCCAATAGTGTATTTCCCTTTATCCAGCATGTTTTTGGACCTTCTTTTTAATTAAGAATTGCCTTTTAGAAAGCTGAATACCACATCACTTCTCTTTCAACTTCTCATTAGTTTTGTCTGGAACATCTATGCCATATTGCCAACATCTGATTTGCCACAGAAAAAATTAGTTTCATGAAGTCAAATTTGTAGAAGTCTATAAGAAACATTATTATAATCTCACTTTTTTTTTAATATCAGCTTTAGAGTAATTGTGTTATGTAAGAGGGTTCTGCTCCAACCTCCAACCCTGATGCAGATGCTGTGCTCCAAGAGACAGAGGGCCGGTTGATGGCCTCATGAATCCACCCAACTAAGTGCTCTGTAGTGATAGCACTCAGATAGGGAGCAAGAAAAAAATTGAAGCCCTGCTAGAAGAGTGGGAAGTAAGTGGCCAGGAAAGTAATGCTTCTTCAGTGCAGCTGCCACCACTGGAATTGTGGTAGGTTTTCACCTACCTCAGCAGTACTGGCTGAGCAAAGAGCGTTTAGAAAAGGATCAGAGGGGGAGACACATATGATGAACATATCTCATGGAAGGGGGGTGGAATGAGTGGGAAGATACAGCATGCGCTGTAGGAGAGGAGCATAGTAAATCTGTGCTTTCATATTCACATGTGACTAAACACTCAGGGTGGGATTCGTTTCACGAAAAGTAGACATTTTCATCTGAGCTGCTCACTCTCTGTGTCTTTCACAGACAGTGGAGAGAGGTGAGCATTTTTTAAAACATTAGTTTGTGGTTTTGCAGCTTTATTGGTTAAGAAAGAAGAGTTAGTTTTCCACATAATGCAAAGCTTTTGCCTAATCCCTAAAGAAAGGATTTATTACTACTTTGGCAGGGAGTTGTGCTGGAAACTCTTCCCACTTCAGTTCCCTGGACAATGTCCTCCCCTGAAATATGGTTTGACTGTTCTGAACAGTGCATTGCGAATTCACACACAACGATATTGACATCTGGCTTTAGCATATGGGATACAGATAGTCCTTGATTGCTGAACAGCTGTGCTTCTTTGAAAAGAAACAATTGCATTTGAAAAATACGGGATATAGAGTAGGCCTTGTGCTATCCCACACATCTTGCTGACATTTCTTTTTCTAAATTACCAGTCTGTTTATTAAATTTCCACAGTATAAAAACACTAAAATTTATAAGAGACTGAAGTAGATGGTAATGTTGTCAGATACGCCAGCAAACAATCCATTGACAACACATGTTAGGAATCAGTCCATTACAATTAGTCAAAAACAATGCCAGAAGATGATGGGACTAAGTAAGAACAAACAAACAAGCACAGAGGAAGGGACAAGGGAAGTAAGGAAGATTCAGAAAATGTTCCCATCGATTTTGTATGTAAAAAAACACTTTGATGAAGAAACCAAGAGTTTTTGCAACAATCTCAGCAACTGTAACATAGTGAGCTCATTTACACAGTAATAAAGACTGCCGCTAGAAGCTGAACATCAGCTGTCAGTTCATCAGGAAATGATCCTCCGTAGCAAAGTAAAATGCAGTTGTACAGGGCAGGAAAGCAAATCTTTGCAACCCAAATTTATCTCAAGAAAAATAAGGATGTTGGCATACCTTGTACTGAATTATGCTGTATACAGAATATTGCGAACTGGAGTTGATTGTTCAAACCTTGTTTTATTTTGCAACCACTAGTATATATCCAACATGATTTGGTGACTGCAGGGCTGCATATCCCATTGATGCACATTTAATATACTTTTCACCCAGTAAAAATTTTTGTAGCGAGGCTAACAGTAGACACTTTCCATCAGTCCTGTACCTTATGCCATAACTTCTGGATGCATAGATTTAAAGGCCATAGTCGTCATTATGAGCACCAAGGCTGCCCAACGTGTAACAGTTTCACCAGTAAATTTTGTATCATCAGAGCCGTGGTTTCCGTGTGAAAGCACATCTTTAAAAGTAAGTGTTTAGTACTGATTTAAACACCTCAGCTCCTGAATTAATCCCACCTAAGTGAGTTGCCTGTATTAGCAGTCAGGTGAGGCTTTTTCAGTATTGAGTGAAGTGAGAATACGCAGCATTGTGGTGAATCAAGCTGAATTTAACTTTTGAAGGTGCCTATTGCGTATTAAAAGGAAGCTGTTAACCTCCTATGTCGGTTTACATGCTTGAAACTCCGATGAGACAAATCTAGGACTAAGTGGGCCAAAGTTATTGTAGGCAAAGTTCTAGAGAAAAGAAAATTGAGTGAAATATTGTGGAATAATACATTGGTGATACAACAGAACCTCCTGGCAGCACAACCCTGTGACTCATCAGAAGAATAACTGAAAATGGCTTGCAATACAGCAAAGCGAATGGACTGTTGAAATAGGGGAATAATAGTGATTTTTCAAAGGAAAAGAAATTGTTGCTATTTGTTCAATTCAAGGCAATGTGGAAGAGTGCAGTTTTGTACTGTTCTAGCAGGTCAGCTCATGATCAAAGCCTTTCAATGCAACAGATCCCTTCACAAAATTTATTCGTGCTAAAAAACCTGATGTGTCAAAAAACTATGATACCAAGCAGCCAAACAAACCAAAGATGTATTTTCAAAGTCTTTTAGATATATTTTCAAAGTCTTTTATCTTCTTATATTTTCACTCCCCAGCAGATAACCATTTTCTCTTACCTCTGCCAAGTTCATGCAAGTCATATTCTTTTATTTCATCTTTATTTGTTATTAAATTTTCCTGAAGTTTGCCTTTTGTTTTCAGTATCTTTTTGGAAGCTTCTAACAGTACACTTTAAATATATGGGACACGCCCTTTCCAATTCTCTCCTTGCTCCGAGCAGAGTGGAGCAGAAAGTTTGCAGCAAAGACAGCAAACGTCTCTTTCATACCATCTTCTGGGAAGAAATGCCATTGTTGGCTCAACCTCCACATCCAAAGTGTCATTAATTGATTTGGCAGATGATCTGCCAGGAATGCCAAGTGTTTTCATTGCAGAATCATGTACATGTAATTTCAAAATCTTCCATGCATTCTTCCAAATTCAGTACTACATTGTGGTACGGTGAACAGCTGTGATCCAAAATACATTAGTTTTTTTACAGATCGCACATACAGGAGTAAAGGGGGGGTGGGGTGGGAGTGGGGGGGAAGGATATCATACAGCCCAGACTCCAATTTTTAAAACATTGGCATACTTTTTACTCAAAATCTTCATGGTTCCCTACCAGCCTCCGTGATTCATGGCTGTGTTGCTCTGTTCTCTGTTTTGACACTTGGCTGGCCCATATTAAGATGCTTTGAGAATGCACCATGATCTCTCATTTCACTGAAACATCACAGAGTGTACAAAGGCCAAAGCAAGAGACAGGATATAAGAAGCTCCATATTTAGATGCTTAACTTATCTTGGCACACATAATCTATTCTCTTTTCCTCACCTTGCACTAGCCATCAGGTCTCCACGATGAGCTATCAGCTCTCCACGATGAGCTATCAGCTCCTTAATTATGAGAACGAACTCTGTAAGAGGTATGTACAAATGAAGATTCATAAGTAATAATATGGATTCCTACCAAATATTTGCTAGCAATCAATCAGCTTGAAAAGCTGTTTAAAGCTCAAATCCCCATGGGGACAGAAGGTATTTAAGTCAAAGCAGGATTCTCAGATTAGGGGTATGATGGGCCTGATCCCATAAACATGGTCAAAGTACAGCAAAATGTATAGCTGGGGGACGCTTTTGTACTGTACACTAATAAAGAAACTATTCTGCAAGGTGAGCATGACACAGGCTCTTTCCTGATAGAGGGCAGAAGCTAGATCCAGGCCACCCATGTGCATAGCAAAAAACCCTTTTCTGCTGAGTTCCTTGATTTCAAGTCCTCTTGCAACAGGTATTTTATTTGGTATAAAAGTATCCTGAAATGAGGATTTGTACCTGGATATCCCGTCTCTTATGTGACTTAGAAAACCAATTACTTTTACTTAGAAAACTCGTTTGATCTTGAGCAGGCAGTAAGTGTCTCCAAACTCACATAACTTCCAGGATCTCACTGCCTTTTGGTTGATGGGATAACTATATGAAACCTATTTGTGTTAAGAGACAGGGTAAAAAACAGATCCTAGGAAGACACACACCTCTCTGTTTCACCAGGCTAGCTTTGTTTGGACTTTCTGGAACACTTCAGCCTGTAGTGAAGGGATTCAATGGTCTCATTGGTAGAGACTGACATCAGTGAGAGGGCACATGGAAAATCATGTCCAAGCCATTCTGATTTTAATGGTTGCCAGTCACTACTACTTCACTTGGGAGTTTTTCAAAGTTCTGATCCCATTTTTTTTGCTGAAGTAGGCAACATTTTAGAAGAGATTTAAGGAAGGCTTTGGGGATAGTTGATTATGGCATTGTCTGTTCTGAAAGGTCAAAGCAGAAGTTATTAAAAGTAGGAATTTTATTTAAGGAATGGATGGCATATATTTTTAAGTGATAAGCCCATAGGATGCTAAATATGTCCTCCTGGAAATTTAAAAAATGTAAACTATCATTACTCTCTTCTGTTCTGCGGTTGCAAGCACTGGTGCCAGAATTTTTTTATGCCGGTGGTAACAAAATCTCTCTCCCTCTCCCTTTGCCCTTAGCCAGCCTCCCAGGGCCAGAAATTGCAACAGATTTTAGGAGGAGGCCTTTTACTTGTTGTATATAAACTTATGTATACACATAAGTAATTCTGTACACGGCACAGTGGTTATTACCTCAGTGGGCTTGGTCTTCAAAGTCTTCCATTTAGGTAATGGACAAGAGTGTCCTCCATGAATAGGTGACTTTTGAAAAAAATGAAGCAGTAAGTCTGTTTTACAAATATTTTGAGGAAAATCTGGATTTTACCTCTTCATAGTGAGTTTGTCCTAATTTATACAATTCTTCATGCATTCTGTATGGGATGATGTCACTGTCATCGACAGAAGCATCATATGAGGAATACATCTGGCAAATGAATGTTTCTCATATGCAGGTTTTATTACTATTTTTTAATTACATAAAATTTCAAAAACTTGTTTCAATACTCACTGCAGTTAGCGGAAAGACAGTTATTTTTACTCCTGCCGGCTTCAGATCAAGACACAGTGTTGGGAAATGGGTGTACTAAAGCCCATTAACACAGAATTGCTTTTTGGACTTGGCATTTTTAAATTCTCTTCTCTGTTTTTTTGAGCCACATAGTTCACGCTCAATAAAAAGACGTTATACTGCTGTACATGCTGTAACTGAAACAACAACTTAAGTTGCACTGTAACTAAATCATAACCTTTGGACAAGTCACAAGGAAAATGTATTTGCTTTATTGATTTTTAGTTTCTTCTGCACTGATTGATCATTTACTTAAAATACGAAGACTGAAACAAGGATGTGCAAATGCGTAGTTCTTTAGCCTGACTAAATGTCATATACAGCAAAATAATCTTTTGTGACTTCACATAATAAGTGATTTAATTCATTCCTTCATTATCACTTTTTGCAAATATTTCAAAACAGCAGTAGTAAGAAACTAGTTTAGTTAATATTTTTGTTAAGGAATTAGAGAGGGACGTGCTCTGAAACATAACCTGTATGTAGCAGCCAGAAGTAGCAGAAGTAGCTAGAAGTAGCAGCCAGAAGTCTCAGACGGACTTGGGGAAAAGGTGTCATAAGAGCGTTACAGACTTGTTGGAAAAGAGACTCTTGTCCTGGTGACACTGCAGGCTAAATTATGATAGTTGCATTGACTATGTTTTTGTTCTCTTTGCTCTCTACAAAATTATTCTCTAATTTTATTGAGATTAAACATATGGCGCTGTTTCTGCTGTTTGATTAACCGCAACATTTTTGAAAAGAAGAGAAATCAAAGAGATTTCAAATTAGCTGTGAAAATGCTTGCCCTGCAATTCTTTAACAAATATTTGAACAAACTTTTATAAGGAATTTGAAGGAAATGATATCATATGTTTCTTTAGGCACTGTCATCGATGCAAAACAATAACCTTAGGAAAATCTGTAGAAACATATATTGTTCTTTAACAACAGAGCCTATCTCCATGGCAAAGAGCGTTGCACAAGGAAGGGTATTTTAGCGCAGGAGCACTCCATAATAAAAGGACCATAAAGCTTCTAGGCAGAGCTGGCGTGCACTCAGCTTGCTCTTGCTATTCACAACGAATCTCAGGGCTTTTGCATGTGTTCGCGTAAATATGCGCACACATACCAAATGTGGGAAATTTTCTGAGAAGAAGTGCTGGTCAGTGTGGATTGGACAGTACTGTGCTGTTTCTCTCAGAAAACCCTTTTACAGGTAGCACTTTTACTATACCTATAAATAATACGCCATCATTATTTGATAGCATTTTATGGACATTGAACAGATGTCTGTGCCTTTAAAACCTGGTATAAAACATTGTAATACTATTCAGAAATAAAAAAGACAGGCATTCTTAAATAAAAGTCATCCTACATTTTGTTCTTATCTCCAAACCCAACATTAAGAGATCACATAAATAGCTGATTTAGAGAGAAGTTAAACTCAGATGACAAGTTGCATGAAGGAGTTCAGAAATGGTATTTGTTTGAGCTCATAACTATCCATCCTTCTGTAACGTAGATAAGACATCCACAAAAAAAATAAAAGGGAAAAAAACCCTCATAGGTTCCTTTCTGGATCACTGTTACTCTCAGTTGCTCTTTACTCCATGTGATCATTTACTCTGCTCCTGATACCAAGTTTAATACTGTCGTGTCTATCTATCTGGTAACTATCTGTTCTAACGCATCATCCTAGAAAAGCGCTGACACATACTAATTTCATTATACAACTACACGTCAAAAATGGTGTATTTTCAGCACTGAAACTGGGCAAGCATGTCAGAGAATTTTAAATAGTGAAAAAGAAGCTTTGCTCTCATCTTCCCAAGATACTGCTTTGTGAAAACAGTCTTTATTATTCTTCAGTCTTTTATTATCTATTTGAGACAAATGTTTGGATGTTGTCTCTGCTTTGATAAATTGTAGTATCTATCTCCTCTTAAATGGAAGAACAAATGCAAATAATGAGACGACTACAGTTTGCTTATAAAATAACAGAGGACTGAATGTATTTTTTTTTTTGTTAAAAAAAGACCTGGAAAGAAAATTAAGTTTGAATCATTAAACTGACATTGTAGGTTAGGAAGAGATATAAGACATGGAAAAGATGAAAGAAATTGAGAACAAATGTTTTTGTGGCCATTTTAGAGGATAAAATATATGCATCTCGAGGTTTGAATAATGATTCGCAAACATAGCTTTTGCTTAAGTTGGAACTTTCTACAATGTACCAGTCTCATCTGCATTGTGTGTGCAGTATTGGAGACTTCTTGTCTTATATAATAAAATTACAGAATTTTTAATACAGCACAAGGGATTCTAACCAAGTCTCATTTTCATATTATAACTACTACTCGTTGAATGAACATGCTTACATTGTTATTTTAATCTTATTATAAAAGGAACTTTTCAAACTATGCGAGCAGTTTAGCCTTCTCTGGTTAGTGACTCATGTGTGAACTTACCCTCTTTCCTTTCAGAATTATTCCAATCTGTAAACGAAAGGAAAAAAAAAGGGAGTGGTGGAAAACTTTATTTTCAGACTGCATATTGTTCATGAACTATTTGTTTAACTCTATTTGTATTGGTTGGGTTGATATCTGTGTCACATGATAATTTTTTTCCTTCATGATTGGAAGCTAAAACTGAATCACAAAACAATTACTAGTGACTAACCGCAATCACTCTCATTTTTATTGTCTGGTCACAATAGCAGTCGAGAAACCTTTTCGTTCCAAACGTTTTCAGGGTGACCAGGCAATTGTCAGCATTCTCAGAACAGAGAATGTGATTGAGAATGTAAGAAACTGGCCTTGCGCATTCATACCCACAGATATTCACGGATACGTACATCTGTTTGCCGCAGACTGATTTTTCAAATGATGCATTTCCTGTCTCGTCTATTTCACCACCAGTAACTTGTAAGTGCAATTTGATGACGTTCTCATATATAGACAAGTGACGTACTTTACAGGTGCAAGTCCTGTTTGCAGAAGCAAATCCTGCAGGAAAAACTTTGCATCAATGACGATGCAAAACTTGTTGTGCCCCAGTTTTTGAAAGTGGGAACTCCCCAGGGAAGTTGGTCCCGAATGATTTTCTGTCAATTTTCTGTTAATTATCCTTTCTACCTACAGTCACATGGTGGCTATTATTTGCCTTCAGTAAACACGACAGCAGAAGATCTTAATCAGTACCTAAAGATGCCCTGTTCCAGGAAGGAGATCATAACCCGGGTGAATGAATGCCTCAGCTCTTCTGGCACTATGGATCCTTTAGGAGGGTTGTTTAAAATCTGATTGTGGGCCATGTAAGCTGCATTTTTTTAATATATATTTGTGGCTCTGCCCTCACAAATCTATGATTCATGACAGGAATGCAGCTTGGATCTCCTGCAATGTAAGCAGCTGCAGATACTTCAAATACTTGGGTACATGTGATCCAGCAGCTTGCTATAAATTTGCCCCTAAAAATAAAGTAACAAGTGATTGAACAGTGATAGGAATTAAACACCGCAGTGAGTGAATGGAATGCACAAGTCCTTACCTCAGAACCTTTTATTATGGCAATTGCTATAATTAACACCAAAACAAAAAAAGAAACACCCTAGAATACTATCTTTGAACAACCTTATTGCAAGATTCCTTTAAGTGTTTTTTTTTTATGCTGTTGAACATTGAAAAAAGGTATTTGCTGCTATGTAATGTCACATAAATGATATTTATGTTGTTACATCATCTGAGAGTCAACTGCATTTCCACAAGTTACTGAACTAGTTTGGTTTCAAATTTCCCCTAAGTTTTTATCATGCAAACAAAATAGTCAAACAACAACCCTGAGCTTTTGATACCAAAATGATATTTTGCTGTATCATATGCTTGGAGACTGACTGAAAGATTGCAGGGTAAACAGAAGAATTCCCAGTGACAACAATCAGCTTTGGGTCTGGCTCTGATGACTGAAAGTCCCAGTTTTTGTAGCCTCTTATGTCTGGGTTTCTCATTTATTTGCCCTCATTTTAAGACTGACATTGTCTGTGTTCAGTAACCCACATAGGATGGAACAGTATGTCAGCATCTCTCTGAACTGATACTTCCATGTCATCTCAGTTTCCAAATACAGTTTTAATATAAAATATTGGAGGCAATGGAAAATTTTAGAAGAGAGATTTCATGGTCAAATCATGTAATTAGATCCCATTAGCAAATCTCAGAATAGCATACTGGGGACTTGGTTGGGAATTTCAACCTAGAGGCCAAAGAGCAAATGAGAATTGGATTTAGCTACACTGCAAATCTCATTTCTAGAACTGATTCTTTGTTTTTTTGCCAAGAGACTCGTCAGAGGAGCTGTATAGCCTCCTGCCTACACGTTTCCTCTTCTGCAGGCCTTTTGCTTCTGCTGTTGTCAGATTCCTATCTTAGCCATGCACAGCAAGAACAAAAGTACAAAACCGCCATTTTTGAAAGGGGGCATATTAGACCCAGATTTTTCAAGTACTTGAGTGCCTCTCCTTGCAGTGTGAGGTGGTTGAACAGGAACCCCGAATTTTTTTTTTGTCTAAAGGCTGGGCATTTGCTCTGAGCTGAGCTCCAAGGCTCCCTCTTCGTCAAGAGAAAGATGAAGGCACTTCCAAGAAGGTAGAACTAGTATGTTGGGGTTTGAATCAGGGAGGAATGCCAAAGGAAAAATAGACCGAATGTTTAAAAACAGTGCTATTTCCTGAAGTCTTTGTTGAGTTAATTATAACTCAGTTCTTACACTGACAAAACTAATTCTAAAGTTGATTTGTTTAAAAACATATCTGCCTTGATACAGCGTGTCCGATTTTCTGCTTTTTCCCTGAAGCTCTGCTTTTATCTCAGTAAAATCTATGTATCACAGCACAGTAGTAGCATTGCACTACTACTTCAAATGAACGTAATATTGTTTTTGCTGTGAAGCACCCTGTTCGTGTGTGAACACAAGTGTGCTTTGTATCTCCCTCTCTAAATGTGAAAGGACAGGGGAGGAAAAACAGTGTTTATTTTGCTCTTGAATTCTGCACTAGCTGTTTAATATGTTTCTTATGAATTACCATTAAGAAAGGATTCCTCATTTAAAAGGAAGCTTATGAGGATATAGGTAAGTGTGAGTGTGTTCTTTTCAGAAGAATGTTTGATTGAAGACCTGTTTTTGGACACAAGGTAAGGGAAAAGATCACTTAACCTCACTTGAATAAGTGGAGATTAAAGGTTAAAAGCTTTAAAGCTTTAAAATGCATTAGCAACAGAACAGTAAATACGATCCATGGAGACATGGAGGAATTAGCAAAACAAATGTTAAACTAAGAAATGCACTCTGAGATTCACTGGAATCTCCACATTAAGTCTGAATGCAGAGCACATTTAAATGTTTCACTAGCTGTTTTAAAATTGTCTTTGTATCCCGTATATTGGCTCTAATGGAGATGATACTGAATCTTGCCATGAATTATGCAAGCATTTTTTATGAAGATCTTTCCATGTTTTAGCCTCTCCGGAGGTTTGGAATTTTAAAGGGTAATTTTTTACCATATACCTCATTTAGCCTATTGCACATTGGCTGGGTTTGTACTCCTGTTGTATCAACAATGTAGTCACAATCCGGTTCAAAAACTTCCTGTACAGTATTAAGGAAAACAAAGTTACCGTCATCGGTGATGCAACCTTGTTTTATTGTAGACAGAATATACATTTTTATGAGTATAACATCTGTTTAATAACAGTATTAGACTTTGATATCTATATTTTAACTTGTATTATGGATAACTTCAACAAATGCATTGGTTCTCTGTTTACCTTGCATAAATCAACAGATTCTTACAGCTCAGTAAAACCCACAAACAGCGTTGCTGAACACTTTATGAAAACACAGCTACTTCCATGAAGAAAAGGGGTGATCAGGCAGCGCATACTGCAACAGCATAATTGAAGTAATTAAAGTAGAGAAGCTGTGTATCAACAGGGAGTATCTGTCTGAGAAAAGGTTGAACAAAAATTACAAATGGATTTTTTAACTCTTTCTACTACTGAAAGGCAGCAGATTTGGCATTGCCTACATAGTGGGTGAAATTCTGTCCCCACAGAATTCAACGGCAAAACTTTGCTGCACTTCAGTCAAGTGAGGACTGTTTATAGGTGAGAATACAGAGCAGAGAATATTCAAAGATTTAAAAACTCAGATTATATTCATAAGCCTCTGAGTGTAACTATAACATTGTATCTAAAAGTATGGAATATTAGCAATATGTGGTAATTTTTGCTACTATGAGCAACATTTTTGCAAAATTTGGCTTCTTAAGGATTCCAGTTAATATATAACAAATAACTCTCATTGCAGAACATTCAGATAGAAAAGCTCCTCAAGAGTGACTGAACTTATTTTGAACTTTTATTTTCATTTAAACTCTCCATTAAGGAATTTGGGAGGGTGAGCACGGGAGAAAGGCACTTGTTTAGATTCTGCTTTTAATAATGTTTTAACACTTTGATATCAGTCGCTGATTAGATGCATCATCCCGCATTCCAAAGTGAAGAGAGGTTATTTTCTCCTTCTCTCCTCCGCCCAACACACATCTTACTTGAGTCTTTTAAGCAGAGCCTCTGATTCAGCCTAATTATTTTCATTAGCAGCAGTTTTCTGCGGAGCAACATTCCTTGCTGTGGCCTTTCCTTCTCAACTCAATGAAGGATTATCCTAAACCTCAGTCTAATAATCTTATTTCCAGTTATATTTGGGGAGATTACCACATTCTCTGTGCCCACATTCTGTGTTCGAAACTTGACCCAAAATTTTGTTAGAAAACGGATTACAGAGAAGTTACTCTGTTAAATGCCTAAGGATGGGATTCATCTGCAATATAGATGTCTGCATCTAAGCAAGTCCTGGTTCCTTTTATAGTCAATAGATATCAATAGACACTTTGAGTGTGTGATTCATCCCATCTCAAGATAGACGTCTAAATTAGGTCAGGTGACTCACTCCCTGGAAGTATTTATTGACTATAAAGGGAATCTGAATGACTAACTCAAAAGATTTTTAAAGTGGTTTGTAAAGTGAGGTGAGATGAAAACTCATTCTGCATGTGCCTTATCTTCCTGCGCATCTTCATGACCCTTCTGCTCCTTGAACAGTTATTCTCACTGTATTTACACCCAGATGCTTCAGAGAGCTTGCTACCGTTTTCCAGCTCTCTCCTGTGAAACCCAGTCACCAGCTTTTATTTCGGTTCTTCCCACCTGGGAAGATACCCCTCAAGCCTTGCTTTGGGAGTCGTCTTTTCCCTGAACACTTAATGACTCCATTATTCATCCTTTCTCGCCTATTATCACCCAGGACTTCGGCCCTGGTATCAGATTTTATTTCATCTTTTCATACTTGCTTCCTGAGGCAAGCTCTTTTTCTTAATTCACCTTCAATTCAAAGAAAGAAAATCTGTTTCTTCACTTAATATTATTAAATGTTACAGAATTTCAAAGCTCCATAATATTAAATTATAATTAATAAGAAATAAAGTATTTTCTTCTCTGTTTGTTTTACATTACAAGTTTTCGTCGGCCATTTCAGTGGTTACAGTAACTCTGCCTGTATGTGGCTTTCTAGCTATGTTAATTTGATCCTACCTCCCTCTCTGGCTACACTGTTATTCATCAGGGAAATCCCAGTGGAACTTGTATTTGTATTTTCAAAAATAAATAATAGGTTTGAATTTTGGCCAAAGTCTTCCTCCAGTAGTGAGCGAGAGAGTTGCTGACTGAGAGTCTCTATCTCTCATGTGGTCACATGAATTAGAGTCCTGATCAACGATGACAAGCATTCTGCTAGCTAGACAAACATTAATCTGGTTAACTCCCCTTCTTCCCACTCCTTCCTGACACAGAGGAAAGAAGTGCCTTTGGAGAAAGTCTGAGATGTGTAGGTTGATTTTGTTGTAGCTGTAACATGGCAAGGGGGCTCCAAAAACCTTTGGGAGTTTATGGAAATTCCAAGTAGAAAACAAACAAGCTACATGAAGCATAAAAGCCTGCCTTTCTTGCTTCCTTTCTTTTACAATAAACAATTTAAAAAAACATATTTATTGTTTATGATCTCTTGAAAAATATTTTTTTCCTCACATTCACACGAATTTTTAAATCTGAAAGTCTGAGATTCTCAATTCTTTTAATGCAACTTCCATTAAAATAATCTTGCTTTCACCTGTATGGATAAAATGAACAACTATGCCAGGTCTTTAATTTTATTAGCCATACTATGCTGACAGAACTGTACTGTTTTCAGGTGCTGACCTATTACTGCCCTGGAGTGCTCCACTGTGTCATTGGACATACATGCTCCTGCTGGTGCTGGTTGCGATGGGCAATGCAGTACTAGGCAACACAGACAGAAAGTTTTACTGCAAAACCCAGCTGGAGGACGTGGTCTTCCAGGAGCTCACCAGACTTTCAAGATCCAAACAATGTAAAGAAACTTTTCCCATAAAACCCAAACTCATTTAGATAATAAAGCGAATTGCCACATTTAGGATTAGATTCTTACGCTTTCGTTTGTATTTGGTAGCAGTTCCTTCAGGTACTTAACTGACGGTGCTATTCAGGATGCATTCCTCATACTTAATATCATGATGCACAGCCTATGGAGAGTTCCTTGTAACTTAGGAGGCACAGAGAGCATCTGGAGGTGAAGTGTCCTGAAGTCTATTCATCAGGCATGAGTGTTTGCAATTACTTCACTCCCTTTAAGGGTTCCACAAACTCCTTATCAGGGGCTCCGTACAGCTATCGTCTTCATTACCCATTCAAACGACAAAGTGATGTTGGATTCTATAAAAGGCTGAAAGCCAAGGTGGCATATTCTTTAGCCTACCCCATCTGTCACATATTTCTATTTGACCTGATTTTATAAGAACCTTTCCAGTAAGGGGAAGAGTTTGATTTCTTTTTTTTATGCAAGGGGAATGTTTTGAAGATTCCACATACAACTGACTTCAGGAACGAAAGGCTATTATTTTGATCCAGGAAGAGTTTATATAAGGGATAAGGAAAGGAAAATATTCTTGAAAAAATAACCCCCTCCTCTTAAGTTGTGTATCTTGGAGCAGAGGAAACACAATCACAAACTTCTGTTTTGATTAGAAAAAAAAAATTAACAAGACAAAGTTCATCGTATTTGTCTAATTTTTGTAGCTCATACAGATGTTATGCAAAACTGAGAGTTGTCACCGTGACACCGGTAAATACTGTTTCTGCCCAGAAATTGTATAGACACTATATTTAAAAGAGTAGGACACGAGGTTTTCTGCAGGATTATTTTCAGTTATTTAGGTTTGAATTAGGCTATGCAAAAAAAAATCCAATTAAAAAAATAACCCAAACACTCTCCAAAAGCCGATACTGACAGATTTCCATTCTTCCATTCTGAAATATTGTCTCTTTAAATTATGTTTTCTCTGTCTCTTTTTTCTCTTTTATCAAAAACAGATACCTTACCATCAAAATGATCCTGATGTTGAAAATCCCATGTGGTCTGTGAGGAAACTGTTGTAATTGTGGCCTTATTTATTGGGTCATTCTGAGTCGTTTATCTGCTTGTAGCTGCCTCTGAATTCCTGAGGCACTAGAGAACACTGTTCTTAAAACACCTGATTTCAGCCCTTGAACAAGCCCATTACCGTCTAAGTCCTAAGAATACCAAACTAGTGGTTATATAACTCATGACAAAAACACAGTTTCTCTTTTGTCCGATAGCTCAGGTGTTAAAGTAGTTTTCCTAGAACTTGTGTAGGAGTTATACTAACCATATGCCTATAAAAAAGAATAATTGCACCACCAACAACACCACTACTACGAGTTGAAGCCATGTTTCAAAAGAAAGTGTGATCCTTGTATTTGAATCCTGAAAATTACCATCTTAAAAGTCCATACTCAGCACCTTCCCATTCACAAATGTGCCAAAGCTTCACAGAAGGTCAGGGCCTTCAAATTTCTGCTTACTTCAGAGTTCTGCAGTTATGTTCAAACATGGAAAATACCTAGGCCTTGATGGAGTAGAGCAGCTTGTTGCTTGTTGTTCATTCTTTTGTCGAGGCCACAGTCAAGCCTTAACCAATACTCATCCTCAAGGTATATTGGATAGCATCATGACCCCTTATGGATACTTTAGGGCCTACTGCTTTCTTCTGAGTCCCTAATGGAGAAGACAGAAATTTCACTCTTCCTACTCACAGTTCCTCACCTCTTCCTATTTTTAGGAGAGAGACACATAGGAACATAAAATCATAGGATAATTTTGGTAGGACGTGACCACTGGGAGTCCTCTGGTCCAATTCCCTGCTCAAAGCAGGACCAACTCTCAAGTGACATTATATTGCTCAGGGCCTTGTTCAGCTAAGGGCAATCAATGACCTTCTGAATTCTGCCTCACAGGTCATCCTTTGCTTATGCTATTCCTTCATTGTATTCAGAATTAATTTCCGCTTAATATTATCCTAACACATATATTTTCATCTTTGTGTTATTGTAAATTACCAGCTAAAAAGAGGAACTTGCTACACTTTACATTAATTAGAATTTTAATTAATTCAATTTCTCTCAAACAATGAACGTTTTCATCTTCATTTATCCTGCTTGAATAAATTTTCTACCTATTTCTGATCATCTTTGTTATATTTTGAACTCCAAAATGTGTTTGCCAATAGCTTGTAGACACAATTAACTTATTTATAGTAATGGCTACAATGAATTTCCTATTGAAAGCTCAGCTTTAGAAATCGGCCACCACCCACTTCAATTTAAAAAAAAAACAGTTTTAAAAGTATGGATTAAGGCATGCCCAATTTGTCACTTCCATACTGTACAAATCACAGCCTTACTCACTTGCACAAGATCAATGTATGAAAGCTCTGCACGCGTCTCATAAGAACACAGGATAAGGACAGCCAGACTGAATATGAGCATAGGTCCTTCTAGCACAGTATCCTGTCACAGACAGTAACCAATAAAAAAATATTCTGGAAGAAAACTTTGAAGAGCAGGGTGGCCATTCGTGATGACAGTCAGGAGAAAGGTCCTCTGGATACTACTGGAAAGTACCACGGTTTCTCATTTCGTAAATACAGGCATTGTGAAAATAATTGGGGAAGAAGTCAGCAAAAAGTAAACAGAAGTTGAAAATAAAGAACATTTTGTTAGTTTTAAGAATTGCATTTGGGAAAGACTTACATTTGTCCTAACAGGGCAAAACCAAGTCTGACTATAGATTGCTCTGGTGAGTCCAGCTCCCTTTCTGAAAATTATTTCCCTCACTTGAGCCTTTCCTTAGTTAGCATGCAGTGTCTTGCACTACTGCATAATGCTCAAGCTCTTCCTTCAAGGGGAGAATATGTGGAAGGTACAGTTTAAAGTCTTTTCTTAAAAATATCTTTGGATTTATAACTTGTGTAATTTCAATACCTCTGCATGTATGTATACCCTCTTCAAGAACCAAAATCAATTACTACTGAAGTTAATGAGACACACATTGGGCGTGAATTACTAATAATTGAAGTTTTTTCACAGTCCTTCAAGTCAGTTTAAGAGTGCTTGGAGTGCAAAATTTTTCTTAGCATTTTTTAAATTAGTCTTTGCTTCATTTATTATTTAAATAATTAATTATTATATGCTTAAGGCAAATGCATTTTTCCTGTCCCGTGGAATAAGTGTCTTGTTGGGAAAAAACTTGGTCTTGAAAACCAATTAAAGTGGCTACCAGCAGCTTTGCAAGCCGCAAGCATACTTGTTCCCAAGGCAAAAAACTAAACTCCTGTGGCACACAATTGATTAATGGCAAGCAAATACTACTTTGTTTAGGACAAACTATTTTGGTGTGACTAGAGATTTCTTAACTAGACAGAGAAACTGGCTCTTGCATTGCTTACAGCATTTGCTTTTCATGGATTCTTTCCCAGTAGCTTGGTCGTAGATTTATGGGATACTTAATATCTTTGCTTTACATTCCAGAAACAGAAAGCTGATATAAAACAGAGATTAAGATATCAAAACCAATTCTTTTTATTTTTTTGCATAAACAAAGACAGTCAAGAATTTACTACAAATTGCAGTTGATTGCCGATTTTTACAGTATTTATTTTTTTAATTGCTTTAAAGACTAGAGATTTAGAAGTGATACCTTGATAGGGTCAGGGACTCTATCAATGTACTACAATAAATTTATATTTAGTAAGCTAACCCTCACTGACATTGTTTAGTATCACAGTTCTCTTTGACTCAGGATCGTTTTAAGATGCAGTTGAGCTTCTTTATGGAAGGGCTGAAAAAGCAAAGCTTTTCAGCCGAAATAATTCCATTACAAAGTCGCTAGTGTATGATGGAAAGCTTAGCTGAATATGTCTGCAATGCACAATGTCCTGCACAATGCAGATAGGTACTTATCCATGTTTTAAGCAGTGCAGCCACACTAACATCCTGCTGCTGCTCTCTGTAGCTCAGAGCAAGCATGGGTATGGCTGGTTTTTGCTGTCTTGCATCAAGAGGACATACCTCTGGCAAAGGGATTAGCGTACTGCATCTGTGCGTGAGAGTGTGAGAAATACCACAGAGACACAGAAGAGATACAGAAAACCAGAAAAGCTGCCAGAAGCAACACTGGGAGATGGCTGCTGAAAGAGATTCAAGACAGGGTACAGACCTGTTCTCTTTGTCTCAGGTCCTCCTGAGTGTAGGAAACAGCCTGAGCGGTAAACAGAAGTGAAACAGGAATATGTAGAAAAGGTGGTTGGGCCCATCATCAGTTCTTAATTCAGCACCACAAAGTGGCAAAATTTCCACAACTGTCTCGTCAACAGGGTCAATGTTTTGAAATGGAATTGGGAGGGTGCCACAAAGAGAAACCCGTCTATTAGTTCAGCTTATGCTGCTTCCTGCTAGTTGCATCTTTGAGAATTTTGCCAAAGAAAATGTCACCAATTATTTCTGATCAGATTGTTCACTTTATTTCAATCTTTTACCTAGCCATCAGAGTGGAGTTATTTCAGTTATTCATTTTGACACCTGTTTCAGAGGGAATTCAATGGAGGGTGGTAGAATAAAACACTCATGCCAAGCTGATCAGATCAGCACTCAGCCCTGCACACTGTGGCTGTTTTGTTAATTAGTCTTGCCATGAAACAAATTATCATGCATATGTTCTTCTTTCAGGCCTGTGTGCAGTCTGTGGTGCCCTGCTTGTCTCCAGACAATGCTCTGGTAGTGTCATAGGAAAGTCTTAGGGAGTTGGATAAGCTTCACCTGGAAGCCTGTCTAGTTAGCCAGAGTAGCTCAGTTTGGGTTTGCTGGAGTTATAAGTGATGACAGATCCTCTTCAGACCTCCACATCACCATGTTGAACCTCTCTCCTGAGGTGCTATGGAGTGGTCAGAGAGAAAAAGTGATCTCCCACTGCTTTGTCAAACTGTGCAAGGGTCAGCTATCTCCAAGTGCTCACTCACTTCTGCACAAGTTGCTCTTGGTCAGCATCAAATGGCAGTCCAAAGGGCGCAGGACCAAAGAGAGACTCTGCATAGGGGAGCTGAATAATTAATAAACTATTGATAATCAGTGGATATCTCCCCTGCACATGACCTACCTTTTATACTCTCTCGTAGAAAATACTTTTAGAAACAAATCTGTAGTGCCTATGACTTAACAGTACCATAAGACCAACTGTTAGATCTATTAAAATGGAAACTCTAATGTTTTTCTTTGAAGAGCCAGTCCTTGACATTAAAAACAGAAACGAGGAGGGATTCAAAGGCAGTGATGGTATAGAAAATCCAAATCTTTCTCCCTAATTATTGAATAAATGTATACCCTTCATTTCAGAGATTTTCCTTCCCTCCAGACTTGATGATTCAGTGGAAGGAAGGAAGGAAGGAAGGAAGGAAGGAAGGAAGGAAGGAAGATGCATCTTGGACTGCAGCCTCCACATCCTTGATTGCTCATTCCTTCCACTGACCTTGCAGTGAGAGATTTGTCTCTTCTCCCATGGGAGCCAGGTGGTATTTGTCTCACCGACCATTAATCACCTAAAAATTAAAGACCAAATCTAAATAATTTATCTTGTCTCTCTGCAGTCGATGGAAAGAATGAGATGCCTACAAAGGGCAGCTCACCTACCTATCTTAGACAATTATTGTAAAATAAGATGAATTGCCACTTCCCCATTTACTTCCCCAGAGAGAATCAAGGTGACAAGTTTAGATAAGACAATTAACTTTTAGATGGCAAAAATAAAGAAAGGAATCTCACCCCACCGGAGTCATGGCCTCCAGCAACCATATATTTTTCCATAAGGTACCTCTTCAGATGTCAGTGACATTATTTGTTTCTTTTCCTGATGTAAGTCAGATGATGTCAGAGCTACTGGTATCCCAACTGTGTGCCGCTTCAAGCAATGCAGGATAAACATACAGTGGGGTTTCATCCAGAACATGGTCTTCATATTAGCATCATTTTTAGTACGACTTTTCTATAGTCTTCTGTGTAGCGTGATTAGTATAGCAATTTACAAATCTATGCTTTGAAAATATATTTTGATTTGTTGTTATTGTTGTTCAGTTTTTCCGTCACAGATCTGATCTAAAATGTGCACACTTATGTGTATGTATATATATATATATATAAAGAATAAATAACACGTGCCTTCCACAAGTGCTTTGCCGTATTTGCAGTGAAAGTTACTGCGGCCTCATCTCACACAAGCGGTCATGTGAGCTGAAACTACAAAAGGTAATGATTGTTTCTTTGCCACAAAAAGCATCAGATAGCAAAAGTTGTTTTTCTTCTAATTGCCTTTCCTAATAATAACCTGCACATTTTTTGAGCTGAAGTGTTGCTGGAATAATAATTGAGAATGGAATAGAAAATGTACCAGTAGATAAGGACTGTTTAGTTTCTGAGTAGTTAGAAGCATGGTCAGAAAGGGGAAAAGCTATTCCGTGGAAAACACTGGCTCAGTTTTCTGGTGTTAGAATTGCCAGTAATTCCTCATTTCAGATCTGTAATGTCAAAAGGACAGAGCTTCCTAGAAGTGAATGCCTAACAGCATGGCTAATACGTATTGCTTTGCTCTTTGTGATGTCTGCCAGGTTTTCAACAATACTTGAAAGGCCAAGCAGGTTTTTTAGATTAAGCGGGGCCAAGATAAGGTTTGGAAATTCCATCATTTTCTTCAAATACTTTTTTTGGGTTTTTTTGGTTTGTTTTTTTTTTTACCATTGGCTAAGTGGATAAGTTGACTTGAGGGTGCTTTTCTGGTATGAAGTTTTCTTAGTGGCAACCACATAGGTTGGGATTTGAGAAGCTTTCAGGAGCATTACAGCAAAAGACAGTTCAGAGAGAAATCCCCACGCCAGTTTCCCTGGGTAGCACATGATTTATTACTGAGTGACTGCTGCTTTCTAAACAGGATTATAGTTAATTGTAATTAATCAGCTTCCGTCACCTTTGGGTAAGAGCTCTGTCAAGCTGGCAAAACTGTATCTTGTGAATATGTATTCAGGGACATTTCAAATGTTCATTATTGATCCAGGGACCATTAAGAGCTAATCTTTACATATTTTCACTGAGTAATGGCTTGTGATGTAATTCTACACTCAGGAATTTTTAAGTGATGGCATGTGTTGTCCAGGAACTCCTCATAATATGGATTTTTATGATATATTTTAAAAGCTCACATAGAATTGTTTTCACTTGCGCAAACACGCGTGCCACAGGTTACACTTCTGATGAAGGAAGGAAGACAACCAAAAACACATTTTCCATAAGAGGCTGAGAGGTCAGTGACTCATCTTGGAAGATTCTGCAGATGAATTAAAATTCCTCTGCTTTAAAATATGTGTAACAACATCTCCTTCCAGTTACACAGCTACACACAGAATAGATTGGTTTTCTTGTCTTTCAACTCCCTAATTTTGTATGGCACAGCGCAGCAGCAACCCACACACTACTAATAAACAGAATTTAATCTACACGCTATAGGAATTCTGGGAGAGATCCTATATTTAGGCTGTACACCACTTTCCATTACAAAAGATTCCTGTGACCTTTTTATGAGAAGCAATAATGCCTCCTTTGTATATAGTAGAATTTGACTTTTGGCTAGGGAAAGAAATGCCTTTTCTGGGGAACTGGCCGACTTGTACGCTACTAACATTTCCCGCTTTCCTCCCGATTGAGCTCCTCAGGAATATATTGGCTGCACGGCAAAACAATAACAATGTACACAGCCCCATCTAAAGCTGGGCTGATGCCACCACTGATGCAGCAGCAGCCAGGGCTGCACTGGGAATGCCTGAGAGCTGCCAGTGGGACAGGAGCCAGGCTGCAGCCCTACCAATTAACCACAGCGCGCTCACCCTTCCCGCTGCCCATCCTCCCACCAGGATTGCCACATGGGCAGCTCTGGAGCGGAAGAAGGGATATGGTTAACGGTCCAGGTTATTCATTTTCATGAATTTTTCAACTAGTTTAGAACATTTCGTACTGGCTGACAGCAGTGATTGAAACCTTACCTAACAAAAATTCGGGAGCCAGATTCTCACTTGTGTAAAACCACTGCCACTTATTTATATGAAGGAGAAAATGACCCAAACTATTTAAAGATATTCAGCCAGGCTTTGATGCTTTTCTGAGCAATTCAGTAACTCTGGAAAGAGTGTTATTTAAAACTAACAACACAGTAGTCTGCAATTATCTCACTGGCACATAATAAACCAATAAAACTAAACGATTCTCTGTGTGTATTTACATATCTGAGTCCTTTGCGAGTAACGTTAATGATAACTGTAAGGCACATTTACATACAGCTTCCTGACCAGCGACCTCGCTGTCCTTTACAAGTCTGCATTGATGGAACCTCACAGTAGCTGTGGGAGCTAGGCCAGTTTCATTACCCTAAAATTACAGGTGAGGGAACAGAAGCACCAGCAGTTCCAGTGACTCGTGCAGGGTCCAAGCCAGGAACAGGAGCCAGGAAGCAAATGTACCTTTGATTTAAGGTGGGTGTGCCTCCGACCGATTAGAATTCGTGTTGCACCTGCCTACGCCTGGGGTGCTTGGCTCCACCTTTTCTGATCCCGACTGGGGCTAAACCGCAAGACCATTCTTCAACATTTGAATGATAAAAAACAACAAGAGGGAGGATTTTCTGGTGGTTAGGGTGCTAGCCAAAGCCTTTGCAAGACCTGGGTCCGACACCGTTCTGCAATGCAGTTCCTGGCAGAAGTCCTCAAGAGTATGCAGGTGCCTCCACCGGGAGTGGGCCTAGGTGGCAAGCTTGCACTGGGTCCCAGGTGCCCAGGCAGCACTCAAAATCCTGGTAGAACAGCCTCCTAGGTGAATGCTTACAGCTGCTTGTTTTTCAGTCTGTCCCAAGGGTTCTCTCTCAAGAAGGTCTGTTTCCCTCTCCTTCTGGACTCCCCCTTGCCCTGCGGGTGCTGTGGCTCCTGTGTCACTCATGTCTGTCAGTGCATGGAATATATGTTCAGTATGGACACTATGTAATTCCAGGCGTAGCATAGTTTGAATGTCAGACGGCAATTTGCTAGAAGGCAGAGATGTATACGGGGAAGAAAAAGGGAGGAGACATTCCATTCGCCCTTTATTTTTTAGTTGCTGAAGAAAGTGCCATTTGGTAATTAATAGAACAGTTCTGTGCCATATTTCACAACTTCCCTGTATTTACTTTCATGATTGCTTCCTTGAATCACATCCTAAGCTTTACTACACATTATCTTCATAGTGTGCTTCTTTCCTGTACTTTCCCTCAGTAAAGCAGATGAGTGGAAAAAAAACCCCAACACAATCCACAACATTATTCTCAAATCCATATGTGATAGATTAGGTTCTTAACCCAATTATGGCAAAGTTTCAACTACAGGCATTGTGGAAAAGCTAACGAGAAGTTAGGAGATACTCATTGTTCTGATGAGGTTTGATATCCATCCGAATGGGAGCTTAGCTTGGGACCACGGTTTGGTTTTGGAATCTATTGAAATTCTTGCAAATTTCAAATGAGCCCAGGTTTTAATCTTTGGGTTTGGCCCATTCTGAGCAGTGATACTAACTTCATGCTTCAGGCCACATTTCAATTCAAAATAGAAAAATTGAGTATTTGTGACTTACAAAGACAAAAATATGGTATCAAAGGGTACTGAAATGTGTCCATTGTCTTTACAGTTATATAAACTTAAAAGAAAAAAATATTCACATATGTAAATGTTAAAAAATGAATTCTCACGTATGAATGAGCCATTATGAAAATGTAGGTTCTGCTATTTGTAGCGCCTTGATTTCCTTCAGTGCAGAGAGGAACTACTACTACTATTTCCCCCCTCAAGAAGTAAAATAAAAGAATATTGCTTCTGCTTTGGTTCGAGATTTTGCATGTTTGGAAATTCAATGTGAACTTTTATGCTTGTTATTCACATCTGACCATAGTAAAATTTCTATGACATATACCGACAGGTGATCTTATAAGAGCGTCTGTATCGTATAGTAATAGTAAAGCTCCTCCTGCTCTATGCTGGGTGAAATGACTGATGCAGTGAAGTTATATTATGCGTAATGTCTCTGGTATACACATCCTTATGGTAACTACCCACAGTCATTATACTGGATTTAAATATTCATGTAAGACACAAATGCACCAGAACAGAGTTCTTTCAAAATAGATACTGAAGTCATGGCAGTACTTTCTGAATGTACTTTGCTGCAGGATGAATATAAATAGAGCAGTGCTCCAAACATCCGTGCAATGAAATCCTTTCGAAAGGATGAACTACATATGTAAGGCGCTATAGATGCTGAAATATGACTATTTCAGCACGCATGTATATTCGTAACATAAATCCTCAGAGTACATAACAAGTGCCAGGCCTTTTTATTTTAAGACTTCAAAACATTTTATATAACGTGTTTACACTGTAATTCCAGCAAAGTATTAGTCAGAAAAGAACTCCATGATCTCTATACATAAATCATATTTCAAATGCACTTATTTGATAAGCCTTACATGCATGTAAGTTCGGCAGAACTGCAATTGTTTGCACTTGCCTCCCAGGCCAATGAGCAAGTATTTTGCTATCCCACTTTTTATCACTTTGTGCTAATTATCACATTGTGTTGCAGCATTGAGGGCAAAGACGTGCAGAGACTGAGACCTTTACCGAGGAAGTGTAGTTCTATGGAAAAGCATTTCTTGAGGGGGCCTCCGACGTTTCATAGATGGGTGCTTAAAGGTGTATGCACTTTGCAGATACTGCTAGCAGTGCTCTCAACATTTCACTTGAATGCCAGATCATGACCAAAGAATACTTGCTTCATTTCTCCCTCATCCACATCTGATGGAAGCCATGTATGCCATACAGTTAGGCCAGCTGTTGCAAGGGAATGTTTCAGATGGCCTGTGGCAGTTTACTTTTTTCTGGAAGACTTTCACGCAACCCAAAACATGTAAATAGCAGGCATTAATTCCATAGATCTCAGAGAATTCTTGAAAATTCGGGAACAACTTCTTGAGACCCTGAAACTGAGGTATTCTTAGATACCAGGAGATCGGTTCGCAAGAGTGAGGGGAAAAAGGCCAAATCCTTCTCTTCCTTAACTGCAGTTTGGCTATCAAAGAGTAAGGACCAGAAGTTTAGCCTTTCCCTATATCGACAGTTTTGCTAATACTTAGGAGAGATAAAAACAATTACAATACAATTTGACTGTATGGTTGGAAAAGGCTGAAAAAATTATGTTCCAGAGTCCTTTAAGTAACTAATGGATGTCCTGACTCAGAGTAGTATTTATAGTGTGATAACGAGGTAGACAGCAATAAAGAAAACCTAAAATGAAAATAAGCCGTAGTAATTCATTGAACTTCAAATGCCTTCTGTTTGTCCTCTTGCTTGGGAATCTTCCCTCTAAAAGCTACCACATCATGTCCTGCACATGTCCAGCTATTTTTAGGTTTGTAACAGGCTGTTTACTGGGGATTTGAAGTCTGGCAATCTAGATACTCTAGACACAGTTGGAATGCTCTTGCTCACACACGCGCGCCTCTCCGCAGGTTACGCTTGGAAATAAAAACTGCGATGTGGCTCTGTCATTCAAACTTAACGGTGTCTGGCATTGGGTATCAAAAAATTGTGATGAAACAGAGCACCGTGGTTTTAATTTAAACTACTTAATGCCAAAAATATTCATGGACAACTTACTGGCCAGTGGGCAAGCAAAAAGTTTTGGGTTATATTCCATTTAAATAAAGACCATAGTTTTGTTTCTGTCAGGAATCAGGATTTTTTTTTTTAAATGTAATAACTTTTCTTCCTTTTAAAATAGCGTTTCAGACATTTGTATTCAGTATTTAGCAGGCAGTTCTTGAAAATTGGTATTGCCTCCCTCCTCAAGCATGGATTTCAGCAAATTTCTCATTCTCCATTACATGTAATATTATACCTATCCGCATGATCAGTGTATATGAGCTGACAAGATCAGCATAAGAAGACATTTTAAGTTCTGAGGTACTCTTCACCATTGTATCTCAACAAACTTTTAAAATTAAATAATGCCAGTGATCTTGAAATCCCTTTAAAAAACAAATTATAAATTATTTATAACATTAAATATATACAACTTATTGTTCAAATAATTATACCATTTGGGGTTTCTTTATAATTTAAAAAATAAGATAGATTTATTGTTAATTTTTACAAGTTATGAAAATTAATTATTTTTAAAAACTTTTTGGACTTTTTAACATTTCCATGCTATGGTAGTGTGATTCTTACGGCATCCTGCATCCAGCATATTGAGGAAAACCAGGACAGATAAAGTCTTATTCAAATTATAAACTATTTAGGAAAGCAGATAGAGTTGAATGCTTTCTCCAACATTTATTTTTTCTATCAATGTATTTCAGTAAATGCAATTCCAACTTAAATTTTCTTGTTTTGTGTAGTCCACATATGGCTTTAGCATTTGTAGGTGAAATTTGTTTCAGCTGTCACAGGAGTATGACCAAAGACTACAATACAGCAAAAGAATTTCATGCTAGTTGTTCTTGCAGGATTTCCAACCAGAAACATGAAGCAGACACAATGTCATTATTACCTGTCAAATACTCTGCATTGAATTCTGTCATCACTGTTAGATGTAAGTTGTAAACTGGAAGGTTAATGTTGATTTTAGAGAGACCTGAGGAACGTATTTGTGTACTTGGTTCCAAAATGCTGAAATTTGAAGCCTGAAACCTTAAAGAGACATCAATGGGAATTTAGCATCTGAATATCTTTGAGGATCTGGGCTTTGGTGCTGTAGAAACTGAGCTTTTTATTCCAAAGGTAGGCCTGAGGCCACAGGCTGTCCTGATTTACAGATAGCCCAGACTCCCTCAACAGTCTTTGTGCCTGTCTCTAACAGGGGCTGTGACTCCTCACCAGATCTGATATTAAAGCTAATTATACACTGTGGATGCCAGAATACAGGTTTAAGGTCCAACTGCACTTACCACTGTTTGACAATGTTGGCATTCTTACTCTGTTTCTGAAATACCACCTCTGTCAGAGGCAGTGTGTAAGACAGGAGCACATGTACTTTGCTTTGTTTCCCCTCCAACTTGAACTCTGTGTTGTGAAACACAATCAGTCTGGTCATGGTCTACACAGCTGAGCTTTCCTTAGACGCAGGAGCATTCCTCTGAAGGCAACAGCGTTTAAGATGATGTAAGGGGGTTTCTGACCTGCTGTGGGTAATATTGGCAGACAAAACGAGGACTGAGAAGTACACTTACCTTTCCTGACCTTCCAGAAAGCCAAGAGGAAAAGTCTAGTGGAACAAAGTCCCTGCTAGGAGGACACAAATAGGTTTAACATGCCAGCACTTGTACAATAGTGCTATCTCTTAGATATTCTTCTGCTGAATAGGGAGAACTTCTGTGTGTACAGTGTATAAGTCAAAAGTATCATCTTCTGGTAACTGAACGGCTTCATCCCCATCATGCATCTCTGACTGGGAGCTTGTTGCCTTGCATAGTTTTATGCAATGACTTTAGCTTGTGCAGATGACCCTCTTTGAGCTTCAATCTCTGCCACCTTCCCCGGGTACTGATATCAGCCATGCCCTTCTAGCACATAACACAGCATAAGTTAACTACCTAAGTATTTTGTCAGCTTTTTAACCAGCCTTTGCACCTTGCTCCAAGTTCTCTGTTGCCACAGCTACACTGCTAGCTTTGCCTGAGCTAATGAGCAGCTCTGGTATGTTTACCTGAGCTTTAGCCCCTGAGAGTTATCCTCTGTGCATCCCTTCCTCACTTTACATGTATTGTGCAGAGTCCCTGGCAGGTGGGCAGCTCAGCTAGGTGGTGACAGAAGAAGGAAGGGCAATAGTCTTTTCTGTCCCCGGTTCCTGTAAGCACTTGCTCCGAAAAGTCACTGGAGCCCAGACTGGTTTCTGGTTTGTGCTTCCAAAGGTGGACTTCAGGACGGGCAAGACATTCTCAACAGTCTGTTTTTGTAAACAAAGCAGAGCAGAAGCTTAGCTTGAAGCACTCTGAACCAGTCCTGAAGGAGTGGTGAACCTCGTTAGACTGAAGTTAGCCTGTTTATTGCGTTCATATTCCTGTACTGCAGTCCTGTACAACTAGGTATCATCCAGTCCTCATAACTTTACCTGGAACAATCCTTGTTTCTCTTGACAGTCTCATTATGTGTGCTGAGAAGGAGCAATTACAGCTTTGACATGAAAGCATATTCCTATGAATTAATCCTTTAAACAATTTCAAGTGGCTACATAAGCGGACTTGCGGCTATCCTGTATCTAAATGGAAGAAAGTACTATCTCATCATGACAGGGCCTGTAGGATTTTACATGCCTACAAACTAGTGAGTGTAGGGATGCTTGAAATACCTGTGAGATTATCCATACAGTACTGGAAATACCACTGTCATCTCCACACCACCTGTTTCTGGGGAAAGGATCTAGAATATCCCCAGCAGAGAGAAGCAAGAGTTAAATTGTCTTCTACAGAGAGAAACTAAAACTGTCATACATGTACATGTAGCTGCTTTTGTGTTGGCTGCCATGGTTTCATGTGACCAGATATCCAGAGAAGAAAAGGGAAGCACCCACGGAGGAAAGAATCAGCTTAGACAATCTTAGAATCAGCTTAGACAGTGGCGCTTTCTTCTGGGCACCGTTGATCCAGGGTTGCCCAACTGCTACAGGTACGAAAGGCTCTCGAAAATATTTGTGGGCCAGGGAGAAACTTGCTGGAAGCGACTCCCAGCCTGTAGGCAAGGAGTTGGAAATGCCTGGCGGCATAAAAAGGGATCATACTTTGCTCCTGGGAAAGACCAGCAGCAGGGACCAAGTGTTGTGTGGATCCTACTGGAAGGCTCTGCAATGTCCTCCTGAGGAGTTAACAGCACGTGGTGTCCATACCATTTTGCTGCTCATTTTCTGTGCTCCTCGTTCTGCATTGCACTAGAGTTGGTGACTCCAAAAGTGGCATCATAAATATATCACCTTGTTGTGATGGGGTTAAGGTACCCTGTACAGATCCTTAAAAGTGCAGTGCAGATCACATTAACAGCAAAGTAATAACTTTTATCTTCTAGGTATCCAACCAAACTTGTTTCGTCTCCATGGTGTACCACCAGCTTCTTGTCTTCCCGGAGCATTATTTCAGCTGCCTTTTCTCAGCTGCAGCAGCACAGAGCACGGAAAGAGGTAATCCTCGAGGTAAACACTTGTCAAACCTTTCAGGAGTTTATAGGCCAGAAACAACACTGTCAGTCTGAAACAAGGAAGTTGTGATTACAGGTCTACATGGAGGAATTGCCAGAATTAATAAGGAGTCTGCTCCACCTTTGAAAAAAATCAGCAGGCTTGGCTCTCAGAGGTCACAGGACCAAGTTATTTCTAGTCCTATGAGGCTTCAGTGAGGAGTGTGCTGCTGCCTCTTTCTCACCTTGAGGACAGAGACCAATAGTGATTCTGATAATTGACCAGAGAAAAGCAGTATGGGACACTGCGGGTGAAACGACCACAAAGGGTAGAGAATTTTTACAGCTCTCCAGAAACTCACCGCCCCCTTCACTCCATCTGCGAGAGCGAAGGTTGGTCAGATGCAGAATTCAGGTCTTATGTTGACTCAGAACACGACGCCACCTAGAACTGAAAGCAGTTACCCTGCTTTCGTTTTTTGCAAAATTTAGACCAGCGGCAAGCTACGTACTCCTGGGTGTCATCAAGTCATTCTCACTCTGATGAGTGTCTCGCTGAAGATGCTGACCACTTGCTTCACTTGTCTGTCGTGCTTTCCCAGCCACCCAGGACCACGTCAGAGCTCTTCAGGGTAAAAGGTTCCTTTTTCTGGCTGTAAAACTCAAACTCACTGACACATGTTCTCAGTGTGCTGAATAAGCACTGCCCAGGCCCCAGTAAAATAGAGTCTTGCCTTTCTGAGTTATTATAAGGCAGTAGAGAGAAAGTCAGTCTGTTGCTAATGAGTACTATTAATATCTCCTTTTGTGAGAGCAAGTCATCTAATACTCTGAAGCCAGAGGCAGTTAGGTTCTTGCTTGAGAGACCATATCATCCTATTATCATTTTCATCTGGCAAGCAAATACAAAGAGCTAGAATGAAAACGGTGAATTAATTATACATTTTCATTACAATTCTTAATTTCATTAAAACTTTTGCAGACAGGTCTGAATCATATGGCAACCTCGGTTATCTATTTGTCATTAATGAGGATCAGACCCTCGAATCCAAACCTCTATGGAGGGAGGCATCAGCCAGCTCTGGCTGCCTGGACCACTTTGCACAGGGCAGTGCTGGAGACAGATGTGCTGAACGGGCTGAGCTCATGCATCCCCTATGTTCATGCGAGATTTCTTCTCACTCCCGGTCTGGTTTTCTGTTGGCCGGGTGGCTGTCTCTCAACGTGAGTGGCTCCCTATATTCATCCTGTGGCTTTTACATTTGGAGAGTGAAGTCTGGGTAAATGACTGTTTGGGAAAAGTGGTTAAACGGGTGGCAGGAGTTTGGTGATCTTGAGGAAGCTCCATTAGGAGTGTAGCGTCTGGTGCTCTGACAGTAATAAGTTTTGAAAGGAAAAGTAGAATCTGCATGCTTTCATGTAGCTTATGGTTTCATTTCCTTGGGTTTTGGCCTTGATTTGGATATGCTGCATATGTAGCAGCCCCATGAGCTTCACAAGCAAGATTTCTGTGTATTAATTATAGCAACTTTATTATTTCCTGGATATTAACATTAAATTCTTAAAATGTCATCTGGATGCCAACACTTAAAATTCAAGATGTAGTGCATTTAGAAAAGACTCTTATCTTGTGTACAGAAATCGTGCTTTTTCTCTAAGGCAGACAGTTATCGCTGAAGTAATTTACAAGTAGATTTTGTCGGTTGCCTTAATCAAGCTTTTTAATATACATGCAAATTGTAGCAGCAAAATGTTGGGATACGCAAAAGCAAGAAATAAGTGCACGTACTGTATTTCTTTCTAGATATTCTGTAAGCACACAGTGAATATATTTATAAATACGAGCACAAATGCATGAAAAGCACACTCAAAGGTCATTTGTACACTGAGTTAGGATTTAAACCTCATTCAAAGGCAAGGTAAAAGTGAAGACTAAAAACACTGAAGAACTGAGCATTGAACAATGGTATTAAACATTTACAAAAAAGGACATTTTGTAATTTCTTGTTTTGAATCTTAATGTGGGTGGAATCCTGGCTCTGCTGCAGTCAATGGAAGTTTTGGCATTGACTTCAATAGGCCTGTGCTTCACCCTGTATTTTTAGGATAATTCTTCAAGGGATTTATGAGATATAATTTTAAATCATAACAGAAAACACCCACTAAGGAAGCTACTAAATATTTTTTTGGGAAGAACAAAATAATTTTAAGATGGGAACAACTTGAAGTACTCTTCCAACTAATTTTCATTTGCTCTTCTTGTTTAATGCAGCTTGAGCTTTATACCACGACAGGAAAAAAAAGTCATGTGAATGTGCATACTGGAGAATTTTGCTCTTATGAGACTTCCAGAAAAGTTGCTGGATCCAATTTTTTTAGTTTTGTATTTGATGAACTTTAATGAACTGGATACCCTCGGCTATTAGATAAGAACCACATCACATCTCATCATTAGTCAGTCAGATAATTAATGGTTGCAACTGCTGTAATAAAAACTGATATTAATCAAACCTGTCATGGTCTGTTTATTATTGTGAAGCAATTCACATATGACAAGCTGACAGCAAAATATGGAAGAAACAGAAAAGCTATTCATGCAGATTGTTTGTTTCGGTGAGTGACATTTTGCATTGGTTAACACCACCTGACACAAAGCAGGTAGCCATGTGTTTTCAAAGGCCTGCTTCAACGTCTATGGCAGACAAATAAGAGCCTTTATGTTGACTTCCGTGTGCTTTGAAGTCACTAATGATTATGTTTTTGAATTACATATAGTGTGAAATCTCAGCTGAAGCAGTAAGTACACTAGCATTAGCGTGACTATTTTCCATTCTTCCTCCTTCCCTCTACTTCCTATGTTTGTGGTTTTCTGATGTTACATCTTGCCCGTGATTACAGTATAAGCTCTTTGGGACAGGAAGACTCTACTCACATATACACATATATATGTGTGTATGTGGGCCTGTGTTTCTGTACGTGACGTCTCATCTGTTCTGAGCCCCTTGCACACTCCTGTGCGTGAATTTCCCAAAGCGCAAAAATATGGTCCTGGTGACAGTATGTCTTATAGTTCCTCAGTTATAAAAACAGCTTTGTTTTGTTGCGCAGGGGCTGTTTTTATGTTTCATGCCAGTTACGTTAAAATGTGAGTCCTGTGTGCTAGGTTAGATCAAAGTTCTTTCAGGGAGGTGTTTTCTTAAGGGCCGCAGAGTCGTACCAGGAGATGAGCACAGCGAGGAGTTCAGATCACCTTCTTCAACTGTTTATTAATACCATTCCTCTGCAGCTTTCACCAGAGGGTTCTGTCCATTGAGGTCAACATTTTCAACCTAAGAATTAAATTTAGATTCTTCGGTCTATATTTATGTATCTAAATATAAACGGTTTCATTTTCAAAGGTGCAGATTACGACGGACTGGCACTGACGGCATCTATTCCAATCTTCCCTGGTAGAATTATTAACAGGCACCTTTGTGCCACACTGTGCCAAGCAGGGATTTCTGACATGCAAACACATGTAAATATCATGAGTGCCATCTGCAAACGTAAAAGGACCAGGATGAGGAAGGTTGTATGGACGCACTTCAGGGGGAATGAGTAAGTAAGCACAGAAGCTGGGAAGATCAGAGCGAAGACTGATTGTTAGACTTGATTCTTTATGGCAATGAAGATCTGGTTAGACTACAAGTAGGAATGACTCAGTTGACCCAAACTAAATCTTGAATAATAAAGTGTGCAATTACTGGAGCACATTTTTAAGGAAATGTTTGTTCATGTCAGAGGAGAGCTGCAAAATGCAACAGTTTTTTGAGTTCAACCTAGGAGAATCCTTAACACGGAAGGGCGAAGAGCTGGTTGTCCACGTCGAGTTTTACTGATGCATTTGCATAAGGGTGAGTAGAAAACATCTGATCTGACTGGAACTGCTCGTCCTTTCCTTGTGTGGTGTGAGTTGGTGATAACCAAGAATAATCAGGCAAAGTATGGAGAAAGACCACCAAATGCAGGTCAAGCGCATTCTGACTGAATTAGTCTCACTCACTTTAAACAAAATCGACAATATTTATGCTGCTCACCTTGAGAGATCTTAACTGTATGTGTTCTTATATCTAATCCACAGCTCTGCCAGGATTTGCTTTCCATGTACACTGTAACTGATAGTAAACACTGAAAATAAAATATTGATTCTTCAAAGAAAGTTGGCTAGTTCAGGTAAAAACATTTTCAACTCCAAGCTCCTGTATACGCACGTTACTGTTCAGATTCACAGGTATCTTTGTTACCAGTCATTTTTGTATCATAAGACTTCTCTTTCCTGCCACCACTGCCCAGTTTAAGTTGCTTTGTAAAGGTAGACTATCATACATTTTTCCCCCTAATTCTCTGTTATTAAAAAATAGTGCACGTTCATACTTCAGATGAGAAGTTGTTACCTGAAAAACGCTAGAGGTCTTGTAGTCTTTAAGGGTATTTGGAACAAACCATTACTGTTTGCAGACTAATTGTTTGGTGAGAATAAGGCAAGCTACCTTAATGACAGCTTGTGAAATAACAATCTATGATATAGTACTTGGATGTAGCAACAACTGTGTTTCAAGCCAAGTGAAAAAAACCTGTCAGTATCTTGTGCGTGAGAAGCTTGTAGATACCCTGAGGTGACTTCATATAATTCTAAACCAGCAGGTAGCTTCTTGCATAGCTAATCACTGCATCAGTGCCTGGAGCAAGTGGAGGTGGTTGACAATGTACTTTAGTTTTAGATGAATTCAGCTCCTTTTGAATATCATTTTAATTCCCTGTTCCAGTTTCTAAAGTAGGCATTTACATGCTTTATTTTTGCAAAACACAGAAGGTAACCTTGGGGAGGGGAAAGCATAGTTTATGTTAAAAAACCCTGACAAAACCAAAACCAAAAAATATCTGATTTTGAGAACTCTAATTAATCTCTTGTAGAGCTGTGAGAACAACTCCTAGAAAATAGTCCAAAACCCGTTTTTTTCTCTCTGTGAAATATCTCTAAAATGTAAGTCAGTTGAACATATAGGTTATCCGTAAACTACTTTAAACTGTATGCACCTCAAACTATCTGCTAGAAATTATTTATGGTGCTTGACTGGTTGTGTGGTACATTAATATCTTTTGCCTCATAGAATAATTGACACTGTTATAAAACAAGAGGAATACAAGTGATTTCAAGATGTCTGTCCATAAACTTTTCTTTAAAACAAAGGGTCAGTTTTTAAAACAGCATGTCAGATGCAGAGACCTCTTTAATGGGATTAAAGATAGGCAAGTTCTTAAATGGGTAAGCGCTTAAATACTTTGAAAAATCCATTAATTCATACCTTTTAACACCTTTAAAAATCATAGGTCATATTTATGCATTGACTCGAGACCTTTGTTTCCCAGCAATACTCTTTTCACACCTAATAACAGCATATTAATACTACTTTGACACTTCATAATAAGAATTAAGATAAAACAATCGCTTGTTTTAATCTGTGAGAAATATTTCAAAACATGGATCAAAGTGGATGTTTTACTTGTATTCACTGAATACTGGAAAAGAACTTGACTCTTTATTCTCCCACCTCTACTGTCTTCGCTATACCTAGGCTATGTCTCAGTCTAAACTCTGAAACAGTGTGTATATATCACAGCTTATGTACACATGTAAAAATCTGTAGCTTGCTAAAAACTTGGATTTCAGCACTTGAGCTGACATTACTGGGCTCATTAAACATTTTGTTATTGCCCTGTTGCTCCACATCATGGCAGCGGAGAATAAAAATGCTGAGGACTCTTTTACGATCATGTTACATCCACATGAAAGTCAGTCTCAAAAGCCAAATTGTGTAGACAAATTATTCACCAACCATACATACCAAAATATATGCCTTTCCTTGCAGCACCACTGTCCCAAACTCTCCACTATGCTCATAGAGGTTTTCCAGAGCTCTACTTTCTTTTCTATTCAACTGTCTCTATCTTTACATCTACTAAGGGCTATTTACTTCTCAACTGCCTGTTCTGAGCAGAACCAACAATGCAAAGGTTATCTGCTGCTAGACTCTTTCTCTACAGACAGACTCATAAGGTGGCTCATGACAAAGAGCAGCTCATCATTCATGCTCATTACACCAGCATGTAAATCTGTTGGGGGTGACCAGGGAAGTCAGGAGCTGGCTGAAACTTTCTGAAACTTTCCAGAAGCCCACATGGGCTCTTTTGTCTCTGTGTCCTCAATGGCTTTGGATGCAATACTACAGAAGTAAGCTAGCGTTTGGAATGAGGAATAGGAGGCAAGGGTGCTTTCCATATAAATCTACTTAAAACATCATGCATGAAGTGCTTAGGAAGTCTGGTGGATTATAAGCACCTGCAGAGACTTTTTGCCTTCCTTCCCTCTGAAACAGTATTGTCTGGCTGGTTTGAGGTAGCAGTTGAAAATCACCTCTCCTGGGGACAGTGTTAATGGACAAAAACTTTTATAGCGTGGATGCAAACTTAGCCTGCTTGAAAATGGAAAGTAAACACGACAGCAGGATGAGATGTCTGTGTAGGCTAGCCAAAGATGCTCAAGAAATAGGCCATTTTTAAAGCAGAGAATATATGTGTTACTTGTCCAAGGCACTATAAGGAAATACAAGTCTATCTTAAAAGACTCTGAGTTACTAATTATAATTTATTGTCATTTTTCTTGAGGAAAGGTTGTGTTTATATAAAAAAAATTATTTGACACGAAAAAAAGTGAAAAAAATAATTTGGTCAAATGTTTAATTTTTCAAAGGATGTAAAAACAAAAAAAATATGATCCTATTCCTTCAATAATGCATCACATTTCACTTGTTGTCTTTTCCTCTTTCCCTTCATTTTCTCCCGCTGAAAACACGGAGATTGCAAAGGGAAAGGGACTAAACAGAACGAATAGTGTTCTTGTACCAAGACTTTTTCTAATATAAAGTTTAAAAGGATTCAAAAATTGAGAAACATGTTTTCCAGACATTAAAAAAAATCTCTGATGGTTTTTCCAGTGAAAGAAGAGCATAAGAAACCCACCTCCAAAATAACAGGGAGAGACAGAAACATTAAGATGGAAAATTCTAAATAAAGCAAAAATAAATCATTTTTTCCATCAGAAACAAACCCCAATTTTAGAATTAAATGAAAACTGCTTAACTAGTTTTGAAACCATAGCATTTTACTCAGAGATACTAAGAAATTGAGTTCATCACAGCCAGTCGTAACTGTGAAGCAGAACAGCCTGAGAAAGAGTCAGGGGGTCACAGAGGATAGATCATCTACAGATAATCTGCAGGTCATGACTGAGGTCATTTAACATAGAACAATCACTGGGTTTTGTTGGTATTATGAGATCAACTATCATAATATGCTTTCTACTTTAGCATGAGCAAGTACTTGTATGTTTGTGTGTGCCAAAATGAATTGTTCGGACCTTGTGTGGTCAGAAATACAGTATGCCTACATGAAAAAGTTACAACTTATGCAAAGGTGATAATGCACAAATATTCTGCGCATTATAAACAAACAAGCAAATAAAAAGTAGGTAAAACAGAAAGAGTAATGATCATATGTAATGTTATGTCATAAGAGTAAGAAGGGGTGGATTTTATTAACTGTATGTAGATGTCTATATATACTCTATAGAATAGATGATTATATCCGAGTTGATCTACATGGTCCTACTTAATAGGCACCGGAGAGAAAAAGGTGCTTGTAGCATGTGACGCATCTCTATCATAACATTAACATCTAAGCCAGTTCAGACAAAATGTGTCCTGTGTGCTTATTCCTTTCATCAACAATAACTAGCACGACTAGATCAGATGTAGACGTCTACGTGGTACAAGTGCAAAATTAGGTGAGAACACTCCTTCCCCAAACAGCTCACTAGATCCCTAGCCAATTCTGTGAAATTTGCTTAGCAGCTTCTAACGAAAGAGGGAGCTGAGTATGGCAAACTGTCAGAGGAGATGAGTCTGTCTGTGATCCTTTTTATTAAAATTTCTAAGAGCAGGAATGTTTACATTTCCCTCAGAGGAAGAAAAAATAGCCCAGTGTAATGGCTGCTGGTCTGATAATTCGTGTATGGTTTGGGATAAAATCCTAGGACTCCACAGGTCAGTCTTAGTCTGAGCTGTGCCTTAATCCCAGGGTTAAGTGTGGCTGTGGGTGGTTGAAAAGGTCATTCTTTTAAAATTCGTTTCTGGACTAATTCCAGCACTCACATCAGAATGTCTGCTGCCTGTTCAGTTTCTATCAGGACACGTTATTCTAGTATTCTGCTTTTCTGGTGTTCATGGAGCCAAGTAGCTTAATCCTCCCTTTAGTTTCTACCAACCAAAACCAACGGGTGACATTGTGTCTCTGATTCTGCGATGTGAGGTATAGGATGCAACTATGCACAAGCATGCAGCTTTGCTTAACCCTAATACCATTGAACTGGCAATGAAACGCCCATTTCTGGCTCTACTCTTCTTTAATATGTAGAAACTTACTCTCTTCTGTTTATCTCTAGGTATTACAATTACTACTTATGTATTAATACAAAACACTGGTTAGGGCTGGGCTTCACCTACAGTCTCATTCCCCACCACCTGCCTTCCCTTTTCTGCACCTCTTGCATATACACCTCTCATGTTAATGTTTCTTCAACACCTTCCCCAGTATCCACAGTTGTGGTCAAGCTGTAGCAGCAGAAAAGGCTGCAGGAGTGTTCAGTATGGTTGACAGGGAACAGACGGACATGAAATACTGTACGTTAGCCGCAAAACTGGTGGGAAACATGCGGACTTCTATCTGAGATCTATGTGACCAGATAATTCTTGTGTGGTTGAGGGACTTCTGCTAGGGAAAGATGTACCAACTTTGGAGATACAATTTACTAGCTGTTAACAAAGCGGCCGGCTAGTAATTGTTTCTACGCCTTCATCTGAAGTGAAAGGAAGGCCAAACAGCAAGATGCCTAGTGTGTTTTCTAAGCAAACAAATAATCACTGAAACAGAAAATCCAATCATCCCTTAGAAATTTAATTAAAAAAGATAATTCAAAGATAGTTTAAAATTACTATGTCAGGTGATAGAGACAAGCCCACTGTGCTCCATAAATCAAGTATAGCTGAAACACTCAGTGGGTTTGGCTCCCTTGCCTCACATGAAGCAATTCTCAATTAAATGTGAGTTTTCTTCTTTAAACAATTTCCATGGTTTGATTTTCTTTTTTGTGGTTATTTGTTCCCTTGGAAGGTGTGCTAGTCATGTTGCTTTTGAACTAAAGTTCAGCATACCATATACTTTTCATTGGCATCAATGCAATTGCTTCTCTTTGGCCTCCAGAAGTCCCAGACCTCCAGTCTAGAAGTGGTGTAGAATGCTGCTGGCGCCTTTTCACAAGTACAAAGAAGGGCAGGCACATCACCCCCACGTTGAAGCAACTGTAATAGTTTCTTTTTGATTTCAAGATCCAGTTCAAAATAACTCCCACGGTTTTACAGACTTTTTGGGCACTTGCTCGAACCCATTGTACCTCATACATCTTGGGCTAGATCCACTCCTGGCTGTACAAAAAGACTGGAAAATCGCCAGAAGTGCGCAGTTGACCACTCTCCCGGCTGGAAGGATTGTGACCAGAGCAAGCTGTTCTCCAGCAATCTCTGCTGTGCAGTTCCCGTTTGAGAGAGGGTGCTATTCCGCATGCTTTTAAGCAGGACTGAGTACGTAGAAGATGGCACATTTAGAATCTGAATACCTCTTTCATGACACACAGAGCTACGATAGGTGCTGCGTGAAGCAATTTTCATGAGAAGGGATCCCCTTCACGGCAATTCTCAAAACTGTAGTGTGAACACTGTTAAGACTTTCAATTTTTCCTTCTAAATCCCCTGTTTTTTCTAAAGCCTTGTTCTTTTCTGGACCTCCAGGTAATCCATCAACAGTCAAGTGATACCTGTTTTGCTTCCTTGGCTCCTACCACCTACAGTTTTCTGTTTCTAGCAGCACTGCTGACTCTTAAGATTTTATCACAAGCCTCATATTATTTTATATTTTTTATCTAAAACTCCACTGAAGTCAGCCAATTACAAGAAAATCCCATGTCGTTTTTTGTGATGTTGATACATAACCCTTACATTTGTAGAAAAAGGTCTGGACCATGAAAATTTAGAAAGTTAAGGCCTACGTGAAGACCTCAAGAAATACTTTTAATTTCATGGCTTTTATGCCTGTCTCCCTAATTTGGGATTCTGGCTCATAATTTTTCAATGCTTATACTGTCTCATCAACATGCTACCCGTTTTCATGAGATGACTCTGTGTTGCATCAATTTACTTTGTGCTGAACACTTGAAATGTGCGTTACTTTCAGGTCAACAGCAGTGTAGATGATTAATGAAAAATAATAAACTATATATTCATATAGTCGTTCATCTACAGCTGAAGTAAAACAATTTTTTCAAGAATAGGATACATACTATACATTTCTGTAGATGTAAAGGAGACGTATATTAAGAAGGAAATACGCACGTAAGCTTGGGGTGACTACTGTATTCAGCAGTGGAAAAGTTGCGGGTAAATTGTGGAGATTGCTCTAAGTGGTAGAAAAATTTATAGCATGGGCTGTGTATGCTAAAGCAGAATCTTTTGAATGTTTTTTACCAGAGGACACTGGAAAAGGTTAGCAAAGATCTGAGAGGACACGTGATCTTTCTCTATAAATACATTAGGGAGGTAAATACAGGGAAGTTGAAAAGCTATTAAAAATAAAGGACAAGGTTGGCACGAGAACAAATGCTATAAACTCACCATGAATAAATTAAGGCTGGAAATTAGAAGGAGGTTTGTAACCATCAGAGCAGTGAGGGAGTTTTGCCTGTTCTTATTGAGACTATGCTATGTAGCCCTGAAAAGCCACATGCCCTACTTAGCATGAATCCAACCTTTTAGGGGTCAAGAAGAACCATAAAAATCTTCAAAAATCTGTACTCCAAAGCATAAAAATGTCACAATTCTGAGGACTGGTATTTATTGTAGAACCTTTTCATCAAGAAGCAGTAGTATGAAGTTCTTGTTTCTAGCCCTACAGGCTTGAGCATTTCTTAAAATATAGTTATCGAATGTGTGTTTTTTGTAAGGTGCCTTTTAAATTCACTCCTCCTTATGGCTGAACATCACCTATTCTGAATGTCCCTTTTGCTCTGCCATTGCTTTGAGGGGAAACTAATTTCGAGGGAAAGAAGGAAATGTTCTTCACTTTCTTTAAAATGGATACTGTTGTACTATTAGATTAATGAAATTCAAAAGTCAGGAAGTTACATTTGCCATTTTAAGAGGGAAAATCTGTCCACATTTTAATCTTGAGGTCTGTAGTATATTGTGCTAAACTATGGTTAAAAAAAAAGGAAAATTGGAAACTTCTCAATACAAGCAAATTATAGTCATGATGTTGGAGACATGACCTGATCCCATTTTTAGGAGGATACAGGAAAACAATATGGAGTTGTGGTTAGAGTAACAAAATAATAACTTTGAGGTGATGTTTACCAACTTTTAATTATTTTCTATGAAACAAATCAAAACCTGCCTCAGTTTGCTGAACTTGTCAGTTCAGGTTTTACATCTGTAAGATCTCCCAAATTCACAGTATTCTGTGGGTTGTCACTTTAAAATAATATTTATATATAATTTGTGTCACATAGTCGTATGGAATTAGACCACACTTAAACATCTCTCAGAATAAATAATTTTAGGTGTTATTTCTTACCGTGCGACTTGTTTGATTTATTTTTACCTTGTTTCATCTCTTACCTAAGTTAACTCTTCTGCCCATTCAGAGACAAACATTTGCACTAGCTGAATTTATAGTTCTGAAAAGAAAGCTGCCTTAGTTCCACCTTAAAATTAACTTACTTTTCTCTTTATTGTCTTAGTTTTTGCAGCCACGTAACAGTGGCGGCTGCTGCACCTGACTATGCCTAATTACCTCTGGAAAGCAATGCAAGTAACTCCAGCATTACTTGAAACTCTTTCTTGTTTCCTTGCTGACTCCTTTGTTCATGTCATATTCATTTGCTAGTTCTGAAAATTCATGTTCAGACTCAGCTACGCGTACAACCAGCTTTGTTTTTATTTATCAACCACCTTGCAACATTTTGTTCATACAGGATCCACAATGACTGTGTGTCATTCAAAGGCATTACGTTGTGTATTTGTAGCTGTGCAACCACCTCTCTTTTTTCCCGAAGTTATTCATCTCACAGCACTCGCTATGAAAAACAGAGACGTGATTTGTAATCTTAAGAGAAGCCACTCATATTTTTCTAGAAAACATATTTCAAATTCTTACATTATAAACCAAATCATTACTACTAACTCTTAGCAAAGGTAACAGGAATATCGAAGCCCCACTTTCCAGAGTCATTTGATTATATGAGACTTTTAGACTCCAGTTGTAGCCTTCCTCATTAGGGAGAGCTTAAATATGTGACCGAAATGTGCCTTGAAGGCTGAATCTCCCCCCACTAGCATAGAAGGTAAATTTAAAAAAAGTCTAAAATACGTTTCATCTCTAAATATCTTTGATATTAGGGCCAAGTTCATAAATATTAGCAGGTATGAAAGAAGAGTTTTGAGCATTTATGGCACCAAGACATCCTAGTCCAGAAGTAAATATTTTGTTTACACCTAACTTCAAACATCTATAATACCGACATCTGCATTGCCCTATATTCCCTTTATTGTCAGGGTAGAGAAACAAACACTTGCAGAGAGCCTGTTCATCTAGCCTTTTTCACATCTACACCATGGTGAGACGAACAACATCCTGTCCATAAGTTGTTCTACTGTATTCAGCGTAAGGAAGCTTCCAGTGACTGAATCGCATCTGACATTGGGTGAAATCATCTTCCCTACTTTTACGGCGCCGTTAACCTTGCCAAAACAATGGCATGCAGGCTGTAGTACTTTAGAATCCGGGTATTTTGCTTTTCCGATATTTTTTTTTCACTGGCTATTTTTTATCTGGTAGAGATGGGGCACAAATACGTATTTTTACACAGTATTTGAATTACAGAACAACATCAGAGTATGTAACCAATATTCACCTTCTAGCAGAAGAAATGCAGACACAATAGGAAACACTTCTGGTTTTGAGCTAACCATTTGTACATTTCCTCTGTTTAGTCTCAAGTTTTGTGACCAAAATCTTGGTAACAAGATGTCAGGGACCTGTGCACAGAATACACTCAGCAGCTACAAATTTTCAGCATAAAGAGGGAGTAGAAGAGGAGACCCTCAAACCCAGGTGAGTTTAGGAACAAAATGGAGACATGTTTTAAGGGAGAGGGGAAAAGTGGAGGGGAAAGCTGGTTGTTTAACTCTTCAGGGAGCATCTTCTGTGAGTTCACGTTCCTCCGCAGTGAAGAGCAGCACACTAAGCAATCTGCCTTTTGTCCCCATCAGCCTGACAGATGGCTACTGCCTCATGTCAGGTGTCTTTGGGGCTTGTCAGGTGCAGGACGAGGCTGGAGCCAGGCAGAGGATCCTCCCAGACAGGATCTTTGTGTCTGGCGAGGAGCAGGGCTCGGCAGTGGCTACAGCTATGCCACCAAACAGCTTAGCTCTCCAAGGCCCTCCTGGGCACAGGTCCTGGTTCTCCACACTGCAGAGAGTTTAACTCACCCTGGACTCTGTTTTGGAGTGCACCTTCTGAAATAAAGCCTGGGCACTGCTCTGGGACTATTTGCTCCAGAAGCAGTATAACTAAATTAAATGGCACCAGGCTTGGCTACCTCCGCTGTCCTCTGCATCCTTCAACACCACCCACCTCCCATCACACCAGGGAGTATGCCACATGTGCTCTTAGCTCCATGGTATAGAAACACTACTTTGGCAGGCTACAACATAGTCCTCACAATATAGTGTGCAGCTGAAAAAACCCACACAGAAATAAACAGTTGTATGTTAGAGCCATAGAAGCAGCTTAGAAGAGAGCTGGAGCCATGTGTTTCATCGTTTGGGCTCTGGCTACTCCACGTAGGACAAGCGCTCTGTGTTTTCAGGGTCACAGCTTGCGAATCTCCAGTTCTGCGGTGTAGAATGAAATGCTGTTGTAGTCACAATGTCACACCGGTCTGACTTTATTGTAATGGTTTTCAGAGATAATACCAGTCTCAGAACTGGCCTTGGGCTTTTTGCATCACCTTTTATTCTGGTTGTAAACATGTCCTTAGTTGTGGTCAGCCTCATGGTCTATAAATATTTCATTGATTCATACAGGGGTTCCACTGCTACTCCATATAAATAAAGCTAACAAAATCCAGCCCAAACTAAATAAGAGTGCAGAAAGCTCCTGCGCCCTAACCTGGGGAACATAGCTGCGTTAACACTCAGCCAAACTGCAAACTGTTTACGTATGCATTGCAGCATGTTATGGTGATTTTTCTAAAACTTTCGCAAACTGTCTTTTCCTTGCACCTGTACGCATTACACTGATGCTCTGTCAAGGCTTGGGGTCTTGATGTTATTTCAATATGAAACAATAACAGTATAACAATCACGTATGAAACATCGTTGTCAATAACAGCTACGGGATGTGAGTTTTTCAAGACGCTGAGAGACTTCAAATTGCATTGACTTAAATGAAATACATGGCATCATTTTTGAAACAATAGTTTCAGGATAGATTATACATGCCTTTAAATAACAGTTGTTTTTATTGATAAGTAGTTTTAATGAAGTCAGTGGAACCATCTATATCTGTAAGCACTTCTAAACTGGCAATTAGAACTTGGATACATTGTATCATTGACATGTCTTTAATTAAAATATTTTGACCACCATAACAATTTTTAGGCAGTCTATTCTGTTTGCCTGACATTTTCTATTCTTTTTTTTTTCTTTTTAACAGGAAATCTGAAAACTAAATCTTTACCCTGGTGACTTTTGGGGACTTTCAAAAGAAAACAAGCTGTTTTTTTCTCTTGAAGTGCTTTTATGAAAACACTTTTCAGCTTTAGAGTTCCTTGAAGAAAAAAACAAATGAAAAAGGTATTTAAAAAATTAAAACAAGATGCTCAGAAATCAGAGTTTTCCAGCTAGATTTACAGGATTGGATTCTACGGTTTGGAATTAACCCAGTTCCTCTATGGTACCCATTTACGTTTATTATTCTAGACAACTGCTAGACATCCATTCTCAACAACTATGTGGTGAGCATTTCCTGTGTAAATGCTCATATGAAAACATAGGCCTAGATTTATTCTACCTAAATTTAAGCAATCAGGCACTGAGGGAATTGAGAACCCTGGCTGCTTGGCAGTCTCTAGGCAATGGAGAGAGAACTATCTCTAGAGGGCAATTCATTTATGAGGTGGGTGCTGCGGATGCCTCCCTCTCATCCCCTCTCCAGGGGCTATGGGGGCACCTCGGTGCAGCTCTTTTCGTAACTGAAGAATCTCAGTTAAGTGGTTAAATTTAATCACTTGCTGTGTGTTTATGGCTCTGCAAAGTCATGAAGCACAGCAGAGGGTAAGAACTTCTGTAGCGGTCAGACCAAAGTCCTTTGCCACATATCTTGCCTCCACCAGCACCAGCAAGGAATGGGCCTGCTCACCTCATGCAGACTGGAGATGTTTCTTGAGCCAAAGGTCATGGCTTTGTGTTTAATAGCCCCCAGAGTGTTCTCATATCATGCGTTCGATCAAGCTTTTGTGAACAAATTTAAGATCCCACATCTGCAGCATCTTGTGGGAAGGACTTCCGCAGCTTAACAGAATCAGAGTAGTTCAATGGGAAGAAAGGGGAGGGAGTGTCTTGATCTGGTAGAAAAATGAAGAAAGGTGGCGACTGTGATACAAATAGTGGTTGCTCAGAAAGCAGTGCATTGATGCAAAGGACTATCCCTTCAGACTATGCACATCTCTATGAACATGTAATACAGCAAAGTTCGATGCATGTTCTTTTTTCCTACTCTGATTCTTGTCAACAAATCAATTCTTAAATCATTACAAAGTACATGCAATAGATAATCCAAAGAAGTATGCAGCCCATTTAATTAATCTGATTGTTTCCATACATGTAAACTACTTTGATGCCAGGGCAATCCATCAAGTTGGGGCTGGGGAGGGGGAGAAATGGTTCAAGTTCCTTGTTCAGACCTTTTCATGCAGTGCTACTCCTGGACACAGGTTGCTGTTACCCTCTGTGTTGTTCTCAAATACCCTTTAGGGACTGCGCAGCTTAGGATGATCAGAGTTTGTTCTCTCCGTACAGGACACATTACGACACTTATCTACGGGAACTTCGTTCTGCCTTAGCAGAGAAATGTGTTTTTCTACTGTGTCCATGGAAACTACCTTCAGCAAGGGTGGATGTCCAAACAGACTTTTCAGCTCTGCCTCCACTTCCTCCCCCCTCCTCTGAATGAATTCCTATCTAAATAATTCTTGTCTCTACAGGTGTTGAGACAGGCAGTTCTCACATGAAAAAAAAAAGAGATAAAAAAAAAGGAAAACTGATGACAAACGAGTTTACCTAGTAACCATTTGAAAACATTACCTCCTACCTCCATCTAACTATAAAAGGAAATATGTGTTTTATTCCTTCTCTAATCACGAGGTTTCGATGAACATACTGTAAGAGTACACTCAGAGTTACTCATCATCACTAAGTCCTAAGATTTAGGATATGAGTGTACTTGAATGTCTTAGCCATAGAAACCTCAGAAACTGCTGATAAAGTGCAAAAATCCTTGTTTTAGTATGCACAGGCATAATATACATAAACCTTTATCTCTGGCAAAGCTGCTGGGTTTTTGCCAAGGGCATGTTTGGTGGTGTATGGAATCTGAGGCTGCTGCATGACATTGCTGTGGAAGGTGCACAGATAGCATTGAGATGGGCGTGATACAGGTGCCTAGACGGATGGATGGATGGATGGATGGATGGATGGATGGATGTTTTCTTTACCCACTTGCCAGCAATTTGATTCAACTAGTCCAACTTGATTTTCCAGGTTATTTAAGTGAAGAGACTCAAATTAATCTGTTTGAGAAATCCTGGCAAGCAATCAAGCCCCCTGCAATTGTCCCCCACTGCCATCTCAAAACTAAAGGTAAACACTGAGTAGTTCTCATTTAAATATGAGGCATCTGATACAGCCTTGATTTTTCTTTTTTTTCTTTTTTTTTTTTTTTTTTTTTGGTTGCTGGAGAATAAAAACAACAGTTGAAGGAACTGCAGTCAGTAAAAAAGTTTCTCTGGCAAAGAGGCCAAACTAAATAATGACACCCAAAGCAAAAACATGCTTCACTGAAACTAAACTTTAGTCGATTCACTCTCTGAAACAAAGGATTTTTTGTAATTTCAAAAGTGAACATTGTACTTTACTCTGGCAGCCATTTGTATGTTTTTCAATGATCTGATTATGTATAAATCCCAATTTAGCATGCCTTTCAGCACCTAAATCCTATGAGTGATTCGAAAACATTAATGAAGTTTTCTATAGACTACAGCTGCCCTTCTCTTCCTCCTAACTTTTTTTGAAATGCAAGCTTTAGTGACAGTGTTTTGATGTGCCTCATTTGTTGATGTGTGTTTTCTCTCCTTTTTTCTAATTACTTTGTAAATATTTATAAAAGATCCGAGATCTGTTTCACATTTGCACAGCAAGTCAATGCTTTTCTCTTCATTCCTGTCCTCTGCAATTGCTGTGCTTTCATGTGCACTCCCGGTCCTTTGATGGAACCTGTACTCCTTAGGAACACAGTCATCAATGCAATCTCAAATTTAGCATAAGATGAGTTCAAAGGTTGCTCACTCAGGGGATGCAGTCTCAGCTCCTACTCGGAGCCTGAATAATCAAGCAATTTGCAAGATTGGCTAGATTTCACTCCTGGCTTTGCTCTGTGTCTTTGTCTCCATGTCTTTACAATTTGTAAAACATCTCTAGTCTCTGTTTGCAGGATTGTACATCTCCTTTACACTGGCCTGAAGGGGTACTGTAAATCTATCCCTCTCAGAATGATTTAAAATGCTGCAGGTGAAACTACCTCCCCTTTGCCTTCTCCCAGACTCTTTGCGGGGGCTCGATATCTGAGCACTGAGAAGTAAAGGCAAGAACCGAATGGGAACGTCTCACTGCTGCACCGTATGGCTTGGGATAGCTGCGTTTTTCCTGCGTCAAGTGTTTCCTACTGTCAGCAGGGCTTTTTGTGCTAAGGGGGCAGAGGGGACGATGCCGGCACCCGTGGTGTTCCAACAGGCTCTCTAAAAATACTTGTATATATCTGAATATCAATTTTAAAAGAAATAAATATAGGGTAAACAGGAAGAACATATTCACTTCTTGGTAGATTTCCTATAGAGCATCTGTCTTCTGGAAGTTGTGAATTTTTTTTTTTTCTTCTTTGAAAGAGAAATTTGTCTTTCCTTCCAATTACAATGTTATTAGCATGAGTAAAACAAATTTTGAAAATCATTCCTAAAAGCACCTAGGTAGAAAAAAACCTCTGAAAACCAAATCTTTTCCAAGTGAAGATTTCCCTTGACTGAATCATTATTTTCAGCTGAAAGTCTGAATTGTTGAAAATTCATACTCAGCTCTATCCCTGCTCACCCTGTACTTTTCCTGTAGGATGAAAACCAAAACCTGAGTTACTGGGAAACATTTTCCTAAAAGTTATGTTTTCTTTTACTCAACCGAGAAATCATTCGAAATACGCTAAGTCCTCTTATTTCTTCAAAATAATCCCCTACCTTATACACATGAAGTAGTGCAACCACATTCCAACAGAGTCATATTTATTAAAAGTTCAATGTCCCATGTATTTTAAGCAGAAGATGTTTTGGTTTAAGAAATAGTAGAAAATGTTAAAATAAATATTGTTCCAATCATTGCCCAACCAGTGCACTTAATTAATTTTACAACCAGGTGGTGAAAATGAACTTCCTTCTAATTTTAGGGCTATTTGGCCCTGCTGAATGAGGGCATGGTGTGATCTATACCACAAGTCTTACTACACAGGGCGAATCCAGCTCCTGGTGAAGCTGATGACGGAGATTTGGGGCCTCGCTCTGTGACTTAGCACCTAGTATAAAATGCCCCTTCGTTTCTGCCTGCTGAACCCAGATATCTGAAAAAAAGCTATCTCTGTTTTTCAGTACCACAGGTAAGCTGCCCCATTCCCTTTGCTCTGAGCAGTAAATCCTTAAGCCACTTTTCACTCACGATCTCTTTTTGATGCTTTGGCATCCTAAGTAAATTGTTAATGGTTGTTTTAGCCTCTCTTCCAGACATGAGTCTTCATTCCACAACGTCAGATAAAACAATGTAAACTTGGGGAAATTCCAGACTAAAGGTGTTAATGGATTGCTGGATTCAAAAGAATTACCTTGGCGGAGTTATTTCAGAATAATGCCAGTATAATTGAGATTCAAATTGGGTCTCGGTAACATTAATAAGTGATTAGTTAATACTCAAAATATCAAATTCATGTGTAGTTCTACATAAACTTACAAATAAATAAGTTGTACTGTCATTGCCTTATTTCTGCCTGACTTTTCCTCAGGCTTACTTTTTTGAAGATTATAAATATTTTTATTATTCTTCATTTGCAGGTTACTGAGTTTTGAAAACACTTTCCAGAGGCACATACAAATGCATGTGATTTTAAAGGATACCACGTTAACGCCACTGTCTCTATCCCAGTACTAGAAAAGGGAGTAAGTGCACATCACCCATCACCCAAGGAGCAGTCAGGGCTTGGTGTCGTATGCTGTCCACATTTAATGCAAGGGACAAGAGAGTGCCGTGCTTCCTTAAGGACATTCTTGCATCACTCCTGCATTGCCTATGCCCATCAGTGACTCAAGGGCAGAGTACCCTGACTGAACAAATTTGATTAAACCTTTCTGTGAGCACATCTATCACAATCCTGCTTCTTCATGTTGCATGATAACATCCAGCCCGAGGCAGACTTCTGATTAAAAGTTCCCCCAAAGATTTGTGGAGAAATTCTGTTTATTCCCACAACTCTAGTGCATCGAGGTTATGTGCCCACATTTTGAAGTGCAAATTACATAAATTGCAATTTGGCAAAGATATTTCTGGAGCTGGGAAACTGACTGGGGAGGCCTATAGACATTTTCCATTGGACTATGGTCAGGAAAAAAATGCCCATTTTTTACAACAATACTTTATTTTTTTAAATTTAGCCCCACATAATCTTTAAAACTGGGGATGATAAACAAAAAGAAGGAGAGAGCTTGGAGTGCAGGATAAGAACTAGAAAAACTTTAGAGAATCCTTTTTCAAAGGAGAACCACACACTGAGGTCACAACCAGACTCCTGTGGTACGATTTATTTTCTATTCAGTACTTGCTATATTCCCGCCTCTTCATTTTTACCTTTGTTTTAGAGACAGCAAATGAGTGAACATTTTTTCTTGACTTTGGAAATTTTGTTGCTTAGTTTTAGAAGAATTTGGAAAAGTATTTGCCAAGTCATTTTTGAACTGGATACCAGCAGAGTGATTATTTATTACACTTTCCACTGTTATAAATACAAGTCACTTCAGCCTACTCATAATGCAAAAACAGCTTGATTGTACAAGCTCAAACTCCTTTTCACTAACTTTTTCTAACTAGACCATAGGTAAGGGATGAGGAGAATTGGCCTGTGAAATACAAAAAAGAATTTGAACTGTTAGTTTGTAAGCAGTTAAGCACCAGAAGCACAGACTGAAATATTTCATTGATAGTTTGACGGCTAACACTGCAGGGGATGACTCAGGACTTCTTGTTCAGTCTTTGCTCAGACTGAACCACGACGATTTTTATCAAATTGAGGCGTTAGTAGAAAATGCTATCTGGATCTTCTTGATGCCACTCTCAGTCTCAATTCCAGATTTCTCTGAATCTGATATGCCATGGAAAATACTTGAAATTATATGGAAACTAAATTCCTGTGGTGTGATTTTCTGTGATGCTAATCCTCCTAATCCCACATGGACAGCTCACTGAAGGGCCACTAAAGATCAAGGTCCTGATGTGAGGCATTTTGCAGATGTAGTGGGATACCTAGAGTTCCTGCTCTGAGCTCAGCTTCCTTGAGCTTGATGGTCTGTGCCAGCATGGTAGGATTATTGATAGTATTCCCATTAATACAGTCTTGCCGCTGAAGGCAATGGTCCCAGGGTGCTGTGTGAGTTTCAGGCTTCCTACTCCTGCCATCAAACCATCTGGAAATACCTCTAAGTTGAAAAACGTTTGGTGTGCGTATAGCAGCAGCACTAAGCATCACTTCAGGACAGAAAGAGAAAGGACGGGGATTTCTGTCACCGATGTTAGTGAATACAGGCAGGCAGCATGTGATTGCGCAACTTTTAATTTTTCCTGCTGTTTACAAAATCTTGGCGTTCAGAATATCTCCCTGTGCTGTGCTTGGGGCAGTGAGCAGAGCTGACTCTGCTCTCGTCGTAGGTCACTCGATTCACCAGCCTCCATGGATCAGGGATTAATTTTTATCAGTTGCACAAGAAAAAGATAAAGACAAAGAGATAAAGGAAGCATATTTCTTCCCCCATGTTCCTGGGTAATTTGCCTATCCCCACAGGACTTATTTACAATAAAAAAGATCAATAACACTATACCAGTATAAGCATACTCTTTCAAGAGTCTTTATCCACACAATTATAAACCAGTCTCTTCCAGGTGACATATATACTTCACCTTTGATCTCAAAACACCATGTTTAGCTATAACAGTCATGTTCACTATCTGTAGTACTTTGAATGTGTGATTCTTATCTATGTGTAGAGATCAAGCACACAAGTACACGGCAGCCCTTCGATTATTCCCTTTTAAATATTTTCCATTCTCAGAAAAACTACAGGAAAAGGTGTCAAAGAGTAATTTCCATTTAAACAATTAGCTAAAAAATCCGAAACAAATGGACCATTTCTAATGACTTGCGCACTGAACCACAGAACAAAACACAGAACCACTTCAATGCAATGTCTGTAAATAAACAGTAAAAATCAAACATTTATGGGATATAGGCCATGCTCTTGTGTTGAAAATAAAGGACTATAGATAACACATCTGACATGGAAATAAACTGAAGTTGGCTGAACTTTGCTCTAATGGATTTAATGAAAACCACAACAAACTTATGTATCCAGATGAAGCCACTTTACTTTTTTTGAAGATTCTGACAAGAATTCTTGCCAATCTACAAACAACACTAAAAGTATGTGAAATCGTGAGTTAGACTGAAAAAAAATCCAGTAAGTTTAACTACGAAGATTAGATTTTCTATGAAAACCTTTTGCTCTCACTAACCATCTCATCTCTTGAATTAAATCCAAGAATCATCTTGTGCTGTGTTACTCTGATAATTTTCGTTTACAATCAAATCAATATTGGACTGTGTCAAGGGACCGGTTCTTTGTTTTATATGCTCACTCACACCAGTTTCACAACATCATGGGATCATAGAATAATACAGGTTGGAGAACCCCTCTAGGCCAACCTCCTGCTCAAAGAAGGGGCACGCTTTACGATCAAACCAGGTTGCTCAGGCCTATGGTCAGTTGGGTCTCAAAAACCTCCAAGGACAGACACTGCACAAATTCTCTGGACAGCCTGCACCCTGCCTGATTGTTCTCACAGGGGAAAATGTTCTCATTCAACAGATAGAGGGAAAATGTGTATGTATAAGCTGTTGTTGTCAATGTTGTTGTTGTTGTTTTTAATTTCTCAATAAATTTTTCATGAACCATCTGCCAGTGACTGCAAAATGAGTAACGCTGGTCTAGAGGACAAGAGCAGGATTTCTCAAAATGGTCTCTTGGTTACTTTTTTACACCAAACTTAGATTTTTCCAAAGAATTATAAAAATATTCTAAAAAATTAAAATTAATACAGAGATGTCTACAACGAATATACTAATGCATACAGACAAAAAACAGTCAGGGGTGGGACATTAAGTAGCTTCCTGCACTAGAGCGGTTAAGATGTCCAGCTGGAGACAGAACGTAAAAGCGTGTTGTCCAAACACCCAATTGTTTTCCAAGTTAGACTACTTATCTATAGTTAGTAACTGAGGAGTGGATGGGAAGGCTTGATAGGTATTTTGCTAAAGAACCTGAAGCATAAATCCTTGTTGGTGTAAATCCATCTTTGACTAATATTGGCAGAGACTGGGTACATAGTGGATTGCTATTTTGAGCATTTCTCAGAAATCTAAATGCTAGTGTACAGGGCAATAATAAAGCTGGAAAAGCCAGCCAGGGCCATAGACCAAGCTACAGCATCAGTAGTTCACACAGTTTAATTGCTCCTGGTCTCTGCTTGGGCTGCCCCAGTTACCTCTGCCTGGAGGAAATCTGCTGTAGATGGAGAAAGCCCAAAGCAGTGGGGAAGCAAGGCAATTAACATCACTTGCCTTGGGACCAGGTCCCAGACCTCTTCTATTTGTTGGTAAAGACCACGTAGCCAGTGCCCTGTGGGGCTCAATGAGAAAGCTGCTCAAGGGAATGCAGTCTGGCCTGTTCTGTGCTCTTCTGCCAAGGATCGTGTGGGCCTGAATTCCTCCCCTAAACACCTTTAGCTGAAGTACACAAGCCAGAAGCTTCATTGCTCCAGGCTCCTGGGGAGTCAACAGAGAAAGAAAGACGTATCTGGAAGGTGATTCAGCAACCTGAGAAGTGTCTGGTTCTCCCCATTGACTGTTGGCAGCGTTTAGGTCACCTACGTATCTAGTGCAGCTGTCTCAGATACCTTTAAAATTACTCAGAGTTAATTTGAGCTACAATTAGTCAAAGAACGTTGGGAAGAAAATGTCATGATAGCTCCAGCTAAGATTAGGTAGGACTGTTGGAAGGGTTCTAGGCATCTGGGTACTAAGCCTGCATGAGTAGATCAGGGTATGAGCAATAAATGCAATCCATCAGACCTACCAGAGTGACTGCATGTGGTGTGCATCCAGACATACTGCATGGCGCATGCAGAATCCAGCATTTCTGGTATGCATTAAATGAATGACTGAATGAAACTGTGCTGAATGATTATGCACAAAACAGTGCATGCTCTGCTTGTACATGCAGGATCTCTACGAGGCATTCATTGCCTTCTGCTGTGCACAGGTTCCATAGTTTAGATAATTATGTGGTACGCGTCTTTCCAGCAATTATTATTTCATATGACAGCACTATCAAGTCGGGTTTCAAGCTCCCAAATGTGCAGCTAAACAGAAATGCTAGACCATTTATCCTACTCATGTTTGACCAGTCAAGGAAGCTCATCTTTTCCAGACTGGTAATTCCAAGTTTATTTCAAATTATTTATTTGTCGAGTTCTTTATTGTGGTTATCTCTTAGTCTGCACATATTGAAGAATTTATGGACCAAAATGTGAAAACAGGTATTAAAGTGTATTGGATCATTCAGACCAACTCTTTGCACAGCATGATAAACACTAAGCTGTCCAGTTATGCTGCACAGCCTCCACTAGATAATCTTTTGCCATCTCCATATGAATCTGCCAAAAAGACATCATTCATTCAGTCTGTCCACTCTCTTTGATGCCCAAAGCCTGGGAAAGCAGGTGCATCTTCCAGTTCATCCTGAAAGCCATGTATCTTAGCTGTAAAAAATCAAGAAACGTAGAAGTGGTTTGTGAAGTCTGAGATGATAGTCTGTTCATCTTTCGAATTGCTAGGGACAATACTGTCATAAACATGGTTAACAATCAGTATCCTTTGTCATGTACAAGAAGCCATAAACTGAAGTGGAAGAATTAAGATCTGTTATGCATGTTGTAAAAACTGGTGTAATGAAGGAAACCTTCTGTGACCACTTGAACCCCTAGGCCAAATGTGCCTGGAAGTTGCAGATATTTCATGGTAATTGGTTTCAGGGTGGTAGATGTATGGAGGAATTCCTATTGCCCCTGGCTATTGCCCATGCTGAGGTCAGGGCAGATAAAGAAATTCCATTCCTTGGAAGCTATCTTTCTATATTTCCTTGTGTATTCACCACATCTCCCCAGTTCTTTGCAGTATTTTGACCATGATTGCTCAAGGTTTGCTGCAGGTAGGATAAAAATTCTCTCTTCAGGGAATTCCCTCAGATAATCTCTCATAGGGTGTGTCTGTACAGTCTTTTGCAGGCACTGAGTGAGCTCTGCCCAGTCTCTAAGAAAGCCAAAAGCCGTGTGCATCCCATTAACACAATGTGAAGCCCAGGCTAACTGGCCTTATTACAGGGGCTTTCAAACACTGACTTAGATGGCTTCCAGATGTCTGAAAATCGGACATCTAAGTGTGAGCTAGTCAACCAACTCTTCTTTTACAGTTAGTGTAGGAGAAAATAAACACCACCAGAGGCAATTTGTATGACCTATCTTAGATGCTTATCTTAGGACGAGATGAATCACCTTCAGAGGTGTCTCTTTCTCTACATCTACTGTATACAGAGAGGACGTGTCTCTCGAATTTAAATTCTCCTTTAAAAAAAAAAAAGCTGAGATCTTTAGATAACTGTTTGTCTCTGGAACTTGAACTTTAATGAAACATCAAATAATGTGGAACTTGTCATGTGAGATAGCAGTGCTGTGATCCTAACATTACGTCTCATCCCTGGTTTGAAAGTCTTCCAAGAAACTTCCTTAACTTTGTTTACAGCAAGGTGTCTATCTCCACGAACTCACCCTGAAAACGAGACTCATCTTCTGTCCGTTTTGCAGGCACAATAGTAGCCTGAGGCTTGGACAAACCATGACCTCCCACATCTGCCGGGGCAAGCATGCCTCCCCATGCCTGGCATGTTAACTTGTCTCTCATCTCATCCACGTTCCTCTACATTAGGAATTCAGGCAAGGCCTGTTCAGTCAGTCCTTGAGGGAATAATATAAATGGAAAGATCTCAGATCCTGGCCTTTCAAGACTGCTTTTAATTACTCTCTAGGCTTACCCACAGTGTCCTCTTTGAGTTGGTGGTGTTAGAAGTTTTGACCTCCTCATTAATGTTTTAGTTCTGTATTCTTATAGTCTTGAAGAATTTAGACTGCTTACCTCTGTTTCTGTGGTGATTATATGAAGTTCTTGGCTTTGCTTGCTGGCCTAAGAGCTTGGGCTAAATGTGCTACAAAGTTTGTTCTGGAAGTCTGGATAACAGAGCAATTAAAAATCAAACAGGAGTTGGAGTTGATGTTTATTAATGTAAACAATTGTGACCATGGGATACACCCTCTTTCAAAACATAGATAACGTCCCTTTCACAATTGGCATGTCATGTCAATAAACCTAGGCTTTCATAGTCACTAATGGGAATGGCTAGAACAGTCATTTCAATCCCACTATGTATATTTTTAAGAACTATGTAGTTTGGGTCATGAGTTTCATTTTTCTTGATAGTTATGCTTTCTGAAGCCAATAGATTAATCAACATCACATTTGTATTTTATACCTGTGCACACACACGTACATACTGTGTATACACAGCAAAACAGAAACATAAACACAGATCACTTGAGGCAAAGGTCACCACTAAGAAGAGTTTGTCAGAAGCATGCAACAACACAGAAGCTCCAGACTGGATATGCTGGTTTCATACTACTTAAGTGAGGTGCTTATTCACCATAACCTCCCTCCTTGTCAAAGGAGACACATATCTCTGGATGGTGATTTGGCTCGCTCCAGAATTAAGCTGTCCTCTGATGGTGTTTGTCTCTTTTCACTGAAGGCAAGTCTAGGTATTCAAAGTGTTATGCACTCAGAAACATCTTAGATTTGCTGAATGTAGAGTGGCTGTGTATGTATTTGAGACAAAACGGTTCTGGGCTTCTCTCAAAGCACATGGCCTAAAATAGGGTATGTACAGTATACAAATCTACAGGAGTGATTCTACAATGTCTCTGAAGTCATCTGAGACCTAGTCTGTTCAGGCCACTTTCAAGAAGATACCTACATTCGGTCAGCTGAATCATTTCCAAAGCTCCACTAAATTGTTCCCTAATAGATATTTAGATACCTAACTTGCATCTAGACACCTTAGGAAATGAAAGCTAGGATGACTTAAATGCTTCCCCTCTTATCACACCTCGTGGCTTCAGTTCACAAGATCAAGCCCCATGCATAAGGAAGAAAGAAGTCTAAGAAGTCTGAGAAGGCCAGAAAGATTTTGAAGTTTCAATCCATAGTACAGTGGTTAAATTACTTGACAACTTAGAAAGACTTAGGTTCGGTTCTCACCATTGGTATTTAATTCACTTCGACTTCTCAAAGGAGTATCTTAGTCCCAAGATAACAAGCATCCTGACAGAACAGGTCTTTCATTATTTCCCATTTAGGCTGTTTCAGTTTCTCTGGAATAATTAAAAAATGGGATATAGGAAAACAATAACCCTAGGTATGAGGATTGCACCTCGAAAATAGTTAGGCACAAGTCATTGGAGCTTGTTGCTATATTGTGCCCATCAGTCAGAACATGGACAATGAAAAAACTCTGTGAACTTAGGCGCCCTGGCTCTGGCTGATTTCTAAACAATGCGTTATTCCCAGAACAAACTCCTATTGATTTCAATAATTATATTCTGCTGGCTTCTCAATGCTTTTAAAAAAATGTTGCCTGATGACTCTATCTAAATCCTGTGCTGTTTGGCTGTCTTTAAAAATCTGCCTCTTTGAAATATGAGATTTCGTTTCCTAAGTCACTTAGAAAATCTTATGACAGTTTTTCCTTGCCAAGAATCGGAAAATTACAAGAACAAGTAAGAATTTCTGTTTTTTCTTCCTTGTTCTCTTCTTTTCCTCACTACACTGTTGTAATTGAGAATATTAATCCTCTTGGTTCTAGCAAGAAAAATCAGATACAATATTACAGTAGTTTTAGTCCAATGCATAGTACAGTAACATCAGATGAGTAAGTCCCTCATTAAGGTCTCTTATCAGGTAATATTTAGATGCTAACATAAGTTTACTACTAGCAATTGCATAAGGAGTGATAGAGAAGGTTTGTCACAAAATACTGAGCTTGATGGTAAGGGCGCTTACACGAGACATGTGAAATGGCAGGAACAGGAAAGTACACCAAAGATAAGTGATATAACAACCAACATATTTGGTAACTGAGCGTTCTCATTTTTCATTTATTAACTGTGAAAGTCTTCTGTTTCGTTCCTACACAAAATAAGAACACTTCCTTAAATCTGAGGAAAGTTGTGCAGAGGAACTCCAGGGTTTTTTTTGCAGTCGTCAGGTCTCAGCCATGTCGCACAGACTTCCATAAGAAACTCTTTCGGAAAACCTCTGGCACGTCCCTACATGACATGAGTGTCAAAAACACATGAAACACATTGGGTTTTGGTGGTTTTTTTTTTTTTTGCCAGCAAACAAAGCAAGATGGATTCTTAATACAACTAACTGGGTTTTACTGTTTTAAGTTTTTCACGTCTATGAATTAGCATGAAAGCAAGCACACACGACCCCAATCCTCTCTGCCCCAAAATACTGAATACAGGTACTCTTGTATTATGGCAGACAAACATTATTCAATACCTCTTTGACTTCCTTGTACTACCTGCTAGACATGGAGCTTGAGCTCTGGCCAAGATTCCAGTCTTCACGACATGATGGCTGGGGTCCCCCCCCCCACTTCTTAATAACAGGCTAGAGTTTTATTTGTATATCCACAGGATCCAGCATATTTCTCTATCTCTTTGTATGTCAGGGTGGTTCTGTTATACTTGAAAGTTAGTTTTACAATGGTAATTACAGATCAAGAGTTCACATAGTGCTGTACTTGATGTTAATAAGCAGATAAATGTATAATCACTCAGTATTATGAAAAGTTCTAACTGAAGGACCAAAAGACTTTGTCATTTTACTCCACCCTTTGTGAGTCAGTAAAATGGATTGAATTATATAGCAGAACCAGCACTTCACTGTGATGAAACTCATAAAAAAAGCACCAGAAAATGTCACTACATGTTGGCAGTTTATAAAAGGAGATTAACTAGTTTATCCATTGGTATTAACATGTCTTTAATAATGGTAACATTCTTTGCAAATTAAATAGCTATTAATTAAAAAGCCTGTCCAGATATGCTTGCGTGCTCATGTGAATATAGGCATCTACCTACCCTATTGAACAGATCTATATAGCAAGAACTAAGCCCATTCTTATGTTTCTGCAGATTATGCATAGAATTTAAGATCAGTTGGCTCTCACTTAATCCAAAGGGTGACATTTTGGATTCTAAAGTTCCCTTTCTGCTCATTCACTGGTGTACAAAGCTGAATTGAAGTATTGCCTAGAATAAGTGGCTTTTGCAGACCAACCTGTGGTTTCCCCTTAAACCCAAACACTGCACCTGCTCATAGAGGAAAGAAGAGTGTGGATGGTGCATCCTGGCTCCGACGTTTTGTGTTCGGGTGATTCCTGTGAATGCTATAGGACTATCCTGCAAAAGAAGTTGAGATGGTTCCCACTGTGTTAAGGGAAAAAGTGTCACCCATGTTCGTCCACAGCTGCAGCAAGTACATTTTAGAGTACAGTTTAATATATTGGAAATTATGACGCAGGCAGGACAATTTGTCTAGAAGTTCCTCTCCTGGTTTTTAGGTACAAATATTACATGTACTTAAAAATGTATTCAAGGAGGAACCTTTGAAACTCTTTCAGTGGCCTAAAAAGTCACACTTGCTGTAATTAACATCTGAATCTCTTCACATCCTTTTTTCTCCAGGAAGAATCTAGCCTTAAGGATTAGATAACCTAAGTTCCTCACAATATTTTTAGTAGAATTTTATTAACAGTCAACATACAGTTCTGCCATAAGCACAGAAACTTTCCCTCTGTTACCGCAATGCCCAGGTAATTGCTCTTCACCAAGCATGGATTTCATGGCAATGGATGTGTCCACATAATTTGTGTCTACATACCTTTCAGGTGTTGTAGGAGAAAGGCTGCAACACAAGGGTTTCATGCAAGGATTCCAGAGAGCTTTTACATCTACTAAATATTACAGTTACATATGAAGGAAAGGCTCACCAACAGAAAGACAGTTGGATACACCGCTCAGGGTAGTTGCAAAACCAAATTGGAATGCAAACCAGCCAGCACATCTTGAAAGGACAAAGACCTGTGTGTGTGCATGCGTGTACATAGAATAGTCTTAACTCCCGTTTATTACTGCTAGAGCAACAATGACAGGCTTTAGAGATCAAATGTATCTGGATGAAGATGGAGTGACTGTTTGGTGCTAGTCTAAGACAAAGCGAAATCTAGAGAACTCCTTTTACTAATTCCACTTTCACTTGCAAATGAGACCTAAAGAATGAGTAGGAAAGGCTACAGATCTGTAGGAGGAGGAAACAAAGGGGCAACTTAAAAAGACTGTATGCTAAGGGAGCCAAAGGATACAGAGACGTGGATCCTAGATGTTCACTAATTCTACAGCATTTATTTCCTGACCTTTCCCAGCTCCCACTATCTCTAAAATTCAAAGCGACAGGTGATGTCCAGCAGAAGAGTTGTATATTACCATTGTCTCTCTATTTTTAGTGAAGGAAGATAAGAACCTATTTAAATTGTACCCCATTGTTAACCATAGATTGATTCTGACAGGATTACAGATAATGGGTTAAGAACTTCTAATCTTTTAAAGAGATAGAGACCACAGCCCGTGAAACCATCATCTTAAATCAAGGCGTTGTCTCTGCATCTCCTTATACGCTGTCCAGTGGCATAATACCATATTATGAACTGGTAAACCAAGTAAAAGCTGCAAGCACAGAAGCCTTTTCCTAACTTCATTGGAGCTCTTGATTTACTGAATGTGAACTCCGGAGAACTAAAGAACAGCTGCTCCATACCCATTCAGATTGTGCCTTAAATGACAGTCGCACATAGTAATGAAAGGAAATGATCTGTTTTGTATTGTTCAGCCCACACAGAAGGAAGCTCTCAAAATGTGAATTCTCAGTGTCTCTCTTTTTTTCTTTGCAAAACATACACCAAAAGAGAGTTCTATGCTAGGATTGTGGGTTCTTTTGTAAGTGTGCCTTATTCATTTATTGACTAGCTGAAAAGAAATAAAATATCTGACAAAGGCTTCATACATCTTTGAACTTATGACACAAGTGTAAAACCAAATACCTGTTCACCTCCTCCTCTATGCTGATAATATCTGAGGTACAAACACCTCATTATTTTGACCCCCAAATAATTATGTTTTTGTGACTTCCATCTGAATCCTGATTTTTAAGTTGTTGTAACTCACCTCTAGTGACATATATTATTGCTTGTTCCTTCCCAGATTATTACAGATGATTCTGGGAAGTTCTGCTATCTGTAGGCCTCACATAAGTCCTGACCTCAGCATCACCTTTGTTCATCTCCTGCGCCCATAACATACACAGAGTAACATGGATCTTCAGTTACCTTCATTAACTATGAAGAACTGTCCACTGAGACAGGCATCACTGATCCTAGCTATCTCTGATCTTAGAAAGGTCTGAATTCCCCATTGGAGGTGCCAGTTGCTATTGCTAGTTTTAGACACATATTAGACAACAAGGTTAGGCTTGACTAGTTATGCTAGGAATCAGTCCAGGTTGTAGACATTTAATATGTACAAGCATAAGTGTCTACATGTGAGACAGATGTGTAAGTTCTCATTATAGTAAATGACAATTCATGGATTTATACATACATCTTCACAAGAGTGCTGAGGAGACATTCTAGGTACCTGGGACATTTGTTTGGGGCTGGAACCTAGGACATGTGTATGAAAAACCCAAACCTTTCTGGACTGGCAGCTGGAGGCCAGTCAGAATATCTTAGAACAGCTTAGATGAAAGGGAATTTCTAAATTTATGCAGCTGAGCTGACTCTTGGTACAGCCGATAAAATCTCGAGAGCTATTCAAATCTACCTACAGTAGACACTTACATTTGGTCAGCTGAATACTCCATACTCTATTCACTGTATTGACTAGACCTCAAATAACTTTCATAGGTTAGAGACTTTGCTCAAGTGTAGATATCTTCATGCTGATATATAAATCTCACCCCAAAAGACAATTTAAGAATCCAGTGGCTCAAGTCTGTTGCCTAAATACATGCATCCAGCATCACTCATAATATTCTAGATGGTCTAAAAAATCTGTGTTGACCTAACATTAGACAGGATACAAAGATCTAGCACTGTTCTGTGGAGGTAGCTGAAGGCATGGTAGACTAACCTAAGGAACCTAAGATGTCACCAGACTCATACACTGAGCTGAGGCCCTGAAGAGGTGAGATAAATTGACCCTGCTCGTACATGGATTTCAAAAGAAAAAATAAATATGTCTTGACTAATTATGGGTGGATTCATTCTGTTTTCAACATTTCTATGCATTTATTTTAACCCAACTAAATGCAGTCTCTACAGATCCATACCAACGTTACTTGGACATTCATAAACACAAAATGGATCTTTGTGATGAGAAAAAAAAAATTAATGAAACAATTTTAATAAGCATATTGATAAAGACACGTTATATTATTTTGCCAGTAATTTAAGTTCTTAAATTCTGCATCTGTGTGTGCATGAATGTTTAGCTCACCGAAACAAAATTATTTCACCGGAACATCCAATCTAACTGCCACCATCACCTGCTGAATGATACATTTCTGGCAACTATAGCAAATTTGCCAATGGGGATGTTTGAATGGAATGTTGCTATGTAACCAAACTCCAAAAAGTGTCTTTAAAACAGCAATGAATGAGTGAAATCCACAAACGGGGGTTTTCTGTCATAAATGTAATGCTTGCATAGAGCCTTTTAATTGCATCAGTAACTGAACTGACAACCAAATATATCTGACAAAGAATGTGAAAAACTTGATATATCCTACACTGATGGGTAGAGAAGATTTCAGGTAGGCTTTAACTAGTTATTTGCTTAATAACATATTTGCTCTTATGATTGTAATTATGATTTCATGGGGTTTCAAAATTGGGATGACAACAGCCTTCACATTTTCTGCAAAAAGCTGGGTATATTCTTTTATCAGCCTATAGAAATGTGACTGAGAAAGACTGAATTATTTAAGAAAATCTTAAAGATTTACTGTTGTAATAGATTAACAAATGAACTTTTTGGGAACACCTTGTCTGTATGAAACAAAACTTTTCTAATAACAGAATGTCTATTTATTACTTATTTTATGTCAGTTTTGGTCTGTTTTATTTTTGTACGCTTTCTTTCTTAATGCATTCTGATGCTTTTGCAGCGTAAAATTTATGCAGGTGATAGTTCTGCCTACTTTTGCTTTTTAAATAAAGACATTGTAAATTCTCTTTCTCAACCAGCTAAATGTAATAACGCAATACTATTAAAATAATGGTATATTGATGGTGTTACCTCACTCAGTTAATTTTTGCATATTTGGCTTTATTGATTTTAAAGCCGTAGATTTTAGACCATACCAATATCCCAGTATATCCCACAGTAATCCATAGCCAATGCGAACACTTTCAGGGATAGCTCTACCAGTCACAACAATTCATATTTTCTGTCTCACATCTGAACTTCTGCTAAATGCATAAATGCTCCAGTGTACCCTGGATTCTGCATTAAACTAGGAACTCAGCTCCCCGGAGACAACAGGTTAGCTTGTTACTCTTAGGATGTACCATACCAGGTATTTCAAGTAGAAAAACCCCCAGAGATACGAACATCATGGTAGAGGCCACGGCGAGAATCTCTGACACATTCCTCTCTCTGGCATTTCCTATGTGTTAGTTAGGTGTTGGCATGTTTGCTCTTGCGAGTGAATTCCATTCATAAGCACTGGGTTGTACCAAATCCTCAGATGAAGAATTTAAATGCATTACTTGGGATTGTGATTTCCACACTTGCGTTCAAAGACCAAAAATTTGTGTGACCTCACTGTGCTAAGTCCCCTGGTGTAGAATTCGTCTTTCATTCCTTGACTAGGCAAACTGGATGTTGAGAGGAGAAATGGCTGGTCTCTCCTTAAACTCAAGGGGTAAACATAAGAAGGTAAAAGAACTATTTTAAGGTAAAATATCATGTTGGAATAGAGTGGATAGCTAAAAATTAGTAACAAACACAGTTCAGAGTAGAAAATAAAAGAAGAATTCTAAGAAACAAATGCTTCCTCTCTGGAAGCATTCAAGGCCAGGTTGGATGGGACTTTGAGCAGCCTGATCTAGTGAAAAGTGCCCCTGTCCGTGGCGGGGGGGTTGGAACTAGATGATCTTTAAGGTCCCTTCCTACCCAGATCATTCTATGATTCTATGTTTCTATGAAATACAGTTGTGAGTCTTATGGGAAAAATAAAGGGAGGAAGAAACCTAGACATTTTAAAATTACTTTGATCAGTTTATGAAAAGAATTCTATAGTTCGTTTGCCCATGAACACAAGGAACTGTACGCGATATTGTGATCTGCTCCTTATACGGTCTTCATACACAGTAATGACAATTCATAATACAGAATTTGAAGTCACATGAAGCTGAGGATCTCCTATCTTATTTTAAAGTATTTCCAATAAAGAGACCAAGTGTCTCTCATTCTCTATGTGGACTTTACCTGGTAAGATCCTGAATCAACTTGGAGTACCTTTATCTTCCAGTAAAACTGAAGGAGGTGAGGATATTCAACAGTTCTTCAGATGTTTTCCTTACTTTACAAAACAAGATCCTTTCACGTAACAGTAAAATAAGATGCAGTGCATAATACAAATAAGGAAATCTAACAAGACAGTTGTAACTAGAAAGGATATGAATGCAGACGGAAATCATGATGGATCCTGCAACAGTTTTTGGCTCCAACTATTTGCTGGATTTGGCATGTATATTTCAAATATACGTGTACCTCTTAAGCCGCTTAAGCTGTAATTTTTTTGTCGCATAATATCTCTCACAAGAAGTTGCATTCAGCATGAGGTCAGGGATGATTCCTAATTTAATGGACAGTCCAACTTTTTCCGAATTCTTTCCCATAGAGACAACAGTTACAAACAGTGGGATTAATCTTTCAAAATTTCACTGCCCGCACTCTGTTGGTACCTGGTTTTGCGGTAATCATCCTTTGTTATAATCAGTGAAAAGAAATAGACACTCCTATCACGCAGTTTCCAGTGTCTTGAGGAAGATTTCTGAAAAGATCAGATGTCTAAAAATATAAGTGGTTCAAATGCAGATGTTTGCATTGAAGATATATAAGCACAGGTCACATGAATTCCGCTAATAGCGATTGCCTCTGTCTAGTTTAGGCACCTGATTCTAATGACCTAGGGAAGGATTACAATAAGCACCAAAGTTCTCTGTATAGTAAATGAAGAAAAGTAGGTGCCTTCTAAAATCTAAAGTTCAAAGGGCATTAATTCTCTTTGGATTACTTTGAAAGGACTTACATTTTCCTTTGACATTATAAGCACCTAATTTTATAGAATAAATTCACTAGGAACCCAAAATTAGAAGCAAGATAAATGTGTAAGCTAGACAAGCAGGACCACCTTTTACACTGACATCTCTGATGATGACACAAGAAGATTGACATAGCAGAAGAAATCAGAGACTGAAGAGAAGTCATCTCGGACAAGATTAATCATGTATTGATTTCTGTCTACATACTACAGTGAAGTCTGTCCTAGACACAGGTACGTAAATCTGTAGATATGCAAAGAAAAGAGAGAGAAAGATAGACGTGATCAAGCTTCAAATGCTTTAAAAATATGTAGGTAAAGGACAAGGTGAAAAGTTCAAAATAAAACAATTTTTTTTAAAAGTATTTTTTCATTGTGGGAGTTTTTGTTCATTGGGACTCTGTCTTGCTGTATTACCTGTCTAAACGTACATGAGTAAAATTTCAACAATAGTCTTCTGGCTCCAGAAAGCCAAAAAGATGTCAGAATGGCTTCTCTAGCTGAGAAGACAGCTGGTGCTTTGTAACAGCATAGATGCCAACGGTCCTAAGTTTGATAGCAGTCTGCAAAGTGATGCAGTGGGACCTGGGAGTTATTCTGGAGTACTGGAGTTATGGCAGAGAGGTTCTGCATTTGGACTTCTTCCTGCATGCTTCCATGTCAAAGTTTCCCTGTCTACCTTCTTCCTTCTGAAGTCACACAGATTGTGGTGATTATGCCTTATTACCTGTGCGCTTAAAATGAAGTTCTGCCTCAGCTGAGTGTTGTGAATCAAGCAGTACGTGACAGCTACATACTCAGCCATTTCTCCTGGAGGAGCTTCACTCCTTCTCGCAGTCCCCGCTGAAGGTATCATACAGCACTGTCGTTCTTGACTGACATCTTCACGTCAAAAAAGCATTACTTTTTGAGTGCGTATTTGTAGTAAAAATATGAAGTCCTATTTATTGACAGATGCTTTAGAATCAGCTTTTATGTTCCTAGTTTTACAACACATGACTGAACAGATACTTCATGCATCTGAGACCTCATTAATGTTATTCATCTAATTAAGTGACAACATTGAAAGAAGTACGTGGGAAATTTGTAAGGAGGTATAGCGTTATCAAGATTCACTTAACCTAGTGAATTATTTTCTCTCATAGGACAACCAAAAGTCTAATGGTAGACAGCCTAATGATAAGAGATCTGCCTCCTCAACTTTATCTAATCTCTAATGGAAAAAAGGAAAAGATTTATACTCAGAAGCAAAAGATAACATTGTTTAAAATGCACACATGCCAGCTTTAAAACCGTAAGTTTAAGGACAAACAAAAAATATTTTCTGTATTTTTCTTAGTAAATTTCACTACCAGATGCTTGCAATATGCTTAATTTGTTAAAGTGCATCAAGTATGCCATTTAAAAAGTAGCACTTACATGTTACTGTACTTCCTTTCACCATAAAAATAGAACTCCCAGCACTCAGAGAAGATAAAGATAGTTTCAAAAATAAGTATTTTAACTCATGTCCTAGACACCTCTGAATCTGCTCTACACTCAGAGCAGAGTGGTCTGTGCATGGGAAGGACAGCACTTGCTACTGTGAAGAAGCTGATTTTATGGAACTTGACTTCTTTCAGAGCAATTATAGCCTAATGGCTTTTAAAAATAAATCTCATGTATTTATTAACTATATCTCCTGGGACACAGCTCCTCTCTTCTCCGTTTCTTCTTTTTACACTCAGAGACAGAAAGAAGGCATTTTTGGACATCATTCAGTTATCTTTTCCTACTGATTTTTTAATTTTTTTTCCCCAGGGACGTCCTCAGCAGCTCGGCATGGGCGCAGCTGAAAGCAGCAACTGGCCACTCACACCTCTTCTTCCAAAGGCGTGATTTACCCAGGCAGGTGCAGGCAGACCTGGGCTCATTTTGCCTTTCCTCAGAGCCAGCTGACCGAGCGGGATGAACCCAAGGCTGTCTGTACCCACCTGTGCAGGCATGCTCCGTAAATCATTAGTCACAGCCACGGGATTAACTCCCCTAACACTAGCCACGTAAAAGCTGGCTGCGGAAAGCCTGCTAGGTGCAGAGGATCTCTCAGTCAGCAATGGAGAGGTGGGCAGCTCAAGTGGGAATTCGTTACACAGGAAGACAGCGTGATGGATCTCCCTTTGAAAATGTCCTCCTTTTTTATTCTCTAAGGAAACCGCAGTGATTACCTTAGATTTTTGTCTAACTTTGAGATGTTCGAGTTAGGTAAGAAGAATCTGATCCTCCAAGTGCAAGACTACGAACACGTTCCAAAGACTGGGCACAGCTCTCGGGAATCAGCAGTAGGACCCCAGCCAACGTGACTGCAACTGCCTCGGTCTGATGTTCCAGACTGGATCAACCAAAGGGTTAACACCTTTGTTTTCAGAGTTTTGAGGCATGGGGTATACAAAAACTAGAGCTTGGAAAATGTGATGTACTAGTACGATTTCAAATTGTTAGCAGGTCTAAACAGATTTAAGTAGCAGTCATGGGCACTTACAATTAGGAACCATGGTCTATTTAAATCCTAATAAGTATATTCTGCTGAACTGTGTCAAAACAAAGTGCACGATACCTTCAGTGAATTCCTTAAACAAATAATATTAAACTTACTTAAATAATGCCCTGCAGGTATTATACTGAAACACCTGTTTTCTTGAGCAACATCTACTCCCATGGGAAATAAGTTCAAAGCCAATATAGTAGCATACAAAATGTTTTTGCCAGATACAAATGCTGCCTACGTTCAGTATTGCTAATGGATTTTTTTTTCCATTTGCAGTCATCTTTCCTTAAAAACCCAAAGTCATTTATACAACACAACTATTTTTATTAGTATGAAAGAGATTATCAGTGGAAATATTAAACTGCACCTCTATTTTTAAGAGACTTTGTTGAGTTTAAAGGAAAAAGAAAGCAAACCTTTACCCGGAAAGGGTTTTAACATTAATTCAGAAAGGGGAAAAAAGTTTCTGTACTTCAGCAACAGTTTCCCTTTGGTCCTCCATGAGAATCTGAAATGAAATCCATCCAAACAAATGAAAAGATCCCAGTTTCCTTCAATAGGCTTTGGATTAGGGCCAACACCTGCTCCCACTGATTTCAACAGTACGATATCTGAGTTGAAATGATCCAATTCTTACCTCTCTGTATATCAAGGTTACACAAAATCAATATTAAATATGAAGTGAGATTATAATTAGGCCTTGCTAATGCTGAGTTATTTTTCAGAGTTAAAATCTAATTTGCAATGCACATTAGTTTCGGGAAGGATGACAGAGGCAGAGAAGAATAAAGGGAAGCAAGTAAAGGCTACGTTGTTGGTGTCATTTCTGCCTTTTAGCTGATAGTCTGATTTTGTTATCATCAAAGGCAAAGCTGTCATTGATTTCAGATAGGATAGGATTTTGTCTGTTGTGTTTCTTGTCTGTGGTTCATTTAAGAATCATGACAGTTAAGTCCTCTGAGTAAGCAGAGAAGGATACACTTGATTATATTTAGAGACTTTTCCACTATTCAGATTTTCCCATTAATTTCAGTAGGAGTTTGACTGAGTCCTTTGCAAACACTCAAACCCACTGAGGGCTGGGCGTGAGCATTTCCAGAATTAATGGCAAATGAACTTTTTCAAAAATAATGTTCTAGCTAAAACAATTTCCTAGTAAAGTATTCACAAGCAGCAGTATTCCTGTAGTTCTCAGCTATGCAAAACAACTTAACCATACCTTCAAGCCAATTGGAAAAAAAATCTAAGTTTCAGAGATCTCCTAGAAAAGCAACCGCTAAAATTTCCAATGATCTTTCCTAATTCCTATTGGAAAGAGCTTTTATTATGGTACATACCAGTTCAGTTTGCATTCTCTGGAAATCATCTCCAATGAGATTATTACCTCAGAGAAATTAAACAGAAATTTAGAGATAAACACAATCAAATAAACAGAAAGCACTGAAATCTCTTTCCTGGTTGACTTTGCTGAAGTCAAAGTAAATCAATTTCTTAGAGAAGGACTGACATCTTTCCAGGCAATGATCAGGATTCTCTTTTTAAGAGTATCAGGGAAATAACTGTTTCAGGTTTAGTTGGACTCTCTATACAGGTCAGCTGGTGTCCCAGTAGCATCTGCACTTTTGAAAAGCTAGCTGGAGTGTACAGGCACTATCTACCTGCAAACTCTTACTTGCAGTTTCTCACTTCTTACATTAGCTTTATTGCTTGTGGCTTGGGCTTAGTAAACTCAGTGGTTTCTGCCTGGGTAGAGAAATGGACTGAAGCCCTTGAAGTAAGGGACAGCTGAAATCAGTAAAATTCAACTGTTTTTGCAGACAAAAAAAAAACCCCAACCAAACAATCATTATGCAGTCAGTTTCTTTGAGGACACTTCAGAGACTTCATTGTCATATCCTGCCTTCAGCTGTGCCTCGGAGTGAGGTTGGTCTGACTCTTCCACTTAGGTCTTCTTCTGCTGTGACTGCTGTGGGGAGAAGAGGAAGGACAACATACACAAAGCATCTTAGCAAGAATAAATGGCAGCGAGTTAGAGGAGGAAGGTGGCAATCTCAGAGAAGATGTGACTTAGCTCCTCCTTGTGTTCTGGGGACATACATACTGAGGCCAAAGCTCACTTCACAAGGCACTGGTATAACGTATTTCATCATGGAAGAGGGAGAAATGAGAAGAGTCGTAATTCTCAGAGGAGGCAGCATTGTTACAGGATCTGCTGGTGGGCCAGAAGGGCAAGCCACTTTACCAGACTCATAAGATAGGATAGCTCTGGCTATTGGACTTATTTTTGCAAGGGAAAGCTTACAATCCAACTGTTCAAGCTCAACTATATTATTGTTTAACTATATTCTTACATCAGTTCATAGCTTAACATGATGAGTGTGTTTTTCATGAGTCCAAGGAAAGGCTGAAAACTTGATATCATCCAGATTCAAAGGGAAAGGGGTGGAAAAAGTAAATCTCATTGGTGAAAAGGAGGGCTCAGCCAGCCCTACAGCAGTTTGACCTGAAGATAGCCTCTCGCAGCCACCAATGCAGCTGTCAGTGGAGTTCTCAATAGCCAGATGTTGTTACTGGAAAATACATTCCAGAGTTCGTTGGAGCTACTTATAGTCCTGACCTTGTGTGACCAAGGCAGCTGATTCTGTAGCTAAAAAAAAGTATTGCAGATTAAGCTGAATGTGAAACTTCAGCTATAGAATTATACAGTATTTTGCTAGCAAAAGTGTAATGACTACAACGTGGACGTGTCTCTTTATTGTGTTAATGTAACTACTTTCTCAAAAAATTTTAACATGTTCTATATATCTCATGAGGTGTGCTTATCGCTCAAGCAAAGGGTGAAGCTGGTATATTTTTCACCTTCTGAGCATTTGGCTGATTTACTGTCTGGTCCCTTTAAAATTCTTCTTGCCCTTCAGGGTGAATACTATAAGATAAATGGAAAAAGTTTCTGTAAAAAAAATAGTAAAATACCCTCCCTTCCTGCAGAACAAGAAGGATTTTCAAGGTCCTGGAATGTACTTGTTTCTCAGCCACCCACAGCATGCGTGGCAAAATTAAATACATCTGACACGTACAGTACATCAAGTCATGTCTGCTGATTTGATCCAATAGAGTACTAAGCATTACTCAACGCAAGGCTTATAGAAACAAAAAGGAGATGCTGGTTGCTTAATATTTACTTATAGTTTGCGAAACAGGACAAATAATCACACCTTGCTTTCAGGGACATTTTTGCTAATTCCTGTGCAGAAAACAAAATTCAGTTAGAAAGACTTATTTTTCCTAACTTCATATAATGTTTACTAAAATATGTGGTTGGGGGCTTAACATTATAATGGATTTGCAGTATGAGATGTCCCTTTCCAGCAGTGAGACAGTAGAGGGAGTGGAGGGCTGGTTATTCAGAATCAGACCCTATAAGCAGGGACTATTTATATTGTTTTACATGGTCTGAATCTGCACCTGAAATGCTATTGAAGGTACTGCAGTACCATTTGCTGTATGAGCTGTAAGTGTGAGAAATCCATACGAAATCCGTAGTAAATTTTACAATTCACCAGGTTACCTCAAATTTTGACACACTATTGTACCCAGAAAAATGCCTGCTCAGTTTTGATGGGATGAGAAACAGTACTTACAGTTCCCAGATTTCACCTACTGGGTAAGTGCCCTGTGATATTAAAGTTTCATTATACTCTGCCGTTAGGCATGCCCTGTGAGTTTGGAGAAAAGCACTGTTAGACCTTAACCCCCTCCCTCCTTTCTCACCATATCCATTAACCAGAAGGCACATGACAGCAGTCATCCCCACCACAGTCTCATTTTTCCAGGTCTCATTTTCTGTAGAAATAGCACCACTTCAGCTGTTTTTTTTAGTACAGAGTACACTTTTGGCTTGCTCCACCTCTTGCCATTGCTAGCGCTGAAGAAATGCCTCTTCAGACAGCACCTATTTGGTCTGCTTAGGGGTCTGTCAGAGGTGAAGAGATCTTCACCAGGATTGCACTTCTTGTATTACTGCAGATTGGCTTGTATGTGTTATAACCTCTCCATTACTTCTTCCGTCAGCTTACCATACTCTAAATATTTCAGAATTTCTGACACCTGCCTTGTAAACCCTGCAGTTTTCTCTAGAACTTCCAGTTATTTATCTGTACTCTCTGTTGTATGGGAGAATGTTTCAACTGCTGTACGTAGGGACTTGATTTTTCTGGTCTTCCTAAACGCATGAGGTGTGTGTAATATACGGCTTCTCTAATACAGTCAGATCCTTACAGTCTCCACTTTGACAATTTTTATATTTCCTATCAAATGTGTAATCACTCAGTATCATTTTAAACTTTGTTGACGTTCGTACACGTCAGAGGGATATTATATTAAATTGCACTTTTAAGAAGAACTACAACAGAAAAGCAGCTTTTATAATTGTGAATAGGAAATGTATGTCTTAGAGCATCTAGTAAGAGGAAATTTTGATAAAAATAGAATTTGATAAAAATAAGAAAAACCATAAGTATTATAATTGTTTTACATATTGGAAATTCAGCGTCTTTTATTGCATAAAGACCTTCTGTCCAAGAAACATCTCTTTTTGGCTAACTGTACCTAGTCATTATTAGCAGTAAAGATTTCACTGGTTGTTCATAGATAGAGCAAAAAAGCAAACAAATTCATGAATCATCCAACCTAAGGTAAACTTTGAACCAACTCTGCAGTTAACGCCAAGATTAAATTTCCTTTGAGTATCTATGAACTTTTTTGCTTTTACACTTGTTAATGATAAAGCACCTTCTTTGGCCATTTGAAACACATCAAAATCTACCTGAAATTACTGGGAAAGGAGGATGTTGGGATGGCAGTATCATAGCTACAAAGACACAGAACAATTTTCAAAACAACAGTAGATGTTTGTGGTTTTCTTTCTTCTTTTTTTTTTTTTTTAAATAGACACTTCTTACCTCACAGATTCCTGTGTGAAAATTAGAGGTTGAGTTTATAAAATTACTAGCCCTACCCATGTCAGATCCTTTCCACATATTTCAGCTGAAAAATTAGAGAGGGGACATTAAGCTTTATAGAAACCCACAATTACGAAGAAACAAATATGTGCAGAATCATTAGAGGTGCATTTGAAGAGAAATCTGTGAAAAAAAAATGTTGATTACCAGACTGAAGACGATTGCAGAATTGTAAAGCAGTGAGGGATTTGATCCTGCAGAGTCCTCATCACTGGGGAGACGGTTTTGGGACTGTGGTGTATTGGGCTGTCTGGAATGCACTGCCTGTGATCCTCTTTGCACTAAACGGTTTTGCCAAATTACTCTGCACAGAACCGAGTTTTTACAGCATGCAGACACTGCTAAAAACAAGGAGGCCAGGTACTGAACTCCAGAACAGGTCTCCTGATGATCCAACACCCTCACAAGTGTAGCTTATTCCTTGAGTTTGGTCCAGAGCACTCCAGTGAGCTCCTCCCAAGACAATTTGCTCTTGGGAGCCAGCACAAAGCAGTACAAAGAGGAGGCAAGCTGTGGCACATGGCCAGGGTTCGGTCTGGAGACTTTAGCAGTTCCGGCACGGTCCCACTGATATGCATCCTTGTAACCCATTCTCAAGCTGTGCGGACCTTCAGTGAAGGAGTAGCGAGGAGATGGAACTTTGCAGGCATATATACCCACAGTTTAGTGACCGCTCGTATAGGAAAAGTACAGTGGGATTGTAGCAGCACTGGAAAACTACACACTTACAATGGATGTTGCTGTCTTAACTCCCTATAACAGCAAATTCATGTACAGAAATTAGACTTCGTCTCATGGCAAAAACGTCTTTCGAGTCAGATTGCTGGTTTTTTTGAAGCATGAACTGCTAATCCGAAAGTAGCCCTCCAAACACCCTTTACTGTTAGGGAGATGGGAATTTGTGGACAGATTTGGGAACTCTTGCTAATTTCCACCCCACTCACTTTTGATCTTTAAAAGACCAAGTAAAATCTTTGGATGCCACTTCTCTGTTGTGAGTGCCATCTAAGACAAGGCTGCAGGCAAAAGAACCACAGCCCTTTCTGGCTTTCCGATAGGTTTTTGCAGGTTAGCATTGTCCGCCTATTTTCTTCCTCTGATAGCAACGGAAAGGGACAGTGAGTGGAGGACAGAGGAGATCAGTTTGAAACCGTAGCTCAGAAGGTGTGGCATTACTCCCTCCTATCCCGGGAAAAGGTGGGGAATGGAGTCAGGTGGAAAAAGCTTGTTCAGCGCACGAGAAGGCAGCAGCTGAAGGACTGATTACATATGGGTAGTCAGGAGGTTCTTCCTAGGGTTACTTCATGCTCCTTCCTGCCTCCTTTTATCTTTGAGCAGAGCACAAGGCCTGCCTAGGTGGAGGGGGCAAGGTGGGGTCCTACGTTTTTGTTCAGATCAAAGAGTAGCTCCTCTTCTCTCATAAGGCAAGCCCCATGTTCCATTCTTGGAGAAAAGTAGGAAAAGTGCTGGTTCTGGAGAAGAGGGAGGTTGGGAAGTTGAGGTTCAGTGAGCACAATACAGAAGTGAGGTGGGGGTGTGGGAAGAGAAAAGAGAATATCAAAAGCAGAGAGAAAGTCTGGGGAAAAATTCAGGTCCACACGGACAGGACAACTGAGAAGGAGCCCATGCAGCCAGCAATGTTGAGGAAGAAGGAAAAGTTAGGTGTGAAAGTCATGTGTCACTTAGCTTTGGTAGCAAATTGATGCTACAGCCCTTCTCTCCCTTTTCTCTTTCTCTCTGTTGTGTTGGCACACAGAGAGGTGAGTTTTCCAGATTTTTCCAGACTATATGGGTAGACAGAAAAAAACTGAAATATATTGGCATCTCCAGAGGACAGTTCATCCAACTATCTTCAATATCTATTTTACGTTGGTAATAAAAATGAAGTGGAAATGGAAATAAAAAGGCTTTGCACGTACAGAATGAAGAAAAATTAACAGGGGAGTACTATTCTTTTTCTGAGAGCATTTACATTTCCAGAAGGACAGTAGCTTAACATGATGGTATGTGTCTTAAAACAGGACCTCATACCTGGCCGTCTGTTAGTCTCGTCTTGGCTTTCCCTCATTTTCATAGCCTAGTCTTTGTATCCCTCCGGCACATGTTTATTTCTCCATTTTTAATCAAGTATTAAAATATATAGGGAAATGGATGAGACCCTGGGGAACAACAAGTTCATCTGGATTAATTTCCAAAAGTGATCAGAAAATTCCTTCTCTTTGTCACACAGCGTCATCACTTGACCCGTCACTCTTCTCCTTTCAATCTATGATGATAACAGCACTTTACTTATACCTTTTAAAAGTAACAGGATTTTTTTATTTCCTCTGAAAAGTGAAGCTTCATTTTATTCCAGTATCATCTTTTTTTTTTTTCCCCAGAGAGAAAATCCTCAGACATAGTGTGCCTTTTGTAGTAAGACACCCAATTCTCCCTGAGTAGAGCAGTGCAAAGAGCTTGGTATCTCAAATGCTCTGATAAATGAAATCTTTCAATATGAGCAAAAAATCATGTTCACAGTGAAGTTGGTCTAAAATTTTGTGCAAGATTTAGATGTCATGTTAATGCACCATGAATCTCCCTTAAGGAGATGAAATTAATTAACTTGTTTTGACTATCAAGAGACGTTAAAAAATAAATTCCTGATTTAAATTTTCAAATGCATATAGGGATTTTTAACTGTTTCAATTTGCTTAAATTGCTCTCATAAAAGATCTTGGTGCTAAAAGTACTTCCTGAAAATCAAGGTCTTTTAAAACTGTCTCTGACCGAGTATTGAGACACTGCGGAGGGCAGAAGTCGCACTTGTCACACTTCTCTGAAGAAACACTTTTTTTGGAATTCTGAAGCGCGTCAGCAGCTCCTACTAAACACTTGCACCTCTCATTTTTTTCTCAAGACAGCTTTTGCAATGTGACATGTAAGTCAGAAAAACGCAAAGACGTTTACATATGTATTCAATACGCGCAGAAGAGACCCCGGGGTACGTATTAGACCAAATCAGGAGCCCAGTTGAGCTGGTTGAAACATTTTCCCTCTGTCAAACCCTGTTTTCAGCACTATTACTCAGGCTCCAGGTAGACACAGGAGGGACTCTCCCTGGCCTGGTGCTGTGGAAATGTGACATAACCCAAATTAAACACTTTCTGTACCTTTTTTCGGGAAGGGGAAAACTTAAATCCAGATCAACTACATCCCTATTAGAAGTCTTATCTAAAGTAAGATCTTACGGCCATTGCCTCCTGCTACATCTGTACAGCTTGTAGGAAGAAGTGAATATTCAGGAGCTTAAAGAGCGAGACGGACTCTGCAAAATCTGGCGGCGCTTGGCTGAGCTGTAGGCATGCAGGCTTGAAGGTTTCGCTCTGCTCGAAGCGGAGCAGAGCCTCACAACTTAACTCCCTCATAAGATGCCCTCACTCATGCTGTGGGCGCTCTCTGATGGTTTTGTTTATTATTTGTTTCCTCCCCCACAAAAAAAACCATTAGAGCTCTCATTTTTGTTCTCCACCAGAAGCAAACCGCAGAACGTCAAAATCTCTGCGAACTGCAGGCATCATCTTCTGGCCACCGTTCAGGTGCAGCGCTGCCCTTGGCGCTTGGCTTGCCCTCCACAACGTATCCATTGTTTCGGTGCAACATCACACTCTCTCCTTTCCCTTCACTACCACTTGCACACCCTCTACACTGAGCATTTCTGGCAAAATGTCTGAGAGTGAGTAAACAGAGGAATGCATAAGAGTTTTCAGGGAGCTGCCACTTCTTTTCTCTTTCTGATTTAATCCCGCTTTGGTCTTCACTGTCTTTTTTTTTTTTTTTAACTTAATTTATGATTTTTTATAAAAGTTTTTCAGAAATAAAGAGAATGACAGCAAAAGCACCGCATTTAAATTGTAAAAAGAAGCAATGTAGATATGACTGCATTAGGAAGGAAGAAAATAATTCAGAATAATTGAAAGGCAATGGTGAGAGTGCTATATCACAACTGGGAAAAAAACAGTTGACACAGCAAAGGGACACAGAAATTTTTAAAATATCCTAAAGAGATTCGTTTCTTCATAATCTAAGGAAGCAATCCAGGCAATCTGGAAATCAGTAGGACTCTTAAAAGAAGGTCTTATGATGATTTCAAAAATAAATATATCCTTTTTGTAAGAGTAAGTGAGAAATTAATAACAATATAATGCTCTAATGCTACTCCTTGAGTTAAGCAATTGCAAGGACAGCCGAAAGCAATGTGGGAGAAAGGGAACCTCTTCTGCACGTCAGAAAGTGGTAGAATGTAGGTTGTTTATCCTAGATATTTTAACCAGACAGACCCTAGATCTTTTGCTAAGTCTTTAATGCTTTGTTATGAAAGGCAACTATCAGCTGAAAAACTCCAGGCCCATTGCTCACCTTCCTGTAACCAGGATCTGCCAGCAGTTAGGATCCAGTACTTAAAAACTATGTCTAACATTTAGAACCAAATTTCCATGGACCGCCCCAGAGGACCTTTCTGCTCACCATTTTATTGTCCCAGTTTAAGCTGCTTTTACTACAAATGCTAAAACACATTTCTTCCTTCGTACTTCATTAGGTATCTGCATAGTCTTGAAAAACACCTGCCTCTGAGTGAGTGAAGACTATACAATCAGTAAGCTTCAGTGGAGTGCACATAGAAGAACCAGCATGGCAGTAGGTAGCAAGCATCCTGGCCTGACTGTGCCTACAGCATCTGGGGCTTGTAGGGGGAGCCTACAGAGAGCAGATTCACCCAGCAGACCTTATGGCCTTGCACATACCACTCAGAGCATCCCGGGCTACAGTCAGATGAGTCTGAGGTTGTGGCTCGGGGCCGCCTTTCCAAAAGTGGGTGGGCTGAGTTCACATTTGACTTAATAAAATCTCCACGAGGGATCTCTCAGGTACAAACAAACATGGATAAGTGTATTTTTCTATTATGTTCATGTATTTGAAGTGTTGTGCATGTCAAAACAGCCTCTAGAAGTGTGGATATCTACCAGGTTTTGGAGGTAAAAACCTTCTTACCCTAAAAGTTATCTTGGAATGTTATCACGGAGAGAAAGTTTAATAAAACAGAACTATTCGCCAAAACTGTCAGTACAATATTAATCTGCGTGTGTCATTCGTAGTACCACAGCCCAGCTCTACATGACAGCACACAAGTCAGCCTGCCAGAAGTCTAATCTCTGATGGCAAAGAGGAGCCGCTGTTTCACCTTTCTCAGGCTTGAAAAGCACCTCTCACCTTTCTCCTCTCTCCCTTCTGAGTACTCTTTGTACTCTTGAAAAAATGATGAGCAACCCCATGCACTGAAAATTCCTGCATAATGCCCAAATGCTAAACAAGAGAACTTTTTTTTTTCCTCTGCAAATATAAACACATTCCACTTGAAGGTACAGTTATAAAATAGCAAAGATACGATTAAAGAATTCCATGTGGATTCATTATGAGCTTTCATTTCTGGTAAACTAATAAAGCTTTCCAGCTCATTTAAAAAAAATTATCTCCCAACATTACACAGGAAGAAAAAATTATTACTCTTTGGGTCTCTGATAGGATATTAGCAGAAAGGCAAAATATTATCTATGCCAGATATACAAGCCAATATCGCAGAAAAACTCATAAAGTATATCAAGTCCAGGCAAAAACATAACAAGCAAAAAGCAGAAAATCACTTGAACTGTAGCAAACTGATGGTAGACCCATAAATATAACTACTGTGCTCCCAGCCAAAGCGAAAACCTCAGAAACACATTTTCAGAGATACACAATTAAGACTGGGGCGGGGGGTGAAAGAGAGAGAGAAAATTAACAATAAGCCCAAAAGCTTTTTACAGAACTGTAATGAAGGAGGAAAAGAACACAAGGTACAATAATAAGCCAGATGAGGTAATAATATACCCAGACAGAGTTGAGAAGAAGGAAAGTGGACAAAAGTCATTCCTAGTTCAACTTGGTAGTGATTTAAAGAAGCAAGAAACAAATCTATGTACGTGTATGTATATGTTTAAAAAACCTTCTAGAGCACTGCCAAGATTCCTCATGGTGCTATTTCTGTGCATACAAATATTCTTCCACAAATGCATGCGAGTGGCCACATGATGCAGGACATTAAGTACAGCAAACAAGTCTTGTTTCCATTGACGGACTTTGAATTTCTCTAATATTGGGTTTCAGAATGTGGTGGTCTGAGCAAGAATTTGCTCACTCCCAAGGATTTTCCATAATGACTTAGCGAAAGGAAACAATACCAGTCGTACTGCATGAATATTACATCCTAACTACTGCATATGCAGGTTTTGTGTACCGGCAGCCCAATATGTAAGTTAATGTTTCACACACTTAAGAGATCTTAAAAAAACCCAACACTGAGCCTTTCAGTGTATACATTTGAAGCTTCCAGGATATATTTCGCAAGGGCCCAGTGAGCCAAGTTTGAAATACGTGTCTGGTAGGCTGCTTTCAAGTAAGATTTTAAATTTCACGTTTTTCCACCCCTAGCTGTGCTTGTGGTGCAGACCTGTCCTGAAGGAACATCTTTTGACTGTGCTTTGAGGAAAACAAAATCAAAAGGTGGAACCGTAGCAGGAGAAGGCAAGCCAGTTGTTCCCACACATTCATTGCCAAATAAGAGCAACGTAAAGACCTCTCTGGAGAGTTGTAGCTACAGTTGCAGCTACGTCTTGACCTGCTACGCTGCTTTTTGTTTTATAGTCCTCAGAGGCAAATTACACAGGGTTCACCCGGGCAAACACATAATCATCCAGCTGCAGATTCATCCCACCTTGCTCTAGGTCCCTAAACAAAGTCCTGGGTTAGGAGCAGACCTATCTTACCCTCCCTGCACAGCCGGTGGAGAGGGAGGAATTTCCAGAAGAGTATTTAAACCAAGGTCTGAATCTTGTTCAGCAAGGGCATAGGTGTCTCGCTTAAAATGCCCCTAAAAGAGCTCCTGGCACCCTGAGGATAAACTAGTTTAACTTTTTTCTTTCTACTGTCAGTTTGTTTTACTTATAATAGGGTTTTCGAAGGGCACTCTGCTAGATGCTTAAATTCGTATCGGAAAAAAATACTTCTTTTTAAGCTTTTCTTTGTGTTATTTTCCTTGTTCCCTTCCTTCACGAGTCTATTGCTTCCCACAGTGAGTGGGGCATAGAGGGAATCGCTGCATTTAGTGAGACACTGAATAATAAAATGTTAAGCAGTACACTGATTTTGGGGGGGAAGCCGTTGGGGATAAGGCACTTAATGGTAGCAATACTGAAAGGCTCAAGCTTGCAAAAAGGGAGTTTGTAGGCTTTGTAATCTTCGAAAGCCATGTTCTCACTCTGAATCTTCCTACTGTCTGCGCCTTCGCAATGGATTTTTGCTCTGCTTGTTTTTGCTGCAGAAGTAGAGAGACGGTTCCTTCTGGTACGCTCTGCTGCTACTACGACTAATGCTTGTGTTGTTTTAAAATCCCACTTAATCCACCGCCTCCATCTGAGTTGCAGTATATTTCATCCCTTCCCCCTTGCTTCTCCTTCCCGCTCCAGAGCATGTGCTAAAGCCAAGCTCATGCGCCATGTTACACAACGCCAAATTACTCTAGGAATTAGGGCATTTCTGATCCTGCTGATAATACTGGTGGTGTACTACTGAGGCTCCCTCCAGATCTGCTTCTTCCTAAGGGCAGGTAGTCAAAGTTGCTCGGCGAGACATGCATTTCGCAGGGTCTGGGCTGCTGCCCACTTGCTCCAGTTGCCAGGGCCTGATCCTGAAGTGCGCAGCCGAGATCCATCCTCTGGAGCAATGTGTTGTGTGGGGACCGGGAAGGCAGACCTGGCTACGGGAGATGCTCTATGACCAACCCAGCATGACCAAAGACTTAGACACCTCAAGGCCATGTGAAAGTGCTCTGCCCCAGTGGAAAGCGATGCTAGGGGCCCAGCTGGCCTCTAGAGGAGCTTGCTCCTGAGGGGAGAGCATTTGTGGTGTCTCAAGGGACTCTCCAGGTTAACCGAGCGGGAAATGCAGATCAGAGAAATCCACTCACAGCACAGACAGGATTTACCAAAAGTGAGGACAGTAGTAGAACGAGGACCAGCAGAGATCCTTTGAGTCCAAGGCCTCTAGCATTGCTCTGATAATTGTTGGTTTTCTTCTGTAACGTCCAGCACATAGATGCAAAAGCTTGGAGCAATGATGATTAACTTTAGACCTGAGAGCCTAGTGGCTTTTCTGCTTATGAATAAGTAATGAAGGTGCTGGCAGCATGGTATTCACAGGCACCCATCCACGTCCCTGTGAGAGAAACAGAGAAAAGCAGGCTATCACTGTCTCTCAGAGATATCTTATTTATGTATCGGAAAGAAAAATAGAGTTTTGTGTTTCTGGTATTCTTTAAACTGGTTTCAGGGTTATGTCTTAATTTACTCTTACCTCAGGAGGTAAGAAACAAACACTCCTTAAAATGCAGATTATAAAACACATACTTAGGGCCATCTGGAAAAATACACCGATTGATTGAAGTTCAATCAATCCACTTTAAGACTAGCTCACAGTAACTGCAATGATTGCAATTCCAGCTATGAGCTTTTTCATCTTAAAACATTCCTCGCTGTTATCAGACCAATTACTCAACAGAACTTTCACTTATTTTACGTATTCCAGTTCCTGGGACATAACCGATAGTCTGGAGCACAGTTCTGCAGGGAGAAGAAGAGGGTTTTGTGCCTGGTGACTCAGAACTGGTAAGGAATACAAAGGGCCAGGCTCAGAGATGTAAACAGAGATACACTTGCGTACCCCACATGCCTTAGAGCAGCGGAGAACGTGATCCAAAATATTGACCACAGTTCCATTGCATACTGATGCGTTCTGTCTGACTTTGTATAATGTTTTTTTAATAATTTAATAATTAGGTAATTAGCCCTGAGGATATTTTGCAAAAAACAGCCTACCAACATGCAAAAAACAAATGTAAACTTTGTAAATGTTCCACTCGCCTATGATAAAAGAGCGGTAAATTATTTCAGTGCAGGAAGGTCCCCGAAACTGTACGCTTTAAGAACGTTAATAAAAGATGCATTTTGAAATCCAAAATTAATTGTGGAAATCTTCTATAATCAACAGCCAGAAATCTATTCTGCCTGTATCACTAAGGGAAAATAGGCAGTGGTTTTTTTACATATATACTATGTGACGAGGTACGTACAATTTGTTTAGAAAACTTTCAGAGATCTCACCTGCTTTGCCTGGAGCTAGCGTGGGTCAGTGTTTCCCCACTTCTCCTCATTGTCTTCTCAACCATGCGTGAAATACTTTTGATTAAATCATGTATTTTTTATATTTTTTAATAGGGATAGTTTTAAAAACAGAGCATGAGCCAAAAACTCATTGAATAATATTCAGTGTGCATTCCCCAATTATTTACCAGCATAGTCCATTCCAAACCACTAGCAAATTTGCCTTAATAAAATTTTTTATCGACTTTATGTATTGGTCTTGCCCCTGCTGTACCGCTCTGAGCTCCTCCCAGCTGGATTCTTTTGCTGCTGGCAGGAGGCAAATGTTTCTCTGCTGCCTTCTCAGTATTTGATTCATGTAGTGCTTACCCTTTTTATTCAGTCGGTTAACTACTGGTATGCTAAGTCAAAGTAACTGCAGGGCTGTATTCATGTAATACAGACATTGACTAAAAAGCAACCCGCTTATCACATGGCCCAGGCGTGCATAAGAAAACCTGATAACAGACAGTAACTTCAATTACCACTCATTAAAATCCTGATATTGAATTGAACCCTACCGTGTCCAAAAGGAAATCCAGAGCTCAGGCAGATGGGTCAGCCCAAAAAGTTCTCGCCTTTTTATTTTAAATGAGGTGAACTGTTTCTTCTGGTGTTCTTTCTTGCTGTAGTTCTAAAAAAACCAATGTCTCTCAAAAATCATGGGGTAGAGGGATTAAAGGTATGACAGTATAAGGCATAAGAAAAGAAAACATATTTTGAATTGCCGTGTAGAAAAGAATATCTTAGTAGCAGCTTATCAATACCTGGGTTTAATAAATGATTGGGGAAATTGCTTTTTAGATATAAATGCGTACATAGGAAATGAGTAGTGAAAAATGAATTAAAAGAGAGAGAAGATTTTGGCCTGACTTACCTTGTCTGCTTAATTTGTTTGCTTTGTTTCTTGTCCTGCTATTTGTTTCTAAGTTCTCTTTTAGATCACAATATTGCATAAGGACACAGTTTGGTATAAAACTCGTATCAATATGTTTATAAGGGTTTGTAACTGCGACAGGGATCTGCCCATGGAAACTTTTCAGTCCTGCTGACTCTCATTGATTTCACTGAGCTTTAATGACCAACAGCAGACTCTGTAAGCAGGCATTAATAAAAAACTGAGGCGGTACTCAAGCACCTTGAATTGGAGCGGTAGCCCCGTTCCCCAAGTGTCCCATGTGTTGGTTCAACTGCAAGGCAGTTTTGGGGGAAGAGAAACTAGATTCCTTCCAAAGGAAACCAAACCAGAAGCTCTGCTCCAGCCGCACACCAATGTTCTCTTACCCCAAGGCAGGGCATAGAGGTTAAAACCAACGTCTGGCCCTTCACACAGCTTTGGAACCACAGGATTTGTGGGGATGTTCGGTCCAGAGCACCAGGCTTCACCTAGTCTGAAGCAAGCATGGTTGTAAGGCCTTTGCTGTAAAGTACTGATCTGTTCCTGCTGTGGTGAATTACTTGTTAGTGTAAACCTCGTCTCAGTTAGACATCTTCTATGCTTTTTGGACAGGATTTAACATCGTTAATTTTAGCAGTCTAAGGGTCTCACACTTCACCCAAGCTAGTTGGTCTCCATTCTTGCTGTAGTCATCAGGTCAGGGCGTTCAATTCTTTCCATTTGAAGACTGATATGGGTCATCACATATTTAAGATATGGGATAATGACCTTTGACAGCTGCTTGTCTTCCTTCGTGAGCTATCAAGCTAAGTAAATTACCTACTTTATACTACCTGTCTAACTTCTAGGCAGTTAAATTAATGATCTATCACAGTTTGAGATGTGACATGGAGTTTAATGAGTAAACTGTAATAAAAAACCTGAAGAGAACATCAATAGCCAGATGCAAATTCATGTTGGGGACATTTAAACTCAAGCTCATACTGAAGGAAATACACTTTAAAAAGCAAAACCACCTATCCTGCCACCCATATAGCTGCCTGTGTTTAAAACTCAAAGAATGCTGTTAATTTGTTTTTTGCCTTTGATTTCTCTATGGAAATAACCACCTTTATGTATGCTTATCTACTAGTTGATTTCATGTTCTGACAGCGAACAGCTTCTGAGCATATTTGGATAGAAATTTATAGTTACATTGGAAGAAAACACACAGGGACAATAACACTTCCCAAAATATGCAATAACACTTTCATGCAAAACACTTCAAAGAAAAGTACATTAAAAAAAGAAAGGAAGAAAGAAAATTACCCTGAAGAAGTCAGCTGAGGGCTTTCCAGCTGTGAGACTGTGCAAATTAAGGTTGGGGTTTTTTTTCCCAGTCTGCTTTTAAATGGCTCTGAGGACGTAGGAATCTTTCTTGCCATCAGAAATGCGGAGTTGGGGCACAATCCAAAGACCCTCCACAAACGTCTCCCTCTCGTTGTGAAGCTGCAAGTCTCAGCCTGTCCTGGGAACAGTTGCTCTTTAAGTTACGGTTTGTATTTTTTAACGTGATGTATAACAGCCACAGGAACATCAATCTGAAGATTATCTCAGATGTGATTTTGTAAGAATTGCACCAGCAGCTCCTCATTATCTGGGCTACTGAGGATGAAAGACTAACTTGGACAATCCTGTGCCTGAGTTATTGAATACATGGTGCTCATGTCCCGCCAAACTCAATTGGCTTGGGTTCAACAGGATATGTGAGCACTAGCCAAAGCACTAGCACTACCCAAGAAAAGCTGCTGGAGAACCTCTCTGGTGCCTCTGTATCCATGTTTTCCAGCACCCTGAGGACCAGGAGAGGTTCTTAAACTGGCTACAGAATAAGATCAGTATACAAAGGTAATTCAGGTCAGCAAGGCTAATAAATCCTGCTAGGTCTGAGTTGGTTGTGTAGCATGTGTCATATTTTGTACTTGTTTGGATCCCAAGGATACAAAGCAGGGGCAGCTGAGCTGGTTCTACCCCAGATTAGTACACGTTCAGCAGGTTTTGTTAGTTTGGACCGTAGGCCACACTGAAGTGGCTATGATGCTTCTGAATATGAGCTGTCCCTAAGAAGCAGCACATTCGTGTTCAGGGATTGCAGATACTGAGCTACTAAAGCAGGCTCGACCTTGGATCAGCTTATATGACCCTGTGGTCCTGACACACATCATCCTCAATTTGGATACAACATGTACAGATAACAGAGAGTTGCCTGAAACTTATTACTCTTGTATCCTTCAGAGCTTCTCTGCCATCTTTAACGATTATGACAGTTTCCTGCTGCTCTGATATTTTTCCTTAAACTCCAGGATGAAAGAGGATGATATTAGCAGCAGCACCAGCAGCACAGTGATGACATCACCTGTGGCAAACGCTGACACCCCTGCTCAGAGTGCTTGTGCAGACGCTTTTGGTAAGAATGGCTCTCTGTATGTCTACAAGCAGCATATGTGCTGCAGAGCCAGAGCTCCACTCCAAGTCCCTTGGACGCCTGTGCTTGTCACACGAGATATTGGATGAAGAACAAAGTCTTGCTTGGAAAGGAACAATAACTCCTAAAAATTCAGGAACAAATTTCTAGCAGCTTCAGCTGAGCAATGAGCCTCTAGACTAGAGGTAGGGTCTGACATAACCACTTTCACAGCTCCAAAACCCTTGGATGCCTGATTTTGCATTTGCAGTGACCTGGCTTCAGTGCAGAAGTGGAAAACCAGATACTAGGCTCAGCAAGAATATCTCATTGTCTACAAGCCTCAGGAACTTATTCAATAAGTAATTGAGTAAGACTAAATCCTCCTTTATGCTTAAAACCGAAATCCCACCCCTCCCTGTAAAGAGGGGAAGAATTCTTGCAAAGAGGTGAAACTACCTGACATTTATACAAAATAGCAAGAATGCCCCTTACTAATGAGCTTGGAGAATTTTCCAGGGAATACCAACAGCATTTGGGTGTCTGTTTACCTACAGGTAGAAGTAATGCACCAGGAACAGATGCTCCTGACCATGTGTGGGTGGCCAAACCTAAATGCCTGGGGACCTTTCAGGTTAATTAGAGAGGAATCCAGCACACTCAAGCACATACAGTATTAGGCAGTTTTGGAAAGCAGGCAAGCTGAACTTTCATCTCAGATCAAACCAGAGTTTGGGCAATAATGACCTAAGCTAAACAGAGTTTAGGATGCCTTTATCCTATCCCTAACTGTAACTAGATACTGACTATTAGGCTGCAGATTACGGAAAATAACCACTCCTCAGCAGGTGGTTTGGATTTGTTATGGGCAACAGTCAATCACACGCAGCGCATTGGAGGGGGCAAAGATACGGCCATGGTGTGGAGATGAGCTACTTCACAGGCACAAGAGCGGGAAAGTGTCCCATGACTTGCTGTCCAAGGACTTCCCCATACTCATCGCTGCACTATGTGACTTGCTGGCAGAAGACTGTAGATCTCAGAGATGAGAACACGCATGAAGTCTAATTAGCCTCAGTGCAAAGCCAAAGAAACCAAGGCAAAAAATAGAGGCACGGCTTGTCCAGGACCATCAAGAGGGCAGTGGCAAAACCTACATCTCCTGACACCTAGTCCATGTGTTGAACTCTAGCTTAGGACTATTTCGGTGCAGGTGTTCGCATATTATCATTGCATTTGAAAGTTATGGCAAAGGAGACATTTTAAGAAAAATTAGGACAAGCTTCCTTATGGCTATAGGAGGTCTGGAGGGGTTCCTCTCCAGGTAGGTGCAGAAAGAATGGCTGTACTCTGCCCTAAGCTGGTGAGAAACAGCCTCCGAGTTCACACACTGTAGGACCCATATTATCACAACCCTGGGTCATAGTATAGGCTGTATTAGAAGACGCCCAGAGCTATGCTAGGAGTCCGGCAGAACTTCTGGACTGGCTCAACAGTCATATCTGGCTATAAGATGAATGATGGTGTTTAACAATTCCTCAAGTAGAAATACTCCAAGATGCCAGTTTTCTGCTGTCCTGTTCACTGATGTCTCTTCAGGATAGTGAACACTTCTGGAGAATAGCCAAGAACTCGATTACTGGTATAAGGAAGAGAGAATAAACATAGTGGTTCTGGCTAACCCAAAAGGCAAAGAAAATTTGTGATTCATCCTAATAATTATAACATCTTTGAAAATATTTTGAAAAGGAATATATTCAGCACTTTTGGAAATAAATATATTGTATGCATTTTCATTTTTAAGCTGCCATGGAAAGTTAATGGTGACAAAATACTTGTGTTTTACAGCCAGTATGTGAATATAAATATTTTCTTAGTGAATTTTCTACAGTTTTATGGTGTTTGGGAACTTGTAAGTGAAATTAAATACTTGTTTAGGTCTAGTCTTCAGAAATTATAACAAAAACTGTTTTCTGCAATGGAAAATATCAGAACAGACTACTTCTAAGAGGCATTGAATTATTA
>VZSC01012800.1:702058-746745 GCA_013398225.1 Steatornis caripensis | reverse complement strand
TATATATAGTATATATATATTATTATATATAATGAAGAAGCATGATTTTTACACTACTTTTACACTAAAAAACAGAAGCACAAAAAATGCATCCAAAGTCACTTTAGAAACACAGAAGCCCATACTTCAAATCCATGTGTAACTTCATTCATGTGATTAATTCCATTTAGTTAACAGGAGAAAGCATGTAGATAAAACTGATTTCACACACAACTACCACCAGGACCAGGTCCTAAGCAGAAATTACACATGGCCAAGAATCTGCACAGCAGGACGTGATTTGGAACTGAGTCCTTAACCTGCTGAATACACCAACCACTGTGCCAGAGTCAGGCCACGGGGAAACCGTTCCACCTGCTCATCTGCAAAACAGCCTGGACATCCCATCCAGATGTGACCAAGGTCTGAAACATCCTGGTCTGTATTTCCCTGCAAAATCATCCTTGATTTTGGGACACCTATCAGCAAAATATAGCTTGGGCTAACAACTCAAAGCAACACTACTTACCCAAATCGAGCAAGAACCAAAAAATTATATTCTGTCCACGTAAAACTGCAGGTGATAATTTATTTCAGTAGAACATAATTAGTGGGATTGGAATTTGGCCAGGAGCCTCAGGTAAACATTCATTTTAAAAATAGGAATTGGTTATTATTCTAATGAGTTTTTAAAATTACTCTCAAACGTATGTATGTACTCTCTCTAGACGCCTAGACTATTTAACAGGCAGTTAAAGTGCAGGATAGATGCTGTGCACACCAATAATATTTGGTGCAAAGGAGAGCTTGGGGTGACCTCAAGGCTTTTCAAAAAGGTGAAATTCCTGTGCTGTTAATCACACTCATCATTGCTGGTACATGCCCAAAGGAAAAGCACAAAACTGGCACCTCTGCAAGCAGAAGTAAAACAATCAAGAGTGGTAGGACTTGATTGTTTCTCAACATAGGGTATGAAAACCAATGCAGAACCATCAGTGACTTCTAGTTTAGACCTTATTTGTTTCAAGATTGTGCTTTACATGGCTCAGAAGTTTTCTGGTGGTCAGTTCTCCCTAAGGTAGTTTTTTAAAATCAAAGGGTTGAATTTACTGCCCAATATGAGTAACAGCTGTAGAGATTCATGTTACCTTTTAAACAAAAAATCAGCACCTCTTTTGCAGGTGTTCTTGAAAGACTTGCAAGTCTCAAGCAATTTCACATGCCATTAACATCCCTGCATGATTATACAGCAACCATGGAAAATGTCTACTTCCTGGTATTTTGGGGGTTTGCAATCCCATCTGTTACATTTCACAGTTCATCACTAAGAATATGAGTAATATGATAAGTTGTGGAAAGCAATTATGAAAATACATAGCAAAGTCCTCTGACAGAATGTAGTAAGGATGAGGGTCAGGTGGGGGATATGACAGCTTCAGTAAGAGTCTGTCAGAAAGGTCTTCTGGAAAAAGTCTTGTCCATCTGCCAAATATATGAGATAATTGACATCTTGGATGTTCCCGCCAGCTGTCTCAACAGTTCAGGATGGAACAGGGGCAATTCGCAGTCATCAAGAAGCAGAAATGCACGTTACAATGCGGGAACTGGAAAACATGACAGGTGACATTTGCTAATGACTGGTAATGATACATAAGAGATGTTAAGCATTGTAGCTATAACCCAGCCATTTTGGAAGACTGAAGTTGAAATACAAATTAATTTTAACACTTTCTAAAAATGCGCTGAGATGATCTACCATCACTCCAGAGTATTCCTTGTACATCCTCACTCAACATCTAATGCTGACATGTTATGTTTTGGACTGCTGATATCCCGACACCTTGGATAACAACTAAGCATACAGAATAAAAATATAGGGGATGTAGATTTTTAAGATCTCTGGCTTTCCAGTAGATTTGGAACAACTGTACCTTATAGCAGTGTCTGAACATCTTACTCTTGCTCATAATGCACAAAAAACCAGAATGATTCTGTAAATCCTCTTCTTCCTTTATATCATACCACTCTCTGAGAATCAATTCTTTCTACCATATCAGTAATTAAGAAATCTAACAAATGGCATTTCTTAATTTACAGATGTAGATGTCTTGAACAATAGAGTAGTAAAACGAAAAGTTGAGGAGCAATCTGAAACACCTGCCACGTTTTAACAGCAACAAAATTTAACAGCAGCTCTCCCCCACCCACCCAAGCATTCTGCCAACACTTCAAAAGGGTAACTGGAGTGACTTGGATAATTATAGATGTGTCATCCTGATGTCAATACCAGGCAAAATAGCCCAACAGGTGGACATGACTCAAGTACTAAATAATTAAATAAAAACAATGCAGTTGAAGTGAGTTGATATAGTGTATGAAAAATAAAACTTAACAAGCTACCATTACAGGAAGATGTTCTGCACTTGCATGGAACATGCCAGCTTTAACACAAAGCCTCTCCCTGCTTTACTGTCATGCTCAGAGCATCTCACAGCAGAGGGACTTGCTACCTGAGCAGCAGCTGGTGGCTTCCAGGACAATCATCTCGATTGTCCTTTGACCACCTCCTCTACTGACACAGCCTGCAGGAACTCAGCTGGCTTCAGCAGAGCTGTGCTTTTCCACATCCCAAACCCAGATTTAAAATAAATAAATCCTTTACTTCAGAAACCCAGACAAGCAGAGCTGGCCTTGATGGTCGTTTCACTGCTGACAGCTTCTTGCCCAATATTGCCTAAAATGAAGCAAATATTTTGTGATAGCCAGGAGAGATCTTTATTAAACCTCTTGAACTTCACTTTGCGCAAACGCTCTTCTCAATTTAAGATCAGTTCCACTTGCTAATAATAGTTAAAGTGTATTGAGTTTGGACAATGCAATGGATGCTCAAGAGCAGAAAATTCAGAGTATGGTATGAGTTCAGAGACCAGATCTTTTGGGATTTCCGGAATACTCACTCAAGCTCGTTCCAATACTAATTCAGAGTCCCAGGTGCATCAGATTGGGCAAGATGAGCTAATGTTCAGCCATAGAATGTGGATAATGTAAGATGACGTATTAAGTGTTCTCCTTTATCATGATTGCTCATGTGTAACCATTACGCAGACCATTACCTCTCAAAACACTGGTGAGCCAAAAATCACTCATAATGACAGTATATGTTTACTATAGTGACATTCAAAGGACTCCAGCATTAGTACATAGAAGATTTTGGCCTCTAAATTACAACACGAATTCACTTATTTCCACCACTACCACCTGCGGGTCTCTGTTCTTTATTCAGTTTTGCATGGCTGAAGCAGCAGAACAGGCCTATACTACAGCCAGAGTGCAGCTGTACGCCGTAGCTCATCATAATTTGTTGACTGTGAAATGTTCTTAATTGGAAGTAGCTGGCAGACAAGAGGGCAGAGGATTGCAGAATGATGGTATTTATTTGTTGGTGATTTTTGTTCAAATTGTTTTTCTAAAAACCCCAGTCCTCATGTCTTGTCCCAAATGAGGGACAAAAAAATAGTATTTTAAATGTGCTGGGGTTGAATCAAGCAGGGTTCTAAATGCTACAGGTACAGAACAGGAAAGCCCTGCTGATGCCTACACTGACTCAAATCTGATGATCAGTTGACTGCTGAGCATGCAAGCAGCAGAGACCAAGCTTGTATCTGGTCCTCCTGAGAACATTGATATGCAGCCCTTCCTCCAGCTGGGACAAACCTGCAATGATTCAGAGGGAGGTAAAAGTACATAAGCATGCAAATATACCTGGACATTGAACACAAAGAAAGAGTGGGAAATCCTCTCCAGCAACCTACTGAAGATGTGACGTATGAGATGATACACTACAAGCCTCTGTCAAAATGTGGGAGTTACCAAGCGCGTAACTCCCCACCACATGGGAGGTGCTGTTGACTCTCCTGAGGGACAAGAGGCCTTGCAGAGGGGTCTAGATAGATTGGAGCATTGGGCGATGATTAATGGGATGAAATTTAACAAGTCAAAATGCCAGATTCTGCACCTATGATGGAGAAACGCTGGGCACAAGTATACACTGGGAGAGGAGCAGCTGGAAAGCAGCGCTGCAGAAACGGATGTGGGGGTGATGGTCAACAGCAGGCTCAGTGTGTGCCAGCAGTCTGCCCCAGAAGCCAAGAGGGCAAACCACATCTTGGGGTGCATCGAACACAGCATGACCAGCTGGTCAGAAGAGGGGATTGTCCCGCTGTACTTAGCTTTGGTGTGGGCTCACCTTGAGTGCTGTGCGCGCTTCTGGGCCCCACAGTGTTAAGGTCCTTGAGTGCATGCAGAGCAGGGCAACGAAGCTGGTTAAAGGGCTGGAAGGCATGTCTTGTGAGGAGCGGCTGAGGACTTTGGGTTTGTCTGCTTTGGAGAAAGGGAGGCTGAGGGGCGACCTCATGGCTCTCTACAGCTTTCTGAGGAGGGGAAGCAGAGAAGGAGGTGCTGAGCTCTTCTCCCTGGTATCTAGTGACAGCACATGTGGGAATGGTTCAAAGCTATGCCAGGGGAAGTTCAGACTGGACATTAGGAAGCATTTCTTTACCAAGAGGGTGGTCAAACACTGGAACAGGCTTCCTAGAGAAGCGGACGATGATACCCCAAGCCTGCTAGTGTTTAAGAGGCATTTGGACAATGCCTTTAGTAACATGTTTTAACTTTTGATCAGCCCTGAAGTGGTCAGGCAGTTGGACCAGATGATCATTGTAGGTCCCTTCCAACTGAAATGTTCTGTTCTCTTCTCTTGGACATTCTCCATGGAAAAAGTGGCTGTAAGAAATATTGATTCATTTTTAAAAAAATGAATCTCAGAAGAGTGCCATGACAAAATAGCACCTGTGATCCTGGGAAATAAAAAGAATATCCCATGAAGACTGGGAAATCCCACGGCTGTGCACACAGCTTTGACAAGGCTGTTACTGTGATACTGATACCAAGCCTGTTCTGAAGTCTCAAGAAGAATGTGGAAATACCAGTGTGGCTGTGAATGGGACCTAAGGGTCGGGAGACAAACTTTTCCTAAAGGTTGAGATATACAGCTTTCTAAATTCACTGAAGAGGAGGGGTCATTCATCCCATACACTAGTGTGCATGATGAGACCTGATAGGGGAATGCTTTCCAATCTTGTTGCCAAAGGCTTAATGAGAGATAATGGCTTGAAGTTCAATTTAGGTAAACTTGGCCTTGACGTTAGATGGATTTTCCTAATGGTAAGGATAGTCAAGAAACAGAAAAGCTTAACTAGGATGACAGTGGATTTAGAGTCTCCTAAATATGGTCAGAAATATTGCTAAGGGTGTGCTGTAATCCAGAAACTGGATTCAAGTGTGAGGTTAGTCTGGTGACATCCTGAGGCTAGAACCAGCAGATCTATGGACTGTGCTTTTTCTCTCTCTCCTTTATGAGTCATGGTGAAAGCAGGAAACTAGGCATTTAGCTGAATAGAATAGAACAGAATTTTTTTTTAATTATTCAGTGTTCCTCATAGCCACTTTTTCCATCGAGAATGGTCAAGAGAAGAGAACAGAACAGAACATTGCAGTTGGAAGGGACCTACAATGATCATCTGGTCCAACTGCCTGACCACTTTAGGACTGACCAAAAGCCAAAGCTTGTTACTAAGGACATTGTCCAAATGTGTCTTAAACACTGGCAGGCTTGGGACATCGACCACTTCTCTAGGAATCTTGTTCCAGTACCTTCTTTGTAAAGAAATGTTTCCTAATGTTCACTCTAAACCTCTCCTGGCATAGCTGTGAACCATTCCCACATGTCCTATCACTGAGTACCAGGAGGAAGAGATCAACACCTCCCTCTCCATGTCCCCTCCTCCAGAACCTGTAGAGAGCAATGCAGTTACCCCTCAGCCTCCTTTTCTCCAAAGTAGACAAGCCCAAAGTCCTCAGCCGCTCCTCACAGGACATGCCTTCCAGCCCTTTCACCAGCTTTGTTGCTCTCCTCTGGACACACCTGAGTACCGTTACACCCTTCTTACATTGTGGGGGCCAGAACTGCATGCATGTCATCTAACTGTATACCTCCCAACTATGGCTGCTGATTGCATCTAAGTTGTTAGTATAAGAATAAAAGGCTAAATAATCAAAAGTTTATAAAAGGCTTATAATCAAAGAGTTAATAAATACTGATTAGAACTCGACTGTATTTGGAAAGAGCCTCCGGAGATGCCTGTGACTCCCCACTGACCGTGGAAAGTATCCAGGACAGTAAGGCTCTGTTAAGGGTCTAACACAAGGCAGAGTGTATCCAGGGTGAAGCCCACCATCCTGTGGAAGGAATTGTTTCTTTGCGTCTTTGCTTCTAGAGGTCTCATGCATGCCTGTACCGAAACACATTTTATGGGATTATGACTGTTTAAGGAGGAAACTATGTTGATATTGCCTGCATTGTGTTCCGTTCTATATTTTTTAACCCAACAAACTTTTTGTTGCCTAAGAACCCTACCTGAAAACACTTTGTATGGTCATCGATGTTAATGAAAATACTGAACAGTGCCGGCTTAAGAGTCACATCTGCTCTTCCTTTGTAGCCACTGCTTGAGATGTCTCCACAAGCCACTTTACGACATACTTGTTATGTGTTAATTTTATATAGTTAGTGTTTCTTAGTCAAAATGTAATTGAGAGAAAGTCAAATGCCTTGGAGAAATCCAAGTATGTGACATCAGTACAGTTACCATTGTCTGCCAGCTTCAGAACAAAAGACAACAAACAAAACCTACCATCCAACCAAAATACTTACAGCTTCTAACTCTTTGTTCTGCAGTCCAAAACCCATGGCCCTGTATTTTCTAACCAACAACGTCAGGATAATTATCTGATAGCTACCTGTGTCATTCCTTTCATCATTTTCAAACACCAGACCAGCACCACGAGTTTTTAAATCCTCAGGAATTCCTTCAGTTTTCCAAGCTTTGCTAAAAATTTACCACGGGCCTTCAAAGATCTTGCCTAATATCCTTATGACTTTTAGGTGCAAGTTCTCCAGCAAATATTGCCTTCGCTCTTCTGCAGTTACAGATGGTAACTTCTCTATTCCATCCACAACATGGTATGTAACTGACACAATTTCCAGCCTTTTTTTCAAATACAGAAGAAAAACAGCTGTTGAGCACATCCAAACTATTTCATCCATGAGACGCAGCTTCATTACCTGCATATAGCTGTCATGCCTGACAGAGGGTTTCTTTTTTTCACAAACATTTATTTTCTTGCTTTTGAACCTATAGTCTCAGATCAGAATACTTTACCCTTAGAATGGTATTTTTTCTATGGGTTTTCTGAGTAGTGTTAAATTTGTCCATAACAGGCATATAAGGCATAAGTTCCATTAAATCTTGTATTACAGTTCAGCAGAGAAACAGAGTAATTATTGCTCTGCTAATTTGTGTTTCTTATGATTATCCATAAGGAGAACACAGAATCATGGCACAGTTTCTGTTTCCTTCTATTTCACATGATGAAACATGTGAAGAAGGGAATTATTAAATTTGCATTTCATGCTTAATAGTACGGCAAATATCTGTCCACAATCAAAAGCTCTAAATTATACTTACCAGAGCTGTACAAAGCAAGTTGCACCGCCACGCCACTAGGTTTTGGATGCTTGCATGGGGCATCCCTATCTACCACAGTATTTACGACAGTCCTTCCTGCTCTATCACCTAATTGTCATTGCAGATACTTAAAATTGTTTGGCTGTTTTCGGACTGGTATTCTTTCATCCTTTAGCTCAGTATAGCAAGACTCGTTAAAGTTGTATCTGACCGATTGGAGGAGGCTATGACACCACTTCTGCATTTGTCCATACTTGATCCCATGAGGAAGAAAAAGTACAGTAAGCAAAACCCCAAACTTCTTGCCATTTTTTAAAATTTAGTTAATTACTTATTACGTATTTATTTAATTATTCTCCTTGAATTTCCAGTTTGCAAGAAATTTCAAAAAATCTGAAATTGAAGTTAGATCTGATTCAGAAATCTATTTTGAAAACAATAAAAAAATTAACTTCCTGAGTAGCAGACAAGCTGCATTTTGAGAAGATATCAAGTTGTGAAACAAAATTTGATTTCCATTTTGTATGCTACAGCCCACTCAGGTCTTCACATAATGTTGGTAAAAGAATGTTGGGTCTTGAGCAATTTTTCATTAAGTTTAAAATAGGAACCGCTTGACATTTCATGGAGGAACAGCAAAATATAACATAGCAGAAAATATTTATTGAAATATGCAATTATTATAATTAATAATACTGCTATTGACAAAAGGCACTTCTCTGCCAAAGCCTGAGGAACTCTTCAAGTCGTTAAAAGAAATCACAATAATTATCAAAGAAAATAATACAGCCTAGTAGAACTTTGAGATGGAAAATAGCTATTACATCACCCAGTTCGTTCTCTCTTTGCCAGTGGAGGATGATAGTAATAAGTACAAATTCATCTTAAATTTTTGGGTGCAGGTTTCCAACTTCTTTTCAGCATAGCAACAACTCTTTCAGCATAAGAGTAATGAAATCTTAGTGTTTTGGCCCTCAGCTTGAGAATCTCTCCAAGATCCAAAGCTTGTCCAAACTTTTCTGTGTGTTTGCCCAGATAAACATAAATTGAATTGTTTACATTGCTGTTTTTCTTGTTGCACTTGTTCTCCAGCCACAAGTCCTATATAAGTAAGAGCATTTTGCATACAGCGTTGCAAAACAGGGCATCTCTATACAGTACAGCTAACTCATTTTAATAGAGCAGAAAGCAAGTCTTGACTTCTTTCTCATTTGCTTGCAGCTGTCTGAATAAATTGCCCGTACATCCCAGCTGCTTAAAATTTACATTTTCTGTATGAATATTCCTATTGTAAATAAAATAATTGATTTATAGTGGCACAATGGGACAGATCCAGCTGAGGTCTTAGATGATGCTTCCAAGTGTAGCTCTTGAATGCTTCAGCTGTAGGCAGCAGGATCTAGGATTCTTTCCACCAGTCTTGTAAATGCTCGTCTAGGTGGTGTGAAAATGAGTGCCTCCTGTCTGCAACACACATCTTAGATTTGTATGTGCCAGTGCCCTTTGAAACCTCTGGATCAGGCCATTCTGCTCTGTCAAACTCTGGATCTCAGCATGTTGTAGACTGGAGCTAAGGCCTCAGGCTACTCAGACCAGTGTTTTGGGGCGTGCTCGGGCATGTGGGCACCAAGGCAACTCTCAGGTCAAACAGCAAATCAGTTCAGCAAGTCTAGTGAGCTCAGTAAGGTTAGGCTGAGCAAGTGTGAAGTTTTTGTTTGCTTGGCTTTTGGATCAGATGCACCTAAAGTTCATCCCTGTCCTGTCTTAGACTTCTCTATCCTTTTGTTTTTAATTTGTTGAGCTTAATCAAAGTCATTTACATGAATGGGATGCTAAGCGCATCCCTGAGAGAACAACCTGGTCTTCTAAGTTAAATGCCCTCAGTACCTAGGAAAATGAGGCGTACAGCAGAAATTTCTGGTCTCTTGCATGCTGCCACCAGATTGGAAGGTGGGCTTAGCTCATGGGGTCAAAGAGTAGCCCTACACTAAAATATTCTTCAGGTTGTTCTCTTTTTCCTGTTTTTACACTCTTGACATTGGCACATAAAACCTATTTTATGAATGCAGGCCTGGATTGTCAAATCCAGATCCCTGATGATTAGATAGGCAATTCTTATAAGAACCTTATTATTCCTTGATTGTGATTAAGAGTCACTTCCAGTTTGCTCAGTCTGGGGAGGCCCCCTTTGCAGGTGGAAACATGTCACAGATTCGTTTATTCAGGTCTTATTTTTTGTTGTCCTGTCAAAAGCATATACACTGCAAATCTCCTCTTTATTTCAGAAACACTGAGGGGGGAGGCGCATACATGTCACTTCCAACAGGCATTCAGCTTTCACCTGCCAAGCCTTTAAGATCTTTTCTCCGTTCCAGTACCTGCACAGTCACGCCATGTCCTCCCTTAAAAAAAAAAAAAAAAGGAAAAAAAAGAAAAATAGTAAGATTCAAATAAAACAAACAAAGAAGTTGATGTTGATCTAAGGTGACTACAGAGGAAAGTAATTAAAAGGCTGATTATTGCTCCTGTGATACAATTTTGAGAATCAGCACAATACATTTTCCACCTTGTTTATCCTGCTATGCCCAAATAATTAAAATCCAGCTTTTAAAATTATTTAGCTCTCTGTTTCATTTAGCAGTACCCCCTGGGATTTCCTTGTGTACATGAATAGCACCTATTTGTTTTTATAGCTTCTTGTCTTATTTACAAGCTCACCCATGTAGTAGAGTGAATTCAAAACTGATGACACAATGCTCAACTAATTATCAATCACTTTTTATTCCAACTGTTTACAGGTAAAAAAACCCACGACATTTTAAGATCTTCTGTGCTTGCTATATAATACTATACAGTTACTTTAATTTGGTTTAGAGGGAGCTGGACTGACACTGATCTTACAGACACCAGGGGTAAAACTCCAGCTGGCTCTAAGGAAAGCTGTTTGAGCTCTGGTGAGGGCTTCTGGAAATGCCACCTTTAATTGCCAGAGTGGCAGTTTTTATAAGAAAGGCTTCCCCTCCTGAAGCAGTCACCGCCTCCACAGCGGCTAGAAGAGGTCTGTCACAGGAACCGCAGCGATTTCCCCATGACATTTCTGTGACTCTGGATGCTCAGGCACTCTGCCCAAGGAAACCCTTGCCTTAAGCACCATTCCTTACCACCAAACCACTGCTGTACTGAAGAGTCCGTGTGCTTGAAGGTAAATATGGACTTTCTGAGTCCCCTGAATTCACTTTGGATGCTGGTATAGGGAAAACAGTGAGAAGCCTTAGCCCAGGCTTTTAAGCTCTGAACGAAGTATCGCTGTCTGCTTGATCTACCCTCCTACGTTTCTGCTGGGAAGGAGGGGAGCAGATGGCCACAAGGGCTGTTTAGTCTGGCCGTTTTTGAGTTCTTCACTGAGCCACTTATAAATCTGTTTGTTTTTCAGCCTCTTTGCAAGACAGTGTGATTGCTCTTCCCTGTAAAGGCCTTCCAAAAGTACAATTGTACGATTAGCAAATAACGTTAAAGAACTACTAAAGTCAGTGCTAGATCATACTGGCCGGTTTCCATAGATCTTTATTGCCTCCACTGAGTGAGAGCATATTACTGCTTTGGTTATGCTTGTGACAAAGCAATTTATTAGGCTCCTCCACTGCAATTTGTCTGCCCTAAGCTATGCATCCAAAGTACAGGTAGACATCTCTCCCAGTTAGGTGCTTGTACTTAGCTGCAATACAGTTGCCTGCGGGAGACACTTAATTCTTCCATGCACCCACTACGAACCATCTAGACGTCAAGGTCTGCGTCCTCAGTGGCTTCCTCAGTTAGGACACCAGACTTTCCAGCTACTCAGATAAAGGCTCCTGCACGACTCAAGTCAGTACTTCAAACACAAGCAAGCAGATGGCCCACATGGCATTGGCAGCTATGAAGCCTGGCCTGTGAGTGACCCTTGTCCCCACGGAAAGGCAGCTGAGGCCAAGTATGATGCTCTAGGACATCTCTGATTATACTAAATACATGCGCTTAGATAAATTAATCGAGACATAAAACATCTTCTCACTTCTGCCCACAACCGCTTGCTGACAAGTCGTATCTCACTGAGCCTGTGGACAGCTGTGAACAGCTCTCTGCCGACCGTAAGCAGCTAATGAGTTTAATTCCGAATTGCACAGGAAAAGAAAACAAAACCTCTCAGCTCTGTAGTCTCCCTTCATAGCTATGTAAGACCTTTCATGCATGTCTTCATATGTCCTAAATCACAGACTCCAAGCCTTTAGCAGGCCCCTAGCTTTCAATAAAGCAGGATGAAATAGAAACTGCTTCAAGTTCTTAAAAGTCATGTGGATGAACCTGGTGCTGAAGGCCTGGGTTGTCAAGCTGCAAGAACAGAGGAGTTGCCCTACTACCTAATGGCTAGCACATTTAAAAAAAGACCTGAGGCCCTTTTCTAGCTCTGATGCCAGCTGGCATGGGACACTTCATGTCTACACAGTTCAACTCTCTCAGTCCCTAGAACAGGATAGTAGTATCCAGCTGCCTGTTGGGAAGGATCTCTGGGCCATGCTAACTCTTTAAGGGTGTTTGGGTATTGTTTGGAAGCATGCTAGCTCAGGCCAGGGGCCAACCCAATGACATAACAGCACAGGGGATTGTATTGCAGGGCATGAGAATGCTCCCCACATTGCTTCTCAGATGTTCTTCAATGACATCTGGAGTCAGGGACAAGGAAAACAGACGTTGGCTGCTACTGAGAAAGTACAAAACCCCAAAACAATGGATAGTTTTGAGGTATTGTTCAACACACGTGATGGCAGCTGAGATCAAGACAAGCATCAGGTGAGACAGATGCCCAAAGAGCAGTAGTGTCCCAGTGTTATGCACTTACTGAAAAAGCCCCCTGTCTCTCATTCATTCTGACTCTGGCTTTGAGACCTGTGTTAGACCAGACACTCACCTGAAGCTAAAACCACCCTCATCTCCCTCCCGCTAGTGCCTCCTGGCTAGTCTGTGGTTATGAAGTCTCAAGGTTCCACAAAAAGGACCCTGCTCGCAGCAGATCTGCTGTCTTCCTCCTCCCCAGATGCCTAAAGATCAGGAAGATCCTATGTGGCCCTGCTGCTTTTCACACTGTCCTGCTGCATCCTTCGCAGGCTCCACATTTGACCATATTTGCCCATCAATAGTATAATGGCTTCTGGGTAGTAATAGGTTTTACCATGGCTTAGGGACATACCTTTTCATGGATGTGTGTACTGCAAATGCTGCCACTGGGTGTGTGAGGATTTTCGAGCATCTGAATTTAGTCCCTTACTGGACATAAAGCCAGGAAACTGGTGGTAGCATGGGGATGAGATGACCCAATAACAAATATTTGGGTCCTGAAGCAGCCCGGCTGCTGGAGATAGGCAAATCCCACTCTAATGCAGCATCTCCTCGTAAGAGATAAACAAGATGTATTGCATAGGACTGGGACAGTTTGTTTGCATGCAGATATGGCACCGGCAGAAGAATTAATGTTACTCTTCAGAAGAATAAGTAGGTCATCACTGGCATCATCTCACATTGCTTCTGTTTATCTTTGTCTTCTCGCTTTTCTAGTGGCATAGAGGTAGTTATCCTTTCTCCTTTACTGTGGTTATCTTTCATCCTTCCTCCTCTCTACTTAAAGTTTACCTCTTCATATCAATAAACCCACAACCTGAATTAAATTTGTGAAGAAACTGTATGACAATGAGCAGTAGTAGAGTCTTTTTTACTAATAGTTCTTATAATGACTTCCTCTTGAGTACACATTCCAGTTTCCTATGACACCATTATTTCAGACTACACAAAAATCAAGACGTAAAAAATAAGTTTCTTGTTGAGTGTCAGCTGCTTTTGACATTTTATCTTTCGTAATCTTTTTGAGAATTGCTTGTGAAGAACTTGCTTTCTGGATTTCTTCCCAGAAAGTTTCTAATTTCTCTTTCATTGCATTCTTGAGAGCATCCTTGCTCTCACACATAGTCACTGTAGACAACAATGTCTCTAATTTTGCAGTCCCTGTGTGGATGAACTAGTTTTAACAGATGCTTCCATTTGGAGAAAAAAAGGAGCCAGTTGCAAGCAACTATCTCTTAATTATTTTACACTTATCTTCTACTAAAATCTGCATAATTTTCTAAAGGTTAATCAGCATAAATTCATTTTGCGGTTAATACGAGACAGCTGTTAAGAACAGTGAATTAAGAGATTTTTAGGATAGTGGACTTTCAAGCACTTGAGCCTAGATTAAGGCAGTCTAAATTCTGTGTACTTCCCTATACCTTGTGTCTCCTTTTGGTTGTCCCTATGTCTCCAGGGACACAGGGTACACTAGGCACACGGACTACAGATGAAGTTTTCACTGTCTGACCCTGTACTTTGATGTCCAAGATGCAACAGTGAGCAATGTTTCTCAAGTTATTTAGCTACTTGTGAGCAAGTGACTGACTGATTTAGAAATTTGCTTACTGGTGCCTCACGAGTTACTTCAGATTTTTTTTCCTCTTTTTGCTGCTGCTTCTTGTTATATTTCAGAGTTCAGCGGTTACCTGAAGTGCCATAGAACCTGGCCCTGTATGCACTTTTTCTGAGTATCGAAGAGGGATTGTGGGTAATGGTGGCAGAACTAGGGCTTCACTGATAAGATTTCAAATCTTGCTCTGGACTTACTTCAAGTCTTTCTCCCGCTGAAACCTGCTTCCACTCTGTGCAACTTAAATGCATATGTGGTTATGTGAGCTGAGATCTGACCTAGATCTGATGCTAAACACATTGTTCCCTTTTGTGCTGCTGGCTACAGAAGCATTGTATCTTAACCAATCTTGCTGCAGCAGCCAACTACTTTATCTTCGTCTTTGAACAGAGTCTTAGTTTTGGATAACGATGTGTTGCTGTCAGTCAGATAACACTGGCTTTTGAGGAGATGTTGCAAGCAACTACAGTCTTTGCCCTCTGCCTAGCTTTCAGTCGAATGTTGAGTAAGAGATTTCCAAAGGAAGAAATTTTCATTATGTTGTTCTTGACCAGGTCTTTCTCAAGGCTGCTGTATAGCTTTGGAAAAAAAACGTTGCTCTAGAAAAGAAAACAACAGATTCTCTATCGCTGATCTCACATAAAAAGGAAGATCACTTCCATGGTCAACTTCATACTGCTGAGCAGGGAAGAGATAACGTCTAACAGGAGAAGGTCTAGCACAGAAGGTAGACTGATAGATAGGAATGCATCTCGGGTACTTTAGCATAAAAAAAAGGACTTTGCTAGAATATAGAGCAATGCAGAAAGATTTACTGTTAAAACTTTGAAATTATGAGTATTTAGTCCTAAATGTTCTCATAAAAGTCCCCACAATAGTTCTATCAATCAATCACAAACACATCTACTCTTTCATAACTTTACATTAAGTCATGTACAAAGATTCATGAAACAGAACTAGAGAGTCTTCTGGCAAAAAAATATCCTTAAAATGTTTACCTAGTCATAACGAATAGCTTTTGATTGTTCCTTAGTAAGCTTGGAAGCCATTACAGAAAGCGCAATTAAGAGTCTTGACATTTACTGTGCGTTCCAGTTCAAATTTACTAATGGATACAATTCAGTTCCTTTTTGCACCACACAATGCCACAAATTCAGTTCAGAGTAATGCAGACTTCCAAGGGTGAGCTGGGAATAATTACACAGAAGGTCAAAAGCCTCTTGCCCTGCAGTAAGTACCATTTCTGACAGGCTTGCTAGTTTGTTTAAATAGAACATTATAATCAAGCAGATATTGGAAAAGATCTCAAGGAGATTACTTTCGTACATTACAGAGTCACCCTCATAAAGAAAGATATGCCACATTTTCAATTATGTGGAAGGTGACCAAGAAAGAAGGGCCTTTTAATACTGAGGTGCAACTCGAGTTCTGGTCATTGTGAGCCACAACTCCTTATCCGAAGCAGGATTTTATTGCCAAACTTGAAACTAACAGTGTGCCTAACATCCGGCCCAGTGCAAACAGGCTGCATAAGTATCTTCAAACCAGCCTCCCTGCATGAAAGGAGCGATACTTTTGTGAATGAAACTGGATACTGAAGAATTAGAAATGCAGATATTCCTCTGGTCACCTTGCAGAGAAAGAATAGGGGAGGAGGAGTAGAAGAGATGCTGATTACAACATGCTGTCTACATAAACCAAACATGTGTGGAGGTGTGGGAACATGCATATAAACCTTTCTCCAGAGTCTGTTGTTTCATTAAAATGAAGAAAACTCAAAAATGTGTTCCTTCCTCTCCCCTCCCTCCACATAAGAATTCTTGCTGAGCAAAGTGTTAGTCCTCGGCAGACAGGGATGTCACCGTTTTGGCTGTTAATCAAGTTTTTGTAAGAAAATTGCACAACAAATTTATCTGTATTTAAGAACAAAGACCTCTGCCAGGTTGATACGAAGGCTCTTCACGTTCTCTGGAAAAGCCCTCAGCGTGGCATAGACTTGCTGCAGAATCAGGGGTATAGCTATGCTGAAAGGGATACAGCAACAGGCAACAGACATCGCCGGTGTGAAAGCAGTCTGGGGCATTCCTCAACACAAAAAGTGGCATTACTCTTTCCTCTTTTTTATTCACTCCAAGTGTCTGAGGTACTCACAAACCTTCAATTAAAAAGAAGTGTCATTCCTTGATTTGAGAAACAAACATCTCATGAACTCCTGAAGCACTTCAGCTTTGAAAGAAAAACAAGTTAGAAACTTTTGCCAGTTTGCTACTAAACTGCCAAGACCACCGCATTCACTATTAGTTGTTTTTATCACAGAGGGAAGTTGGCTAAAAGCCTGAACAAAGAGGTGGGTCTTCAGTCCCTTGCTGAACATGGGGAAGCTCAGGTTTAGATGTGTTTCTAACAAACAGCAGGAAGAACAGCTAAGGTAGCAATTATCTGTCCCCTGCAACACCACACCCAGACTTCCTTCTACCCCTGCCGCTGCAGCTTGCTGAAAGAGCATTGGTAGCACAGAAGAGACAGTCCTCATCACTTACTGTCTGGCTCATGTGGTGATCACCATATGATACTTCACCTAGAGATGAAGTGTGACATTCTCTCATCCTATTTTACTCAAAAGTCTCGCAGTCCCCTTGACTCATAGCCCCATACAGAGTGTGCAGCACACCTGGTCCCTATAGGACTAGAATGACAGCAATGAGATCTACATGTAGTCAGTGATCATGAGATCATAGCTGTTCTGCTGCAATAATCTCTCGCTTTGCGGCATGTGTCACGGCTATGAACTGTTTGGCCTGTAAATCAACAGGTTTGATCTTGCCTCTGGATGATTCCTGAATAGATTGCTGAAAGGCTCTCAAAAGCACCTCCACCTTTTAAATGGTCTCCACCCTCTTTACTCACAGTGGGTTATGAGGAAGTTGGTGCTTTCTTTGTTTGTTGCTTAAGCTGACCTGTTGAAGAACAGAAATGTATTTTATACGATACATAAATTGTGGGGCTTCTTGCAAGTCTCACAACAAAAGAGTGCTTTAGGTATGAATGCGTTACCTTTGAGAAAAGGAAGAGGGTGTAGGCCGTGTTGGTTTCAGGATTCAAAATGTGCATACAAATAGGGGAAGCTCAGCTGGATGCAGCAGTGTAGATGTATGGACCTTTAGAAATTTTCTTCCAAATATAGAAACCATTCACTTGTATTTCTAACCACGTCTGAATCAATTCCAAAAGCCAGGATCATGACAGTTTCGAATTTGATACCATCTTAAGGACAGATTGATTGACACAAGCCACATTTTTGGAAAGAGTTTTTCATAAACATGCATATTTCAACACGGCAGATCGAGTGAGTAATATATCAGTACTCCAAAGCACTGGCCTGTGATGGGGTTGATTCCTTGGTACAGTATTTTCTTCAGCTGCTTGAGTCAATGTGTTCTGTGTCTGTAGGTTCATGCAAGATGTTATTTAGTTCCACTTCCACAGGTCATTTTTATTTAAATTAAAGTGGCACAGATCTTGCTTCCTCCACCCCATTTAGCCATAAGTACATGTGCTGAGCATTCTTTGGCCAAGGCACGCTACAGCGGCAACTGTAGCTGTGAATACACAATCCCACCTCCTGTCCACCCAAGGTGCTCATATGCAACCTGTAAAAAGCCTGTATGATTCTTCATGGCGTGACCTCCTCATGTGCACCCTGACCTTCTTGTGGAGTCACGACAGCTTACAAACCTGCTGTACGTGCCTGAACATATAGAGCACTAAAATGCTCCAAAGGAAAGTCTCCCATCTCACCAACCTTGTGGCCTCCCAAATGGCCGAGGCTTTTGAATGGCCTCAGGTAACCCTTGAGATGCAGTGCACCTGCACCAATACACCTACATGTTCCTACCAAGCAGAATTCTCTCTTGGCTTATACAATGGAAATTAGAAGTGGGTGTGCCAACATCTATCAGTAGGGAAATGCACCCTTAATCCACAAATGTTTGCTTTATAAAGACTGAAGTACTGCAAAAGCCATTCCTTTATGCAATGCAGCCTACAGATTATAAAACTCAAGAGACAAGGCATGGATTAAGTGCATTACCACACAATGGACATATGTCAGTTTGGTTTTTATCACTGCCGAACAAGCACTGGGAAAGAGTCATAAGAAAAATATTTATAGCAATACATCCCATCTTAACATGATAACATTCAAACTGAACGCTAAAAGAACTAGAGGGATGTAGAATACAAAGTGACTCAGGTATTCCAGGTAACCCGTGACATATTGTAATTATACTGATATTTCTGGCTAGTTAAAAGCAGTTGCAGGAGAATCTTCACAAGTTTTGGATATGAAACTAGAAATGTCTAGGCTGGCTGTGCGTTACCCTTAGTGCAGTAAGTACAGGCAACTTTTCTTACCATTAATGACATGATCTATGTCAGTAAACATCTTCCAAAACGTAAGGAGCACAAATTATAACTGCTTTCATAAGTCGTATAACAAGGTATGCACTGTTCTCCAGTCTCACATAATCACGGAAATATCATCACTGCAGTAGTTTGCCTCCCTCTGGATTTTTCCCCTTTACATGCTTACGCTGACAGTTTGCTTTGCTTTACTTTACTCACTAATGTGGTTAAAATTTGTAACCCTCTTGACGACTGCCATGGTTACAGAGCACATCTCTTTCAACAGGTTCCTTTTTCCTGGCGGTAATACAACGTCTCTGATTCATAGGGCTGCAGGATAGCGCTGGTGAAATCACTGGAGCTTACCAGCCCTTGGCATTGGGGACCAAACTGAGAGCTGGTGTAAGCTGCGGATTACCATGGAGTGGAGAATACCATCCTTGACTTTGGCTTTTGAGGTTCAGTTTCTTTGTCAGTATTTTTCTCTTTCGCTGCCTTTCAGAAACTAAGAGAGGAATGCAAGTGTTTCCATACCACACTGTATAATTTAACAGAAGGCTAATATTTCGTCTGGCAGCCTTCGTAGCTTGTATAGATGATTTCTTACACCAAGCTGCCCCTTCCTTTCTCCCTCTCTCCCCCGTCCCTCTGAGTTTAAGTGTGATGTTTTGAAAAGCAAAGCTATTTGACTACAGAATCCTTTCTAGCATTTAATTAATTAGGTATGGGTTAATATGGCAAATGTCTTCAGTATATGAACCTCCTTTTCAGTTTGCTCTACCAAAGCCTATTTTACCAAAAGCACGTTCATTTGATTTGACTGAGATTGTTCCATTGAGGGTGACTTTTACTGAAAACACTTTTTTTAAGGAGGGTTTTCAGGGTGGAGAGTAGAAAAAGAGGGGAAAAGGCTTTTTTTTTTGTGCTAAAAAGCAAACGTATTTTTATTCAATAAGAGATAACTTTCCAAATTAAAAATCTTCAATGTGTAAATCCCAAGACGACTGCTTCAGTATCCCACAGAAACCTGTTTGTGCCCTAATTCTCCTCTGTGAGCCAAGTGTGTTGCTTGGGCTGCATTTCCCGTTGTTCGCAATAACCAGGAGGCCCATGAGGTAGCCCAGCAAGAAAGAAACAGCGCTGCGTGCGTGACGCTCTCCATAGTGCTCCACTCATAGAAACACTCCAGTTTTACCGTTCCCATAAGGCACCTCAACACATTTTCCGTATAGAAGATGGTACTTCCCAGTCAACGTTTCGCAGTTTTGAAACAAAACTCTGCTTTTGCAATGGTCCTTTTAACAGTGATGATGATTATAATATAAATAACGTTGATAACAACAATAATATGTTAATGGGAAAAGAAATCCCATTTTCTGGTAAGCTCTACCATTCCTATCTTTGTGAACTGTTTCTTACCGAGAAAAGAATTCAAAGAAAAGGTGAGCCTGACATGAGCAGTGAAGAATCCAGAAATCTACACTGGGGGCCTGTTTTCAGCAATTCCTTTCATCAGTGAGCTCAGCTTCCTTCCCAGATGAAATTAGGCTTCTGGAATACCTACTTAATATCCTTTCTCAGGCATAGTTAATCAATTTTGCATTAAAAATATGGAATGACTGCAACTTGCTGCCCACACAATTTTTTCCTGCCACACAGTACTGCCATCCTTTTGGTTATAAAACGAAATTTAAATAATGCTGCTATGTTCCTCTTGACTGAATGAAGTGTAAATATTAATCAAAGCTTCCATCAGATTAAAATATCAGAAATTGAAAACCGTGTTGCCAAAAAGACGGGTATTTAATATACTGCTCAGTACTTCCTGTTTTTTCTCCTTTGTGTTTATCAGCACATTCATTTTTCCTTGTTGCACCAGCGTATTTTTATTATTTAAGCAAATTACCAAGGCTGAGGTAAGTAGCATGATTGTTCTTTGTTAGCTGGCACATCGCCATTCCTTTCATGTGTTCACGAGTCATCTATGAATTATAAGGATGTAGTGTCCCTGATGGATTTAGTGGTGACATCATAAATCCTCACTCTGTTGAAGACACTAATATGTGCTGTTGCCAGTAATTTGCTGACACCACTGATAGTTAAGGGCACAAATAAAGATGTCTTTCTTGGCATAGTACCATGGAAGTCAGAGCTACTGTGAAAGAAAACACTAGCCAGGTGGATTTCAACTCCTTTGGAAATACATCCTTAAAAACAGGGAACAAGACACCTGCATAGCGAATGATGCTTTTCTACCCTCTTAACATGCTTTGAAAACCACAGTCAATTGAATATAAAAAGAAAAAACATGTATTTGAGGGACCTGGAAAGAGTTTGTTAATTATTTTAACTTAGCTGGAGCATTTCTGGAGTAGCTTGGGGGCCACCATGGCATAAGCATGTGTCTGGACTGGACCCAGCACAGAACAGGACCCTGTTGAACTAGTTGCGTGTATGAACTTCCTTCCTACCCTTTCTCCAGTGAGGAGTCATGCCTGGCATTCTCTGACCCCAGATCCTGATTTAGTACAGAGGACACAATCCATACTGCAACGCAGTGAGGTCAGCATGTCCATGTGGGCTTTAGGGGCAAACTTTGAGGGCATTCCCAGGTGAAACAGTGACCTATTCCTCCTAAACCAATAGAGACAGTCGCAGCCTGGCTCGTAGTGAGATCCATCGGCACAGATGAGTTTCTGGGTATCTATTTGCATAATACACCAAAATGCCAGACAGGCATAATCTGCAGGCCACAGAGGAGGTTTGGCCGTGTCTTGTCAACATGATGTATGGCAGTACTGATCCACCCCTTCACTCTACCCATCACCTCTTCATCCTGCTCTAAGCTTTCCAAAAAAGAACTTAAATCACAGCACACATTAATAAAACACTGGTTGACCTCTAAACTGATTCCTTGAAACATACCCTAAAAAAAACAGGTCCCCTGTGCTGCCTCCATGCACTACTGTTGCTCAGGAGACCTTTGTTCCAGGACCTTGCAACCTCTCTTAATCTCTTTTTAAGTAGATTTAACAAGTCTCAAATTTCTCCCCACTTCTCCCCACATCTCTGACACTCAGGTCTTCCTTTCCTCTAATGAGATCCCACCCAGGTGCCTTACGGTGGCACATGCTGAATCCCACAACACCACTGGGAAGCTGAAGGTCCCAGATTTTGCTTCAGGAACTGCAGTGGCTCTTGGGCAGCAATACCAAAAATCTTTTCTGTAATAAAGTACATTAGGGTATTACTTATGCAGGTTAGGCCAACGTGTCAAGTAGAATTATCAATATCATTATAAAAATCTTTGTGTTAGGATTCAAACTTTGAATTTGGCTTAAAAACAATAATTCTGTAGAAATCTGTTCGTGCTATTTGCCGTCTGTTAGTGAACAATTTCAATTTTCAAATTCTGTGTCCCCAAGAACGACCATTTCCTGCCCCAAGCTCAAATGGCAGCTGCGTCTCACAACGCCATGTGACTCCAGAAGCTGTGGCTTTGAAAGAAAGCCAAAACATCTGTCTTCTGCTGTGCAAAATGTAGATGCTATTCAAATGCCACATATAAAATGCACTTTATATTTTCTTGACAATGGATATTTTTGTGTATTGTATTGAGCAGTGCTTGGCTTCCTTGTGCCATGTGGTGCAGTTTTATTACTAGTACAGATTTTCATCTAATTTACCTGAAAGCTTTCAAACTTCCTGCTTGGGTAAAGTACCTGAGACGCCGACATATAGCTCAATCCAGATCGTACCTGTTTTGAGCACTCCACATGAATTTCTATCCAATTTCTATCTATTCCAAGCTTGCTGGGACCTGTCAGTGTTTCTACTTTGTTCTTCGCTGCCAAAGCATTGATATGACATTTGTAAACGTTGCCAGATGAATCGGTGGCCTGGGTTTCGTACATAATTCAGAACTTCAGTTTTTCAAGTCCTCTGAAGCAGCAGCCAGCATTGGAGCCAAGGTTTAATATCATTAGTGTATTAATTTATGTCAGTGGTTGAGTCCTTTTTTTTTTTAATTTTTTTTTTACCGCATTTCACATAAAATCTCATACCACCAGCAACTGATCAAACATGACAAGCTCCCTCTTGGCTATCACTCGTGATACAGGCTACTTAACTCCTGTATTCCTTCCCAGAATGGAAACCGCGGCTTTTGGTGAAATAAAGGAGCTTCTGTTTCTCTGCCACTGTCAGAAATGGAAATTCAGCGTAATCTTTTCATCAGCTGGAAACGCCAGATCAGATTAAAAGCCGTGATGCCAAGAGTAGGGCATCTGATGCACTGCTTTGAACTGCAGTTCTTAACGCTCTTCGGTCCACCGCTTTGTAGGAGCACCTCAACCTTCTGCTTATTCCCCTCGTTAGAGCAGTGCTAAAGTGTCGAATCATTAACAGAGGCTGAGGTCTTCTGGAAACAGCCCTGCTAGGGTGAATTCAAGCCTGTTACAGGGCTGCCAGGCTAAGAGGCTTACCTCAAGGAGGAAAGCGCACCGGGGGGATGTATACTGAAACTCACGGAGCACATGCAGACTACTCAGTGGTCACATGAGTTGGACATTGTGAATTCTCTGATGGAGAGAGTAAGTGGCTTTCAGGTCAGCTCAGTTCCTGCTACCCACTGGACCTGGACTTCTCAGCAGGCTGTAGTAGTTATACCACACGTACTCCTCCGACTAGCTAGGCTAACTAATATTGGCGTTACCCTCCATGGGCTGTAGGAGCAGCCAGGACCTGACAGTCCCAGAGAGCAGGGCTTTGGAATCACTCACTGGTCTCTTGATCTTGGGCATCTTAAAGGTTGTGATAACTAAGCTGAGTGCAAATAACAAAGCCCATCACAGCTGGCAGCCAGAGGAATCAACAGCCATCCCGCTCGGATGTGGTCTCGTTACTAAACCTTCCCTGCATTTCACACGCACATGGAGCGCCTGGTATGAAGTGTGTTGTTGTCATAATGAAATCATGGGGAATCAGATGGAAAAATGTGTGTTTGAGCACTTAAAGCTAGACTTGTAGACCACAAAACAGACTTCACAAGTAGAGGTCAAGGTGGCACCAATTAAGACAAGATTATATTTAATGGAGAGTCACCTGGATTGAATTAAGTGTATTTTCTTGGACCTAGCAGGCTGGAATCAGGATAAACAAACTGCTCCAGAATTCCTAGGTGACCTTCTAATAATTATGACCAAATTTGAGTTTCAAGTCTTCAGAGCCCCCAGATTATCTTTTATATAAGAACACACATTGCTACTCGGGAGGTCTGTTTGTTGTGATGAACAGAGCATAAAATAAATCCCTCGCACACAATACTGCAGGTGGAGGCTGCAAAGCAGTTTCTCCGACCAATAGAGCTAATGGGCCTCCAGTGTAAAACATATTTTTGTAACTCCCTTTCTTCAGACCTTCTTTTGTTGTGAGAAACACAATGCCAAAAGAATTTAATGGCTTTGTTTTCCAGTCCATAAACTGCTGACATGTCACTGGTGGTGTGGTTAAGCATACATGGTAAGTCCACCAGAGTTCAAGCTCGTGCTACAGTGAAGCACTGGGGCCACCACTTCTCTTTTTCTTGCAAACTTTGTTGTTGTTGCATGTTTAAAATCTGAAACCGTACCTCTAAGTGGAAATACAGGAATAAAAACATGATACATATACACTTCTGAATCTTGCAGGTTCAATCTGTGGCATCTTTGCCCCTTATGCAGAGAAGATGCCCAGGAAAGGAAAAGAAAGTTGTACAATTAGGCTGAATCCAATTCCTGTTTATTTGCCAGTCTTGGAATGTATAATCTACTCGTTCACGTTAGGATGAGCGTCAGTCAACCATTTTTCACTACAAGAGAGTTTCTTTTGAAAATGCGTTGGTTCGCTGCACGCCGCTTACCAGCCACAACATCACAGAATCACAGAATCACATCTCAACATCTAGTTAATGAGCCCATGAAGGTTTTCACAACCCTAATGGGTATCAATTATTTGGACCCTATGAATCCCTGGCAGCTTCTTCATGAATACATGCTCTTGTCAACCATCACAATTTTCTGTTAGCAGTGAAAACAAGAAAAGCTCAGTATCTCCAGGCAGATGCAGAGGGGGCTTTCTGTGAAGTTCACTAGAAGTGTCTAAAATTCATGGCTTCATTTAAAACTGTACTAGAACACAATTTCAAATAAGAAAACATTCCTTGTGGACATAAAGAAATTTCATACAGGCTTTTCAGGGGTTAGCCCAACTTCCAATCTCTTAAGAAACTTAAAACACCTGTCGCAGAAAGTCACTCTTGAAGTATTTTCTTCACTCGATTGTGATTTGAACCTTTAGCCCATGGCTCACGGTCTTACCCTTGCTAGGATTAGAAATACTGTTTTAAGCTACAAAAGAATGGGAAATCCTAGATTTATCATGGGATACAAAATGCTTGGCCTTTATCTAGTAAAGCTGGAGATAAATCTGATACAATTAACACTTTGGATAAGATTGTACGAGTTTCTGAAATGTGTCTTTCTGTATTTGTTCAGTTCGAATCTTAGGGGTAGGGAACCACATTTTAAAAGAGGAGAAATACATCTGCATCAATAATTGTTGCACGGCTTGCAAAGACATTTCTTAAAACCTTTACGTGGGACGTACAGATAAAGGTGTAATGCAAGTATAAATTGTTATGCTTGGCACCATCTGATTCAGTGTTTCACAGCCTCATTATTTCCAAATCTTAGTGCTGCCACCATCATGTTTCTCCCTAGCCCTGACCCCAAGGATCACTGTATAATCATACTTCACCCTCATCTCAGCTCCAGGGTTATTGATACTGCCACGTGTCCTTTCATCCCTTTTCCTGACTTCATATCCCACTCCTGTCTTAGTCCTTGGTTCATGCTACAGGTGCCTTACCACCTCTTCTTACTGCCATTACCTCTTGCTTCTCCCCCCAGCCCCACCACCCTCTGCTACGTAGGAATTAAAGACAACAACCTCAAATAGACCCAGCTGAATCTCTCTTAACATTGGGCTTGCACAAAGGCCAGAAAACCTGTCGATTTGGGCTAACAACTGTGGCGTGAGACTTGCCTTCCCAGGTGGGAACTGGTGACTTGTATTATCTGGTGGTGCTTTTCGTGGTTGTGAGCAACGCAGTCATTTGCCAAAGGGTGCTGAGAAAGCCCCGAGTTCTGCATCTTGTGCTCCTCCTACACACAAAAGGACCAGCTCAGACTCTAGCTACTGTATTATCATCATCGTAACTAAATATATCACATGAGAGTTATTAAGTAAGAACTTCCCATCCACGTCTTTTGTGGACTTCAATTAAGCTTACAGTGTCCCATGAAGATGCCGCTGCCATCAGCATAGTATGTCTACTCCAAAGATAAGACACATGTTGGACATTACGCATGGGGAACAAAATGCGTTTCATGGCCTTTGGCTTTGGCATGAGCAAAACTCCTTCAAATCTGCTACTTTATATAAATTGACTCTGGAAGAAAAACATCACATTCTGAGGCAGATTTGGGACAAGGATAAGTCTTCTGCCACAAGTGACAGGGGACTCTCTGGACACATCTTGGAACAGGAATCAGTGATTCACATTTTAGAGGAGATTCACCGTGAGAGCACACCACAATGTTACTGTTTCTGTCTGCGGCACCTCCTGCCGCTCATGCTCGTTGTTTCTACTGGGCAGGTTAAATGATCAATCCTTCAGCACAGGCCAGGTGGTAACCCTGCTACCTGCTCCATCAGGAGTGCGTGAGGGACTCCAAAGCCTCCACTCCTCCAGGAAAAGAGTCATCCTGTGCTCTGGGGAGCCTTCCGGCTCGGCACCGCTCCCACAACGGAGAAGGCACCGGAGAGCACAGAGCCCAGCTGCCTCCATGGCCCTCCCACACCATCCCCGCAGGTTCCGTGCCCTCCTGCCACACTTTGGAGCATGCACTGCCGTCCTCCTCTTGCAGCTATAAACCCAGGACTGTGGTGGCTCGCAGCAGAGCCTGGTCTCTGTCCCAGACCCTCTGAACACGGGAAAACACAGGGAAAATTATCTGTGGCACAGGGCCTACAGGGCCCAAAAGATCTCCATGTGTCATGCAGGAGGGACGCAGCCAGCCTTTAATGGGGCTGGCACCACGCAGTGTCGAAACGGGCCAGCCTTCACCCCATGCCTTCTGGACCTGGGGCTGCACCCCAACCCTGCTTCGCTGAGCTGCAGAGACAGCCTTTCAATCTACCAGCAGCAGCCCAATTCAGAAATAGAAAAGTAATAACAAAGAAAGACAAAAGATTGGTTTCACATATTTGTTAAACCCTTCCTGTCTCCTACAGCAAGGTGTCACCTTCCATTGCGTCTTTGATAAGTGACTATCTATCTACTGGGTACCACCACCACACCTGCGAGTTACGGTCAGTGACCTAACTTTTGGTGACTCCTGCTCTGAGCTGAATTCAAGCTCGATATTGCTGGCAATGCCGTCCCTACTTCCTACCAATAACCTTCCTGCAGGGATAGCCGAGGAAAATACTTTGAGCCCTGAAACCTTCTTAAAGTTTATGGGTACCCAGCCATCAATGTGAATCAAACTAAAGCTGACAGTCCCAAAGGACCACATTAGTTTTCCCACAAAAACCCATGAATGTAGCACTTCTGTCCCACGCTTGGCAGGTTATTCATTTATTTTAATTTGCAGTAACTGTGACTGAGTTACATTCATCTTCCCAGATGTTGTTAGTGATGAAAGCTCAAGGAATAAGCCCTTTCTGCTGTTGATGCAGTGTGTGCCAAATCTCGTCTTGAGCCCCTGGCTCCCACTGTACTTTTCTTGTGTCTGTACTGCTGCTTTGTGATAAATGAAACTTGCAGAATCACACGTACTGTGGTAGAGGAACAAGCATCTTGTCTGGGGAGCGGTCAGTGCCGGAGGCTAGAAACTTGGGTTGTGTGTACATCTGCGGAGGCTCATGTAATAACTACAGCAAAGTTATTATAACTAAAGCAAAGGTGCTGAGGCTTTGATTACAAATGTCAAACAAAAGGGGAAACAAAGCAAGGCTGAGGAAGGAAAAGGGCCCCGTCCCTGCGTTCTCCTCCCCCCGCCTCGTCACAACGGGCCGCTTTTCTGCCTTTGTTTTATTTGCTCTAAAAGCCTTTGCAGTCTTCCCTTCTTGGCACGTTCGTAGAGTCCTGGGAAGCTCAGAGTTTATTCTCAGTTACACTGAAAAGCCCCAGATGGTATAAATGATCACTTGCAAATAAATAAATAATCAATCAGAACTGAAAAGTTCTGCAGAAACTCTCTACCAGCCTTTTCTAATTTTTTTTTTAAAATGCCTCAGAAACAGATTGCATACTTCACCAGCCGACTGGAATAGCCATGTTACCAATTTGCATGTACAGGAATCAATTTCATTTCAAGTAATCCCAGGTTTTCGAGTACCGTGAAGCAACTTCCCCCGCGCTGTGACCAGGAGGTACCAGACCTCCGCTTGCCAGAGGAGAGAGGAGGCACCTGAGGAGCAGCCCCTGGTTTCCCACTCACATCACTTACCTGTGAACCCACCCACCAGCCTGAATGCGAGATGAGCCCCCTAGTACGGCCAAGGCTCAAACCTCTGCTTTGTGTCCCTGCTGTCCCCTGGGAATCTGCATCTTCCTCATCCGCCTTTGTCCGCACCTGGGTGCCATGGTGGCGGTGCTGTGTGCAGGATCCTGGGTTGTCCACGTGACCTTGGACTCCTCTTTGCGGGCACCACACTGTCCCCTACCCGATGCACTTTGCAGTCCAGGCTTGGGCTGAACCCATGCTGCCTGTTGGGGAGATGAGAACAGGTCAGGTCTGGGGCCACCCGGGGCTTTGGGGCACCCCTTGAAACACCAGCTCAGGTGTAGGGGACAGGCACAGAAGGAGTCTGAGCTTTCGATTCCTCCTCTTGGCCTTTCAGTTCTCACACCTTAAAATAAAGGGCTTCAAAATTGCTTCGCGGCTTTTGCATAGCTACATGGACAGCTGGCTCCTAAAATACTCCTAGTAATGCTCTTGGTGCCTACAGGCATGAATTCATAGAGGTACCCCAACTACCTTTAGAAGGAGCTAGTCAGTGTATAAATGCAGATATACATACAGCACATAGACCTGTGTGCGTGTGTGTACATTAATATATGTACGTACTCAGCAGATACATATATATGTACTTGCATGCCTATACGTGCACCAGTCAGACCTCTGCCGTCAATGTAGACTTAGCTGGTATTTAAGAAAAAATGAGGAATTAAGGCAGCTTTATCTGATGGATAAAGCAATAGCTGGGGAATATTTGCATCCCACTTCCCGTAGCAGCCAGCCCTCTCTTTCAGCAGCTCTGACACGTTTCCACCGGGATGTGGAGGCATTAGAGGAAGCCATTTCCAGGAAATGCCCTGCCGTCCCGGCCTCAGCCACATGCAGATGGGCTCTGTGCCATCCTGGCGATGAAGCAATTCTGGCATCCTCCTCTCCCAAGCCTGCCAGTTCCTCGGACGTGGCGACGTGTGGTTGCATCAGCCAGGGCCGAATTTGCCTCTGCTGAAATGAAATGGCAGGGCAGGATGGCCATGCTCGCGCTGGTGGAAAGGGTTGAGATTTTTCTGCCTCAAAATCTTGCTCAGTGTGTCAGCGAAGGTGCTACAATGGTTATTTTATCTATGCTATTTGCAGTAATTTCTCTTCTACATACCTGTTGTATTTAACGAATGTATTTAACTACACTTCCTCTCCAGCCAGAGACTCCTGTACGGAGACAGAAAACTCCTTTCCAGAGCTGCAGTCTTCCTTGTTTTCATTCAGTACCCAGCGACAGCGTTCAGCCATCGGCAGTGCCACGTACGCTACGCCACATGTGTCACATTTACGATCCCGTTGATCACAGGACAGGGAAATTTAATAACTCCTTACAGACTGCATACCAGAGCCTCTTCACGGCATCGCATTAGTGAGAAACAGAGGGGAGCCCGTAATAAATGTTACAAGGGGAAATACCTTCAACTGATAAGGAGCTGAGCAGATGACAAATCACAAAAGCCTCCAGTGAACCTCTCAGGAGCAGATAACCTTGAGACGTACCTGTATATAAAGATTAAACAGCAACCCGAGCTCAGCAGAGATTTATAGAGCTTTGCAAGTGTCTTGGTTTCACTGTTTGCTTTTGTAGTCGTTTCTGGACTTTATTGTTAGTTTCTGTCTGTTAATATTCTGTACAGGCTCAAAAATACAGGTGTAGAGAAGTCACCTCAGGAAAAAAAAAAAAGAATTTATTTGAAATATTTTACAAGGAGATTTTATAGATCAATATCCCCAGCAAATGAAAAAGATAACTGGGAAAGGGCATAGTACACCTGTGAGCGAGGTTGTGCAAAGTTATAAACAAAAACATGAGGGATAAAATATATTGACATGTTCGAGCTTACTGGCTAAATCTGGTTATTCATTCCTGTGTAAGTGGCAGTCCTAGTTATTATGGGCTATATATTTTTGGTAAGACAAATATGTAAGGCAGTAAATGCCTTCGTTATTACGCTTCAACAGGAAGGGCAGTGGCTACTGCTGCTATTTGGGACCTCTCAGGGAAAATACCCACGGGAAAAAAAAATGTGGCCAGTTATGGACTGGGCCAAAACCTTAACCAGGGAGACCATTCTGCCCAATGGCTAAAGGGAGAGAGTAGGGACCTGAAACGGCTAGGTACTATTCTGAACACCAGGAAACGCTTTTTACTGTGGGGGTGACTGAGCCCTGGCACAGGTTGCCCAGAGAGGCTGTGCAATCTCCATCCTTGGGGATAGTCAAAAGCCGTCTGGACAGAGGCCTGGCAACGGGCCCTAGGTGTCCCTGCTCGAGCAGCGGGTTGGACCAGGTGACCTCCAGAGGTTCCTTCCAACTTCAACCATTTTGCAATTTTGTAATTTCTTGCTCAACTACTGAGTCACTCCAGCTTCAGTTGATTGCCTTTGGCTCTTTGTCTATTAAAAGGGTATAACTTTTTACCTAATTTGCAAGGATGGGAGGGCCCATCCTCGGTAACGGACATGTTTCCATAGGATGGAAATCATAGGCATTTCTGAAGAGACCAAGTATGTCCAGGAGCAGTCTGTCCTGCAGGGCTGGCTCCTCTTTGGAAAAGACAAATACTCAGCAACCACCAAAAACTGAAGTCCCCTAGTCTCGCCCTTTCAAGTCCCATCCAAAACCTCGTGCCAGTGGGTCACAGTGCAGCAGGCCGGAGTACAGCAAGCAGTCCTCTCAGACAAACCTCCCGTACAGGCGTGCCTGCTATTGCAGGCTGGCGAGGAGGAATCGCACTGTAAACCCAGGGGTGAAAGTCTGCACCTCCACAGCTCCGTCTGGGAGGCGGGCAGTCTCCCAAGGTTCAAGGACGATTCTGATGCGATTGTTCCCGCACGCAGAGAGAGGACGGTGCTTATCTGATCAAGCAACTCAACGTGCAAAGTTGAAGGTGGTTACCAGCGGCTGCTCCTCGTCACGCTCGCAGAAAGCCAGACGTGCCACGTGGGGTGTATGAAACACCGCGTGCCGACTTTTCACTCCAAACGGACCATTCAGTAACAAAGGAAAAAAAAAAGGAGGGGAGGGATTAGATGACAATTGAGCTGTTGTTTGTGCAAGTGGAAGAAATAACTTTTCAGGAACAGACCATGGGTCAGGGCACTGGACGGTGTGGGCGTTCGATGGAGAAGTCAGACTAAACAGGCAGTGATGCATTTTATACTTATCGCACTGTTGGGAGAAAAAATGATATTAAACACACACAGGACACTGAGGAAGAACAAACAACTTATTGTGTGGAAAGCAAAAGTGCTCTGGAAGAGCCAGTAGGAATATCTGATTTTTAAATTCATCAGCTGTTTTGAGAGATACAAGATCTGTTCTAGCGTAGCTTTGGTTTAGACACGTCTCTTGATAAGGCTCAGAGGTCTCCAAATCAAATCACTTTGTTTACTTGTTTCTCTGCCTGTAACCGTGTAATGCCATGGTTTTTATTAGAGAAATGATCATATCAGTTATAAGCAAGTGAATAGTAAGGCAAGGGAAAATTCACATTTAAGGAGAAATTTCACCATTAAGGGCAAAGTGCAGCTGCAAGGCTCTGGCTTGATGTCCACCGTTGTCCTACACACTGGCTCAAACATAAAGACAGCTTCTTTGTGGGATGCTCAGACATGTGGGAGAAGCCCACAGGCCTCGAAACGTCCCTAAGAGCAATTGCAAAGACCAACCCCCTTCAACTAAGTCGGAAGCTGATGTTTCCAGTTCACCATTGCCCTCCTTCTGTAGCTCTTCCTTTACTTAACAGGCGGACTGGACGAACGCCCTCTCGGCTGCACGGGTACCTTAGGCGTGCTGCGCATTGAACATGTTGGCTTCGCTACATGTAGGGGAAGGAGAAGGAAAGAAGCAGAGACAGACACACAACCCCATTTTAAAGTACTTAGGGAACTCGGATTATATAGTAATGCTAAACATTTTTATAACATCTCAGGACATTTTTGTTTATACTGCTGAGTGCTATTTCATCTGTTCCAGCTTCGCCACAGATGCACAAACACTGTGAAAGGAGAAAGAATGTCTACTCTATATGATGTCTTTTAAAAAATCAGAAAAACAAGTAAAATCCATTTCTTAAGTAAACATTCCATTAAAAAAATCACTATATGTTTCTAGAAAAGATTTTTTTAACAAAGGTTTAATTTAAAAAAGTTAATAACTGAGTATTCCAGAAGGTTTGAGTCATCCACAGTAATAATTAGGAGCTTTGTTCCATACAAAATGCTTTATTTAACCTTCATGCCTCCATTCAGATAATTATACAAATGCATACATTTAAAGGTTTAAACTCTATTTCAATTCACAGCTCAATTCATAGGAAAGTTGAATACAGAAAAGCAATGCACCAACAAAATATGTCTGAGACACCATTAAAAACGATAACACTTGTTCATTTAAATCTTTGAGAATAGACTGGAATAATCATCCTCTGACAGAATTTCATTAGGGGACTCCCTTTACATTATCATAGGGCAAAAATCACCATTTTACAGTAAGAAGAAAAAAAAGCTCTGAGTATATTTACAATACGTACACTATACATAAATACAAGAACAACACTTACATAATATTAATAAACTTATAACATAGGTGTTGCCTAAACACTACGTAGTATATAAATGCAGAGGAAACTATTGGGAAATTAGATCTTCAGATGATTACTTTTACTTTTGAAGAAAAGAAATTTTTGCATTTAAAAGCTTTTGAAAAGAAGGCAAAAGGAAAGACTTAAGAAACTACTATGTTTGCTTGCTAGCACTGGTATTTTTATTCCTTTTAAGTGTAGGACCTCTATTGACACTATTATCTCTATGGGGTTACCGATAATGACCCTCCCTTTTGCATCTTATCTAGGGAAAAGATTGAGGTGCCGTACATACTAATTCCATTGCTGTGAAGCTTCAGTCCCAAATTAATCACTTTGTAAACTAAGGGATGTTTTTGTATTTTTACACAGGAGGATCAAATGAACACTCATTGGTACATACAATGATAACAACCTGATTAGAAGGAACAATCTGGGGCCAAACGCAACCCCATCCTTAGGATTTAGTGACTTGGCCAAGAATGCTACTTTTCATTATTGTTGTTTCTTCCTAAGCACAGCTGAAAGAACTTTCCAATTTAATGGTATTTTTGACCCCACATGTTGATAGCAGTGTCCAAATCTCTCTTTCACTTCAAATGTACGAATGTGTGTGTCTGTGTGTGGGTTGAAGGTCTTAAGGCTGATGGTGCAAGAAACTTAAGTAATTCCTTACTATCGCTGCGTATATTCTATTCCAAGTGCAAATGGGAGACAGAACTTTTTAGGGACAGACAGCAGGTCAAGGGAGCATACTGCATAGGTGTTCAGCGGAGAACTTACATTACCAAGCAAGCAATGTATAGGACCATAAGGAAATAAATAAACTGTGGTTTCTTTTAATGAAAAATAAGATGCAAATGTAGCAGTGAAAAATAGTTTGAAATCAGAAATTACATAATGAACTCCGAATTGTGAAAAAGATTAACTGAGCCGTGAAGATTATGGCTCAAAGAGTCTTTCCAAAGATGTTCTCTACATCTAGGAAGACAGGAACAGCGACAAAAGCAGTATCTGAACCTACTTCTGTATTTCACGGTTCACGCTTATGACAATCCATCAAAGCCATCACCTGTGGTCCCCTACCAGACACTGAACTATTTTTCTTTTCAAATGCTGAGGTCACAGCATGGAGCAAGGTTTAGCAAGTCAACGTGTGAACCCCCATTCACCTCTTCTTTTACAGCTGACAGCATCTTGGCTCACTGAAACTTTTGAGACTGAACTGGGGAGGATATTGCAGGTCACACATAGGGACAATAGGACCTCAAATCTTTCTGCTTCTTATTTTCATAATAGCTAAAATTCACATGCTCAGTTTTGCTTGTCTGGAGGACTGGACAACTGTGTACTGAAGAGTCTAAAAATTACTACAAGGGCAACTCAGATTATTTCATAATTTAAAGTCAGTAAGCACAAGCTGCTATAGAGGTCTGCTTGCAAATCAATAAAATTGAGAAAAAACCAACTGTGTATATGTTTTTCAGAATGCAGCAAAAAAAAGCCTGGCTCATTTTGGGATGGTGAAGCCCTTTCCTACACAAGAACTAACACATGTAGGGCTGGAGTCAGCCAAACCTCCCAACACTGCAAGTTTCTAAGGGTGCCTCCTTGTTGTGCTGCTGCTCCTGAACAAAGAACCGAACCCTCCTCTCCAACAACGGCTCAGGCACAAGGTAAGAAACTGATGTTTCCTTTGTCCTTCTGATGACACATCCCCTCCTAAAATCCTCAGCATGAACTGCGTTCTTTTATGTACTCAAAGTCTGGAGATTAAGCTCAGGACGACAGAATAAGTATATGCATGTGCTGATGATGGGATTATTTCTACTGGCGGCTAACATTTGAAAGTAAGTTGTTAATAAACTAACGGTCTTGTCACACGACTAACCGATGTGCATAAACGTCAAGTTTTCACATGCGAGTTCATGTGCTTTTTTTTTGCACCTGCACTTTCCTCTGCATATCAGCATCTTCCTCTTGCACAGCCAGTCCTGCCTCAGTGAATAAAACCCAAACATCCGTCCTCCCGCTCCAGTAGCAACCCATCGATGGCAGCAAAACTCTAGGCAAAATGCAGAATTTTTCAAATACAAAACTCTGCCTGGATAAGTGACAGGTACACATTTGGAGGATGGAAAGCAATCTTCCCTGGCAAAGGTATTAGGACAACCAGTTACATTTTGATCTCAAATAAAGTCATTTTTAGAAACAGAAGCATGAGGGATGGCATTATACTGCTGTTTTAAGAATCCATTAGCAGCAGTTAATTCTTTTTTTTTTTTTTTTACAGAAACGTATCAGATTTAAAAAAATAATTGAGAAAAAAAGAGTGGAAAAGTCACAGCTGGCCATTTTCTTGCAAGATCAAATAGTCTATTGATACAAATGTTTAGGCCACTCAATATAAAAATCTCCTTACTCCACTTTAGGAATATCGACTTCATGTTTGCTCTTCAAATAGTCTCTAGACTGAAAGTCCTTGATTTTTCACTCATTTGCCCCCAAAAGAAAGAAAAGTAAGTAATACATTTAGTCCCCTTCCAAAGCCAACCACTTCTAAGATGGTATTAAATACTATGAGCATTACATGACAAATGGAAGGGAGACGTAAGGTGAACTCTGTGTTTCCAGAGTTCGACGCAGAGGATTTTTGAAGAGAATCCCCATTCTACCATATACCCTAAAAAAAGCTCCATTGGTCTTATTGCTGGTTTTTGGATTATTTCACTAGAGAATACCCTGGATACACGGGCACATCGGACATAAATTAGAAAGAAAGCCTCTAAAACACTGCTTGACAATGACCTCCATTCACACCTACTGAGAATCGATATGGACACGAGTAATTTGTAAACTAAGATTCACTTTCTTCTTACAAGTATATGACAGATGTTATCTGAGAAAATAACTAAAACCTCTAACACAGTGTCTCGACATGTGAAAATACAAATGGCACTTTGTGTTGTTTCTGTGCTGCATTATTGTTCTCCGAGTAAAATTTCATTTTCACCTTATTGTTAACACAATCTTGTAAGTTATTGCTGTGTAAAAGTATAGGAACATCCCATCAGTTTTAATTACAGGCACTTTCAGTTTCTGTTTCATCTTTTAAAATGGATTTTAGGCTATAATGCTGAAGTGTATGTGCATTTTAAATGTCACGACTGTCCTGCTACAATTGATTTCGTCGACATGGTACTGCACCTAGAAGACTAGACTCCCCTGGAATCAGCAAAGAGCAGCTGCCTGTTTCAGCTCTGCAACCTTTATTCATGATGCATTGTAGTCAGGGAAATACAAGAAGAAACAATATCAAACAAGAGTTCGCTGTTACTGTATCTGCACTTCACTGTAAAATGCCAGAAGGCGAAAAAACCCACAAAAACCCCAAACCCTTTCATATGTTTTTCATTTTGATTAAGTGTTTTTTTTCCTTTATTCAGTCAAAGACATTCCAAGTGCTGACTTACTCGACATTGAGGGACTCAGTATCACTTCGCTATATCGCACGCCATCTGCGAAACAGCAAAGAAGTGGCCACTCCATTTTGCAGAGAAATCATGCTCTGACAAAACAGAACAATTTACTTCTTACATTTTGTGTTCAAGCTTTGCAAGGCATCATCTTACCAGTTTTCCTGATGAAAACTAAAGGATTTTTAAAAATGTACTTTATTTAACCTATTTACACCCCCATGTAAAATTGTGAGTTTGAAAATACTTTTCCACTATCATATATATTACAGAACATTTAAACTGTTACAAGTATAGCAAAATACTTTCAAGGTATTTTGATTTCTAAAGATGCAGTATCCTTATAGTTGCATTTTTATACTAAACCCTGATTTACTGCGGAAACTGATCTGAATTCAAGCCTTTTCAAGGTACCGTTGGGCATGACTTCATAAGCGTACATTACACAGCAACCGTTACGCTATAGTGGAACTGTGAAAATATAACAATCTTCAAATTTCTTTGTGCACTTCTGCACTTAAAAATCACAGGCAAAGGCATACTACAACAACATGAGCTGGTTTCTTAAGAAGGTAGTATTTTCTTTTACAGCATTTGTTTCCAATTCTTCCTTTTCGGATATTTTTTTTTTTTTTGTTTAATAAACTTGTTTTGATTACCTGCACATGGGTGGAGGCACGTGGAAGTGCTGGGGTTTACGTGCATGGGTGTACGGATGAGCATGCAGGAGTATGGCAGATTTACTGAATGATCTTAAGACTTGTCCGTCGTGGAAGATGCAGTTTCACACACTGACCTTTCAAAATCAAAGTTCAAACTAAAAAATCAGTGGGATATTAATAGTGAAACTTACTCCAAATTTGAGGTACCCACCTTCAATAAAGGAGAAAGAGATTTTTTCCATTAAACAGCATTTATTATCAGAAGATAAATTTATAAATGGCAACTAGAATACATTTCCAATGTGGCTAATGGAAAACGAGACTTATGATCGCTGTTATTCCCATTATTAAAGGTGAGGTTGTCCAGCTATTTGTCCATGCTCTGCACTGTGAGTTTACCCCAAACATCAACATCACTGATGTAATTTTAAACACTGTTAATTTTGTTATACATTACTCCAGCAAATAATCATATATACAAGTCAGTCTAAATCTAGTTAATTAACTGTGTAAGCATGATAGAGAGTAAGGAATACTGCATCTTCATCCCCAAGTATAAACTGCTGTTGCAATGAGCCAATTTTACAGTGCTGAATAAAACAGGTGCTCAAAAAATAATGACAATTTAAAATTTAAGAAGTTCTATATCAAAGCTGCTTGCTCGTTACGTTTTCCTATAGCGCTGGCTACTGAGATTTCCCGACAAATTCATTGAATACTTTTGAAAACATATGAAATCTGACACTTCGTGGCACAGTTTCCCTTGTAAGCTGTAATGGGTACGGTGGATATTACCCATCCTTTACTCACACTTGAAAGCATAAATCTCTGTCCTTCTGAAAGAATGCAACACTGTACATATGTCTCTCCCAACTGTTCAATTAAGATAGGCCTATTGTGTTGTGTCAAGACGAGATGTGGTATTTCTCCATGCTACATATGATGCAAGCCTTCGCCACGGTTATGAAATGTCACAGACCTGTGGTGGGATACCAGGATTTTTGAGGAAACTACTCTGGAGCAATTGCCCTTGATCTTTACACAAGCACAAAAGTTTGGTGGGTCTGAACTGCAGCCACTGAGGCAAGGACACCCTGAGAACCCGGGGGACATCAGCTCCACATCCAAACAACCCCCTCCCACAGAGTAATTTCTCTTAAAATACTTCAGAAGGGGAAAACAAACCAGAAAACAACCTCACAGACTACTTGGGGTCAAAGCCTGAGGGGCTGGTACGAATAAGACACTTGCCAAGAACCATATGGGGTACATGAAACCCAGTGGTGGACTACTGCTGGTTGTGAAAGTTGTAACTAGAGGTAACAGCAGCACGAAGAGCCCTTACACGTGTGCTGGAAAGGTCGAGGATATACTTTCTGCCTGTGAAATAGGGAAATTTAGTGTACACTCCTTCACCTTTTGGCTTCATTCTGTTACCATCGACACGCTCTGTGCCTGCGTCCCTTGGTGTGAGTGCTGCTTCAACCCTGTATCACTTTGGGGTTCCTTGAATAAAACCAGACCCTCTTTCTGTTGCAATGTTTCCTATGCATAAAGTAATGGGCAACCAGCTGAAAGACAAGTGATTCACACAGACCAACCTCGGCCTCGGGAGATGAGCCCCCCCAGGGTTTGTGATACATACGCTCCCTCTCAGGGCAGTTCAGAGCTGAATGCTGAAATTTAAGGCCTCTCGATTTCTCTCAGAGGAGTTTTTCTCTGTTCACGGACTACAGCGGAAGCCTAAAGAGGACACTGGTCTCCCAGTTATAGCCTGCCTTTGTGAATAGCATCAGAAACGATCTCTCTCACTGCTCCTCTTGTACACTAACAAAATGGCCTTAAGAGTTTCTGGTCAATCAAACTTAATTTTCTATAGGAGAAAAAAGATCACAGGTTCTGAAAGGAATTCTGTATGCCATCGGTTCTTCAACTGAATTACTGCCATTCGAGTAGTTAGTTGGTAAAATGTTCTTGGGCAGGAAAATAATTTTATCAATTGACTTCTACCTGACCTGACTTCTTTCTCTACACGCCGAGAATGACAGATTCATTTAAGGGGACGATACTGAAGTACATAAAAGACAGACCTCAGACGTAATCCATGAACCATATCACGCACAACACTGACAACCAGCTTTTTAAACCAACAGCAGTAACGTTGCTCATAAAGACCCAGCTCTGCTGCCCCGCCATGCCTCATGGCCTATCCAGAAGCCCTGAACTGTCGCAGCCTTTCCACGCTTTGCATGGATGCTTAGTGCCCCTGCTTCATTCCTGATTTGGAGCCGTTGCTGAATTTGGTGGAAGCTGATTACCAACGTGGTCAATGGGAACTGATAGAGGCATTTTTCCCACAATGGCTGTGAATAATTTGTCTCGGGTTTCTCTGCTGAGCACTCGGCAGAGGGGAGCCTGAGTTTTAACAACAGTTCCTCTTTCAGAGAGCTGATAAACTGTCCGGTGCTGGGGAATACTAAGAACGCATTTAAAGACAATCAAACTCTGGGGCCTGTGAATGTTGTTATAAAGTATTATCCCAGTCATATTACACCTCAATTAACTGTAATTGCTTTCAGTATCTGTATGGGTACTCTGTGCTGGTTTTTGTTAAAGATCATCTCGACTTCAGAATCCCCCCAATATTACAACGGTTACTTCAGGAACCAGAAATTAATTCAAACATTTAAAAATGAACAAGTGGCATCACAAGTTTAATCTGTGCAATTCCTGGAACCAAATATTCATCATTAAATGCATTGCAAAAGAGCTTTATGTATACATCTTTCATCTCTAAGCTATAAAAATCTCAACACTTAAAAAATCTTGCCAAGCCTCCTCTTTGTCAAATTTAGCTGAATAGGCAGATCCTTGTGAGGAAAGAAAACAGAAAAACACTATTCCGTTTGCATGAACAACTGATGAGTAAGAGTTTCTCTCTTTCCTACATAATTCAGTTAATATAAATTGGTTCACAATTATAGGGCTGTATGGGAATGATCAAGAATTTCCTTTTATTTAATCTGAAAAGGCTGGGATTGAAAATCCCAGCAGAGGCAGCCACTGGTACCCATATAAAGGGCCATTTATATCGTACTAGACAGCTGGCAAAATCTTGTTATTCCCTAACTCCCAGGGAGAAACATAATGTCTTGCAGAGCACCACTACAGAAACATTTCTCCTTCCTACTTACAGTTCAGCCACTGGCTCCTCAACAATCAGGTCTTTCCTTTATCTCGCTTGCTTTCCAGACACAAGTATTATGTTGAAGGAAATGAAAGTACTTAATTGTGGTACCTAGCAGGTCAGTGAAACCATCAGAAAGATTAACTTAAATGATCTTACGTGCTGTTTCTGCATACCCCTCCCTTCTGTTGGTGTGGTGTAAATTATTGTCTCGAGAGCAATTTTACTCATTATTGCTTTTTCTCTGCAAGAGATGCAGTCGTTTCTTCTCTGTTTTGTTGGTACATTCAATTCCATTTCATGAATGACTACACCACTAACCTTGGCACCAGCGAGTGTAAGACCTGACTATTTCCTTGTATTCAAATAATGGTCGTGGGGAAGAAGATACCTGCATGAAAGAAAACTGCACGTTGAGAATGGGGTAGTAGTTTCAAAATGGGTTCTTTCTATACAAATCAGAAAACGGTTCTAAGTAAGTCCACGGTAAAATACAGATACTTAATAATGTACTTTCAGCAGAAATGCTGCTGCCCCTTGTTTATTTTACAGACTTCATCAACAACAACAACAAAAGAAAAGAAAGGAAAAAAAAAGATAAAAGAAAAAGGTTAAATGGCTGGTGTCCTCTAGGGCATAATGACAAATTGTGGTACAGTGTTACAATGCCACCACTGTTATTGCAAAAGTCTGCTCAAGCGACCCTTCAGCTTTGACAGAGGGACCTCTCCAGCAGAATCTTCTTGCCTACTCACACGCAGCTTGTCTGGCTGACACTGGCCAGATGGTATTCAAAACAAGGGGAAAAGATGGGATAATAAAGGTCTAGCGGTCTTGCACTCATCATCATCATCATCATCATCATCATCATCGTCATCATCATCATCGTCGTCGTCGGTTTGTGGTATCTAATCCTCCAATCAGCAGTGACTTTTCAGGAACAAAATGTCCGACAGCTGAGAAAACATACAAGCTATAAACACTTTTTGTCAAAGGATGCAGCATGTAAAATAATGCCCATTCCTGTAGCATTTCGGCTGCTATTTCCCAGGTGATTGTGATGACACTTTCAGGGGGTAGCCATGCTGAGGGGCACACGGGGTTAACTTCGGATGGCAAGGAGAAGAGTGGCACTTCTTTTCCTGCTTTTTTTTTTTTTTTAAATTTCTGTTATTATTTTTTGTTATGGATGCCAGGGAAAGCCCTGCCTGTTAACACTGTAGAGGGGGATTCAGCCCTGCTGAATTCACTCCGGGTAGTTAAGAGACCCAGCTCTTAAACTCGGCTGGAACAGGTAGCGTTTCTCAAACCAGCATGTGCCTGCGGCGGTGGAGCGCCAAGTGATCTGAGCGGGAAAAGCTGCGGTCACAGTCTGCACACTTGAATGGCTTCACTCCCGTGTGCTTGCGGTAATGCCTTGTCAGTTCGTCGGAGCGAGCAAACTTCCAGGTGCAGCCTTCCCAGGTACACTTGTAGGGTTTTTCTCCTGGGAAAGACAAAAGAAAGAGGGAAGGGGGGGAAAAACATGTGGTGACTTTCCCCGTGTTGCCTTTAATCCCCGCAACCCCCTCTGCACGCTTCCCATGAACACCCACTGCCTAGAGGTTGCTTTAGGCCAAATGATACAATTAAAAGGTACCGAATCTGCTGAATGTAAGGAAAGGGCCTTGAGATTTATCATTCCTGTGGCATTCACATGACTAAGAAAATCAACAGGATTAAGGCAACAATATAGAGCCCACCTTGCAGGGGTGATGTGGGGATTAACATCAGGACAAAGGGCTGTGCCATTATTCTCATGATTACTGTACGAGCTTGCTACCCTCATCTCGTCAGGCTACACCTCGTCCCAAAATGGCCAGATTACCTGATGTTTCAGCAATCTATCACAGGCTGCCACAGACTTCCAATTATTTTCATGAAGTTTATGAAGGTTTCTAATTATTTGTGTAAACAACACTGCCGGACATTTCTTAGTAAGCTGGTAAAAATGAACTATGATTTCCCAGTTAAACATACAGATTCAATCTGCAAAACGTCCTCTTCATTTAGTGCACTTAGTTTCAGTAAAACTAATTTTGCATGTAAGATGTCACCAGGAACGGGTGTACAATTTTTAAATGTACTCAGCCACAGGGCTTGCACAACACTGTTGATAAATACCCATTTACTTCAATGAGATCAGACTTGGGCTAAGTGTGAATTCTTGGAAAATCCCACCCTCTACTTTTTATTTAAAGGTAAGCACGATGCGTGCCCCACGTTCTGTGTCGTATCATGTCAGAAGAGAAGATTAATACAGCAAAACTGGATTTCGTGCTTTCATAAAGCAAACTGTTACAAAACCCCATTTTTGTCATGTTTGTAGGCTATACTTATTTGTGATTTCTATCACCAGCCCTCAACGTCTACATGTTAAATGCTCTTGGCAGTTACCTTGATCCCACAGTCGAGCATGCACCAAAACTGGAAGGGAAACTGTGTGAGGTCTGTATGTATCTTCCTTTGGTGTGACAAAAACGATTTTTTACCTCCCCTTCTGAAACCAGCTGACCACAACCAGGACAACAAAAAAGCATCTCTGCAAGAACTGTTTCCTTCGTCAGGCACAATCATTCCTCAGTTATTTATTATCTCTTATGAATCACGAGCAGCTTGCAAGAAACTATTTCAATTACATGAACCAGTGACGCAACACTTGCTTTGTCGTAGGCAGCACCTCCCTCCATGCGTCTCTTCAAAAGTCAATAAATGCTTTGCTGAGAGCCCTCGGTTTCAAAACAAAATTCCCGAGTAAGAATATCATCACAAAGTTCAAAGAGCCCTGAAAAGTCCAGCTGAAATGGCCATGGGTGCCTCTGTCAGGAAACTGGATGCTGTACTGGCACGTCAGCAGGGTTGTCAGCAACATTTAGGCTCCTTGGGTTGGTACCTTCTGTGCACCATCTGGGCTGTGCTGCAGTTCCGATGTCAGACAGTGGTGGGAAACAGTTGCTGCGAGGACAACCCAGCAATCCAGGCTCTGAGGTGACCACGGCCCATAGCTGCACCAACAGAAGCTTAGCCTAGATAATTTTACAGTCCTCAGCCAAGCACAAAGCACCAAATAGTGTTCATTGCCCCAGGGCAGCTGCCGTGCTGGGCGCCTGGAATCCGGCAGCTGCTGCGAGCTGGATGGGCACAAGGTAGATGGCGGATGCCGGGTTGCACCCTCTTGCCAATGACAAAGTGCTACAAAACATGTTCAGATGGTCTTACATATGTATACTTGCCACAAACAGTTGATGTGGAGCACTGGACAAACGTAGCAGTCTCCCCATTTGACTTGGCAAGTCTGTCCTAGCGGTCTTGTCACACTGCATCAACAATTTCCAAGTGGAGCGCTTGCCATGTCCATCCTCAATGTACGTTAAAACTCCCTTTTTGTTTAGACTCTAGATACTGTCCCACTTGGTTTCTTTGACCACAGAGACTTTCAGAGCAAAACGAGGAGGTATTTCCTAAGCTTTGGATCCTTATTTAAAAGCATCTGAAATTCTAAGTCTCTCCTTTCCCCGAGATCCTTTGCCTGCAACAGCCTCTTTGGTACACAAACCCCAGATCTTCCTTCCCTTGGCAGAAGACAAATGAAGAAGCCGGTACAGGAAGGGATGGTTGGTGAAAGAGTAACATCAGAAATAGCTTGTTTGCCCATTAAAACAGTATCACTTCGGGGACGAAACAAAAGTCAGCTGATGGAAGGACGTCCGGGCAGGTCACTTGGCTGGAGTTCCCAGGTGTTGCTTCCAGCCTCCCTCCTCAATGAGTCCTGCTTACCCAGCCCCTATAGAGCTATGTGAAAGAGACAGGACTAACCACATTCCTCTCAAGCTATTTATACCACTGAAGCAAAATAGCTCTTACAAGCTCAACCTAAGAAGATCTTTCATTATTTCCAATTAAATATATGCCTATAGCATAAGAAGGAAAAAACCAGGCAAAGCAGCATTAATTACTCTGAAGACATTCACTCATGTGCACCTTAAACAAGCCACTGTGAAGAAAGATATGAAAGATATGATTTTTCATTACAAATAATCAACAATGTTTTATGAAAACCTAATTTTTAGGGGAAGAATAACTATTACTTTTCTGTTAAACACCTACGTTATCCATGGATGGACAGGCGCTAGACAANGAAGAAAGACATGAAAGATATGATTTTTCATTACAAATAATCAACAATGTTTTATGAAAACCTAATTTTTAGGGGAAGAATAACTATTACTTTTCTGTGAAACACCTAAGTTATCCATGGATGGACAGGTGCTAGACATAAAATGTTCTTCATAGCCAATACTATACTAAACCTTAACCTGTTGTTTGTTAAGATCTCAGACATGAAGACTTGCCATTGTGTTTGTAAAAAACAGAAGATCCAGGAGTTCAAAGGACAGAGAAAGGACCAACAGGAGCAGAAGTGCTAGGGGATCAGAAGCTGGTGTCAGATACCACACACCAGGTTTGGATGATGAGCTTCGGCACTCCCAGCCGAAATTCTCAGTACAATCAACAGAGAGAAGCTGGACCTCAGCAGGGCAACCCAGAAAGCAGTGAATGAGGAGGTGGACAAAACTAGTTTGCTAACTGAAGGAAACTAGCCCCAGTGCTTACATACATATATATACATACATATATACATACATACATATATACATATATATATATATATATATA
>VZSC01012800.1:680015-692901 GCA_013398225.1 Steatornis caripensis | reverse complement strand
ACCCTCACAGTAAAGAAGTTCCTCCTCATGTTCAGGTGGAACTTGCTGTGCTCCAGTTTGTGCCCATTGCCCCTTGTCCTGTCGCTGGGCACCACTGAAAAGAGTCTGGCCCCATCCTCTGGACACCCGCCCTTTAGATATTCATAAGCATTGATGAGATTACTACATGTGTGCCCCAGGACGTCGCCCACAGTGAGTGGCCACTGCCCTGCAGTGTCTCTGCTGGTAGCCAGAACCTGCCATCTTTGGCTGTCTGTGTTTTTAATTATTCAAGGCATTTTATAACAAGGCAACTGAAATCAGTATGAATAAAAAAGGGTTTGTATGTTTTTCGTACGATCACTGTCATCTATCCAAAAGGTGTTTCCACTTTCTAATGTCTGCTTTGCACTGTTAAGGCAAGTAGCCCAAAGGGTCCTGGATGTCTGTTCTTATTTTCCCTCTTCCCTCTCCCGAACACAGACTCCCTGTCCTCTCATCTTTCTATACACACCCTTTATCCACAACTATTATGGTGATTGAGGCTATAATGAAATGTATTATTTCACCAGAGACTTTAGTGCCTTGCATTTGACCTGATAAATGGGGTGACCGTAAGGTTCTGTCCTGTTGCTTTCACTGTATTTACCTTACAAACCTATTTTCACTACCGTTACAGATGATGGAAAAATAACGACAAGTCAAGTGGAATTTTGCAGGGAAACTGCAAGCATTTTTGACTACTTTGCAGCTTTCCATTGACATTTCAGAAACGTCCAGCCAACTGGAGAGGAGGTCAAGATGTATGTCCTCAATTTTATGGCACGAAGCTATCTGCCTGCTTTTTGCCAAAACAATGAAATTATTTAATGCATTTTACAGTTTTCACAGACCCATGATTTCCAGTCTCACTGGCTTCACAGATCAGTTATTAAAGTCTAATTTTCATAACCCATATCAGCCTCTCAAAAGAAGGCATGATTTGACTCTTTGATTTACATAAAACATAGCAGATTTTCACCATCTCTCTTCAGAGGGAACAGTGTCTGTAGATCTTTCACAAACCAGGGCTAGTAGAATAGGAAACAGCAATTCATTAAGATAAATTTAAACATTTTTAGAATGAAATTTTATTGGGGGAAAAAAAACACAGCGGAAGGAACCAGTGTTACTTATTCTGCAGTGCTCAGCTGTCCTGCTGGAGGCATCAATGGCAATTTTAGCACCACCTAAAAGGCCTGAAATAGCCATTACATATCATGAAATAATGCCATGGTTGTTTCCCTCTCCCATCTTCAAAGTAAAAGCAGCAAACTGAAGAAGATCAGTCCTACCAGGGCTGCACGGGTGCAGAAGTCATGGGGAACAGGAGCTACAGCTCTCCCCGTTCCCAGGGCTGACACTAGCACCTATGCGGAGCGCAATGCAGACATACACAGACTGAGAATGCAACCCAGGGCTGCTGGTTTTCCCATTTTTAAAGATTAGTCATTTGTAGAGTCACACATTAGTAATTTTCTTTCAAGTTCACTGAAGCAGAAACTAACTCAACACAACTCCAGTGAGCCCATTTCTCACAGTTTCTCCTTGTGGAAAGAGTTGATAAACCTGAGCTGCGAGATTGCCTGCAAGCCCCGAAGGCTCTCCATCACACCCGATACCTCCCGATAGCTTTATTTGATGATTTGGCAAAGCAACAACAAGAAGCTGATACTAGAAAGAGAAATGTAATAGCAGTGCCTGTGATTTATGAAATGCTCTTCCTATTAAGAGGTTTCACTTGCAGTTTTCCTAGTTGGAGAGACGATGAGCAATCCAAGCTCGCCCCCCAGTGGGCTCCATGCCCGCACCAGTACACGGAGTATTGAGGACACTGGTGAGAAGTATTGAGGAACCAGACGACAGCATACTTAAAGAAACTAGGCGTCACTCGAAGAGAATTAAATGTTACCGTCTATAATATTTTGTTTCCCTTTTTAAGTTTAACAGAAGTATACCTTCCAACCAGCAAAGTTGTACGTCCTGTCAAAATACTGCATTGTTTTTCCTCTGTATCCAAACAACTGTGAACGTCTTAGTGGCTATGCGTATATAGTAACTGGAAAAAAAAATATAGTTCTCAAACACGTCCTGCTTAGGTAAACAACTGACAGCAAGATCAGTCTGCTTGAAAAAACCCCTTCAGATTATGCAATGCTGAGTTTCTGTGATCTTTTCTCAGAAAGTTTCCTACTGAAACTTGCTCACCCTTGCGTGCATAGCTGTCATACTTCATTTATACTTATCCAAAACTGCACGCTAATTACTGTGGGTCATACGTGAATAATTAACTTCTTCTGCCTGAAGCAAAAGTAAAGAGCAAGATAACGAATGTAAAATGAGATTAATACATAGAGTATGCTCATGGCCAATGCTATGTCTAAGTCTGAATATATCAACTTCTTACCAAGACCTGTTAAGTGTTCTGTAAAATATATTCAATTTTAACAGCAAAATATAGACTTTCTCACTAGATCCGTTGGCTAAATGCAGCGCTCACATTCTCTGTAGACTACACTTCCTACATTGCAGCAGGTAGGAAGACAGGACAATATGAAACAGTTAACAGCTGACCATTTAATAAGGGGTTTTGATTTCGTGTTATTTTTCTTTTCTCCCTGAAGGAATAAACCAACATTCAACATGACTGCAAAATATTTCAGGCAGGGGTGGGGATACATTTCAGCCAGCTAACAGGTAGGTATCTGGGCTTCCTCCGTATTCAGCAGTGAAAGAGAAACACCTTCGCAAGCCAATCCCTGGGTCTACCTGAAGAGGGAATAACGTGCCCCAGAGGTGCCAATCCCTCTTCTCTGACTACCCAGAGATCCCAGACAGATAGCATAGCCTAGACACCCAGCTGCCAGGGAACCAAGGCTGCAGGGATGGATCCTACGATTACAGCAGGTACAGAAACTCCCTTCGTGCTGCTGGAGAGTTACAGCTGCAAAAGCTGTAATTACCATCACCATTTCAAGCATTCAGTGCCTAGTTTTGCACACCGTAAGTGCACAGCCCGAGATTCAGCGGTGCAGACTATCTAACACCGATTTGGGTGTGTTACCTGCAAGCGCTGGTCTGCTGTGAGATCACTAGTGAATTACAGACTCATGACAAATGTGATTCTCAGTGATCTAAAACATCATGGCAGAGAAGAGAGTTCTGTATTTCTGGGCTAACTTGGGTGTGACATTTCTGAGGCTGTTCACATCTAGTTTTGTAACTCAGCTCCTTACACGGTGCTTGCTTATACTCCTGGGCTGGTTGCCAGTTTTGCAGGCTAGAAAAGAGTGACCTCCCTGTGGTATATGCCCGTAAGTTTGGTTCAAACCAAAAAGTCTACCGGTTTTGTGCCTCTGCTGGGTTCTCTGCCTTCTCATCTGCTATAGCCATATAATGCTCCAAGGGTGATACAGGTAAGAACGGAGAAACAACTCAGAAATCAGGACAGGGAGAAGGAACGGGACAGAGTAGGGTTAGGTTGGGATAAAAGAAGTAGAACAAGAATGACAGAGAACAAGGTGAAAGGGTAAGGATACATAAAATGTATCAAGAAGAGCAGGGATGAAAGACCACGTTGAAGATGGGAAAGAATAGGCAATAGGAAAAAAGAATTAAGACAGGACATGATAAATTAAGAGAGAGGAGAAGTCACAAGCATTAGTGGGAAGATATGAAGAAACTAGAATAATTGGCCTGAAGGGAAACGTAATGAAATTCTCAGATCACCAGAACATTTCCGCTGTTTAAGGAAGGGAATCTTACCTTACAGAAATTGGTTTAGTAGGGGGTATTAGGATGGAGCCCTGTTCAGTATTCCTCTCAACAAAAGTCCTACCAACCAAAAGACATATTGGAAAGAGTGATGGAGACGTGGCCTCATGTGAAATGGAGAAGCCATCACATAGTTTTTTAAAATAGTATCTCATACTCTTTAATAAAGAGTACATCACACCACAGAAAGCACCAGCAGATTCTCAGCAAAGAACAACATTATGCACATGCTAGATAAACACTGTCTTTTCTCCAAGGAGTTAAAAGAACACTGAGTATATTAAGAGCAGAGAGATCAATAAATTTAATTTAAGCAAATCAGCAGCAGAGTAAGGAACAGCGCTGAAACTCAGAGCTTTCTGTCCACTGCCTTTCTAGCCATCCAAGCGATTCCCTTTTCAATTGTTCTTGATGACTTCAAGTTGCTGCTCCTGAGTTTATCCACAACAAAATTACGACTACACATCACTGCTTCAGCTACCCTTACATGCCTGTCACGTAGACTAGTAACAGCCCGTAAAGTTAGTAAGGATACCAGGTATTGATTAAGTATTAGCATCACCGAATGGGACCCAGCTCATCCAGGCACCTCTCTTTCATCTCTTGCTGTAGGGACCTAGTGCAACCTATTCTCATAAAGTGACTGACTTCCCTCTGAAGTATGTGGTAGGTGCCTCTGAAAGCCTCCAGAAAGAAACACTGAGCTCTTGAGCTTACACTTGAATTGAACTGAAGGCATTTAGTGGCACCTAGCATTCAAAGGCTCCAACTGTAAAAGCAAGTAGTAGCTCAATAGGAGCAGGTTTGTAGAGTGAAAAAAATGGTGCTGAAGATCCATGTCCACGCTATGTGCTCTTCTTGAGAGTTTTCTTTGGACTAACTCTGGTTGGTCCCAAGCAATGACCACCCTTCGTTCACTGAAGCAGAGTAGGTGTGTCCCTGGAGGCCACTTTTCTGTTTGGTTTCATCTGAACGGAGTCTGGTTTGTGCTGTCATCGCTCTTGTGCTGCGAAGTGGGGATGACAGGGAAGTCCAATTCAAAAGCATGCTGTCGATCTGCACCAGAATGCTAATGCTGATGCACTCGCAGACATCTCTGCTATTTAGGTACAGGCTTTTGGATCTTAGTGCAGGGTGATGAGTTCAATACAGCCTAAATTAGGCAGAAAGGAATCTGCTTAACCGTGGTACGCAGTGCCAGAAAAGTCTTACCTGTGTGCGTCCTCCGGTGAGCCTTCAGGTGGGAACTTTTTGTGTATACTTTGTTGCATCCCTCAAAGTCACACCGGTGGATGCGCCGCTTCCTGGAGTCTGGAGACTCGGACCTTCTCTGACGCCTTGTGCTCTCAATACTGAACGGTGAAATTGAACTACGAAACAGAACAGAAGCAAAAAAATGAAGCAAGAGCATGGTGTATATCCTGGGCCCCAAAAGATCATCTGTAATATATTACGGTGATGGAAGTTACCTTAACAATTAATTAAATATTTCCTCTTCTACAACATAGTCCATAGCACATATTTGAAACAATTTGTGCTTGAACTAGAGCATATTTTGCAGTATGAAATAATTCAAGTCTTGATTTAGAAGTGCTTATTGCCACAGAAAACACCATGATCCTTGCAATACTGCTCAGGTAATGAACTAGCCTAACTTCACCCGAGCTTTATTTCTATTTCACATGAGTCCAGATCCGAGCTCAGTGAACCTTGCTTTCTAAATGACTTTATATATAGCCTCCATAATTTCTCTTTGACAAGTTTACATAGATAAAAATCCTGAAACCTTTTATGAAAAAGTGTTTCCTGTACCCAGATCCGGACTATGGATCCTTGCATTTGGCCAAACGCCTGTTGTTCGCTTGCATGCAGATTGCTAAGGGATCCATATCACCCTGCAGTAGAGGTTTTTCCATTTCCTTATTTAACATTTCTCAGTCTATAACCTGCAAGTCGATGAATTTTATTTCCTTCCAGGCCACTGATAAATAAGGAGGTTTTTTAGCACAGGGTCAGCAAGTGATCCCCACAGAAACGCCTATGCTCAGAGAAGATATTCCATTTACAGCAACATCCTAAGGCCTACGAGTCATTCCAATTTTAAGCAATTAAAAATATAATGTTGAAGTGATGTTGCTTCAGTTTCTAAATACAGGGCGTACGGAGTCAAATACTTGAATTAAGCCTGCTACAACAATGCACTTGCTTTGGTTAGATTAACTTGTTTCATAAACTATTATCAAGCTAGTGTGCCAAGATCCAAACTCCAAACCCTCATCAACTTCCATACTACCCAGCTATAAATCATTATTAACTGATCGCCTTATCAACCCATTTATGATTATATTGCACAGCGGTCATGTTCACATACAATTACACTAGCCTGTTTAGCTACTTCAAGTACTGGAACAACATTGGCCTTCATCAAGTTTCTGGGGCTTCCCCCACATTCCTGGGTTTATTGACATTGAAGGTAAATGATCTAGAGATTTGTCAGCCAGTTCGTTTAAACCCTTAAGATGGAAGTTCCCGGTTCTCCTGAAAGAAGTTGTGACTGTCAAATGGAGATGAATCGGAGGAAAAGAAACTGAATCTGATCACGAAAAGAACTAAGCAGGAACCTCTGGGGAAGCTAAGATACTAAGAAAGGCATTTGAAAGAAGCACTAATGTTGATGCATCTGCTGAGAAGTTCCTGTGTCAACACCAATCTTCAACCTTCTCCTACAACAGCCAGCGTATATAGCTACAGCTGCTCTGCCATAAACCTCACTTTCAGGGATTTCCAGAATTTGCTGAAGACTACTTATATTGCATGAGAACTTTCCATAAAGCATCTTGCAATGTTAGTGTGTGATTTCACTGATGTTCCAATTCTCTGCATTACAAATCGTCAAGCTTTGAATTAACGGTAGTCCAAATCACGCATTTTTCTTTTTGTTTAAATATTTTTACAATAACAACCCTGATTTAAAGCACTATTTTAAAAAAATTGAGTACTCTCTTTCCGACAGCCCTCTTTTAACACTTAATATATATTCATATTTCACCTTCAGGCAAAGAGATTTTCCAGATTAATTATTTTTGCCTAGAATAGGATATGTGCACTCACAGGCATGCGGGAAATTTCTGAAGTGGAGAAAGAAATGGACACAGGGCCGTAATACCAACATTAACCAGCAAAAAGTAGTCCCCAAGAGAGCAACACACACCAGCACTTTAACTATGCGACAAGAATACAGGTATGTTTAGCTGTCACGGAAATGGCTTAAGAATTGCATTTAAGCATCTGCATCTCAGAGCAAATAAGAGTCTTGGGTGGGATGATTCACTGAGAATCGTTTTGCTACTCTGTTTTTTGGGGGTTTTTAAACATCCCACCACCTAAAATAAAAAGCAAACATGTAAATCAAATCTCAAAGCTCAATACTGAAAGTACAAAATCCAGTGCTCAAGACCAGAAAACCTTTATCTTTAAAAATAAATATTTGTGCACCATTTTTGCTACATGTGATTTACGAGCAGTCTTAAAAGACTATTTTGTAACAGAGTGTTCGGATCCTGGCTAGTACAGCTCGTTTAAATGGGAGGAGGATCAAGCTTAGAATGCTGCTGCAATTTCCAGCCCCGAGACAAAACGAACCTTGAGCAGAGTCAGCACCTCGTAAAAAAGCTATTTGTCACGTACAAGAAAGTGATCTCACTGCTGGGAACTACTCTGTGCTTTCCCGGGTATTTATACGGGGGAGGGTGGCATAAAGCAGTGCCGCGAAGGTGGCACACGATCAGTGCTGCTGCTTCTTAACTGGATTACTCTCTGTTTCTAAAAGGCGAAGCATCCCACCTATTCCACGCCAGGCGAAATAACCGAATAAACCCAAGAAGGTGCTGAAGAAGCTTCACAGCCATCGCTTGCTCAGCATGCCGAGGAGGAAGGTTACCGTCAGCTGCAACCAGCCAACGTAACCTCGTGCCTTCCCTTCGCAGCAGGGCAGGCCGGATGACAAACTAGCCAGCAGAAGGGACTCGCGGCAAGTGAGAGCACACCTCCAAGGTGATCTTCCTCTGCCACTCTAAGCCTCGAGGCGCAGGGGGACCCCGCGGTGCAGACACGCTCACTGGTGGAAAAGGAGCCAGTCCCTACTTGACACCACCAGCCTTTTGCTGTAGCCTTGCAAAAGCTGCATGATTTTTTAAAACGGAGATACCACAGGAAGCCCTAACAAGAGCACAAGGTGCTTTTTTTGAGCTTCCCGAGGTTAGCCCCTCTCACAGCAACCGTCAGCTCATTTGGTGACGTTCTTTCCCTTGGCCACGCAGCAGCAAAGCAACACCCGCCTCTTTCTCGAGCAATTTCTACAAAATACTCTCACCGACCACACAGAGAGACATAAAAGAAGTCCTCAAAACCATGTTTTGAGCCCTTTGAAGGTCATGGGGTTCTGCCCCATGGCTCTGGTCAGCACAGGGCTCCAGAAACTACTGTTTGATGGCACCAAGCTGGACAAAGACTTTGAGAATGGACATGACATTCCAACTCCCAGGTATTTATTTTTTTACTGAGTTTTCTTCTTTTTGTTTACAATGCGTTTTAAAATAATGTCAAATAAATTAAAATAGCAAAAATTAGTACCTTAGCAGCCTCTTCTGAGCGTAAGTCACAGACTGCCCAGAGTGAAGACCTGGAAACACGTCAGCAGCCAAGAGCTGCCAGCGTGCCCAGAGGAGGAGCTGCCAGCTCTCCTGTTAACAGCCAAGAACTCAGGCAGCCTTTAAGGCCCAAGGTAGGTTTAGCAACAGGACCAACAGCAGCGGTAACAGCCCAAGCAAACTGCAGGATGTATCAAGTTACTGCTGATACCTCAAGTTTGAAAGATGAATTAACAGAGAAGAAACCCGGGTTCTGACCTGTCAGCTTGATGTTTATTTATTTGCAGATCGTTATTTCTAAAACCAGTGTAATTTCTATATTAGAAACTATTACACTAACAAAATCTTCGGACACCACTGGTTGCCTCCATAAGCAGCTGCAACACCTGTAGTCAGTACTGCTCATAGCGTGAGATGAATGAAATCACTGTGAGCATTTAGGGTGTTATTTCCAGCTAGAAGTGAAAACATGCATCTCTGCCACTCACGCGTGGCCAAGTGCAAAAAAAATCTGCAAAGGAAAACAAAGACTGCGGCTTCACCAGTAGATGGCCATCAAGTTCTCCTGAACGTGATGTGTGCTGCATGCGACAGGGATTACAACAACCCTGATAACACAGGATTATTTCTCCTTTCTACGAATGCTGCCCATGACCTCCTAGGTGTTTTGCCTCCATTCTACATACAGACTATGAAAGGCCATTGGCATATGCAGGAACACTGTTAAACACAAACATAGCAGGTCTTTTTATACCAATTCTGTGTTTTCTGAGCGACTCGCAGAGCAGAGCTGCCCGGGGAGCCTGGTATGTTTACTAAAGCTTTGAACTGTGTTCAGTGCTGTGACACACCAAGAACGTGCCACGTAGGTGACAAGTTGCTGCGCAGTGGCTGCTCCCCACAAGCAGCCTGCTCACAGGCTCTCACACCATTGCAGGCAAAGTACGAGCTTCGTGGTGCTGCCAGCGAGCGTCCCAGCAAGCCAAGCAGGAGCTGGCTGACACAGCCAGCGCAGAGCCCGTGACATGCAGCGAGCTGCCGCTTTGCTCCTTGCCGTACAAACCCCAGTGTCCCAGTGTTGCATTTTCGTCCTTGTGACTGCCACCTTTACTCTTCCTTGGCCCCTCCGGTATGAGCTCAGGCTCTTTGGCTACGTCTCCTGCCTGCCTCGCAGAAGACCTCATGGAAAACACACCACCCCAGGACCAACAGGTATAGACCGGCTTGTGTCCAAAATGCCCCCTGCCCCACCTTACCATACATCTCTCCTTTACAGCATTTTGCCTGTATTACTTTCCTCCCTAGCTGGCCCTGTAGTTAAACGAGAGACTTAGGGCTGCACCTTAACAATAGTACCCAGCTGCTAAAAACAGACACTGACTTCACTTTGGGGTGAGACACAGACACGTATCACCTGTGTCCCCTCCACTCTGCCTACCATGAGAAGGAGAACCAGACTGGACTTAGTCCCACGCAGCATCTGCTCAGCCCAGAAGAAGGGCTCAGCAGGCCAGAGTGTGCCCCACAAGGTGGGCATGATGCAAGTCGTCATCCTCTTGTGTTTCTCAGGCTCTGGGCTGTTGAAGGATGTGATCTGGCTAAGCTGGCATACCAGGACAGCCTTGTTCCAGTTGCTTTCCCTTGTGTCACCACTGGCACTCGTCTGATTCCGCAGTGAGCCAGTTCAGGGACCCATAGTGACAAAAAGTCAATTCTGAAAAAACCCACTTGATCAGCTTGCTTGCTTTTGCTGGTTTAGCTCTCTAAAGAGTGGAGTCTGCCAAGTGCCTGCACTGACAGATGGGAGAGGATGGGAACCTGTGGCCACGGGTTAGGTGAGTGTCATTGCCCCTTTCAGCGGCAGCTAGCTGTGATTACCACCAATGCCACAACTTCCATGGAAATTCAGAATGTATATGAACAAACTGAGAACGTGGACATAAGCAATCAGCACAAGAAACAAATGGAAAAATCCACCTTTTGCTCCACAACGAAGCTTCTTCTAGTGATACTTGTGTATATAACACACACAAAGATAAATACATCAAAAGACAAGCTGAAAACAAAAATTGGGAGGTATTACCATGCTAAATACTTAGGAGGTGACAATGTGCCTTGGCAATACAGGATAGAATCAGCAGGCAAACATTCATATCTCACCCTCAGGCCAATTTTGGACATCCAGGTATTTTTTCCTTTGCTTTTAAAGTGAAAAAAGATGTAAATACACAATATTCAAATACACAAATACTGTATAAATCTAGGAACGTGAATCATTACTTTATGAGACATGCTAGGCTTCTGGGCCAACCTTTCAGTTGTAGTAACTAGAAGTGCAGGCAAATGAAATAAAAGCAGAAAACTAGGATATAACATGGCTGCATGCAGATGCTAATGAGCAGCTGAAGAAAATCCTTGGATCTCTCGCATTTGGTCCACATTCGAAGGGAACCTAGGCTGTGGAGACATCGTGAGTTTTGGACCCTTAGCATTTACAGAAACCACAGCTCTTACGTGAATAACTATGGGCATCATTTGAGCTTTGTGCGTTATTTTTGAAAATCTTGGTGGGCCAGCACCGCCCGAGTGCATCGAGCAGCATGCTCACGCAAACCTCTGGTGCCCGTTGGTCCTCGTCCTCCCTTGGGTGAAGCGGGGCAGTAGCGGCCGCACGCGGCTCACAGAGCAGCTCCCCGCCAAGGACAGTCGGAAGCAGAGACGACTGCGCTCCCAACGCCTTTCCTTGGCTCCCCTGGCACATTTCTGAATCAAGTGAACACATGCATGGCAGCACACCACTCATTCAGGGAGCTAATCTCACTAAAGATAAAGTATCCTCTTTCTGTTAAGAACTTCAAGTTTCAGATGCTAAAAGGCATGATACGGGTACTCCGTGTGTTTCTGAAAAGGGGAATTGAACCGCATTTCCCAATTTCCAGCTCTCAACTACCTTCTTCTGTAGCAGCTTTTCACATAACGTAATTTCATTTTCTGATAGCTCGTATAACGTTACCTTCCCACTCAGGATATTGCTGAAAGTATCCTTATAAGCACTACATATTAAACTGTGAAGAAATATGATACGGATTCTTTTTCATTACAGTTTATAAAACTTCACCTAGTAGTGAGATGCCAAAATCATACTATATAAAAACATAGTAAGGTTTTGCTTTAATATGCTTAAATATCAGTGTAATCTCCTGATAAAGACTTCCCCTCAAATATTTACTTACTGCCATTTTTTTTAATACAAAGTTTCTACTGTCTCCTGTTCACAGAAAAACAGATGCGCATGCATATATACATACGTATTTTTTCTCCTCTTTGATTCTTAGATTCTAATTAATGTTTCATTAAAGGCAAACATCTGCCTTAGGAATGTTAGACATTAAAACATATCAAGCAGTACTTCAGGCGATCATAAAAGGAAAATATGTACTACTCTTTTATCAGCGGTAGTTACTTCAATCAGCGTACTTTAAGGTGATGTTATACTGGAAATTACACTTTTTGTCAAGAAAAAAAAGGAGGAATTTGGCATCATACACAAACAGTACACATATTAAACGGGAAAACCACATGGGTAAACAAAATACAGGTAAGAGATTATTTGAATACATTTGGTTCATAAAGTGTCTGAGCTGAAGATGGTGGGAAATCGCACTGGGAGCAGATGGGAGTAGAGGCACGGTTAAGTTTGCCCTGTTACGTTCTGTCCTAGGTCTCTGCTTCTGGCTACTACTGGAGGCAGAGTCCCAGACAAGAGTATCCTCTGCTCTGGTTCCGTACAGCCATTCCCGTGCTCTTACATCCCTGTCCTAGGCGGTCAGCAAACAAAATACCCTGCACAATTCTGATCACGACTGTATCTGCAGCATTTATTCCCACTGAGACCAGCTAAAGTTACTTGAATTGGTGAGCTGCCTTGCAATACCCGAGTGCGTCACAACCTCTCTCTGGCTATGGTGGAACCAAAAGCATGACTGCACAAGAAACAAACTTCTGGCAGAGGGAAAGAGCTTTGGGGTCTATTGGAAAAGCACTAATGTCAGCCATGGCACACCTTACCAAAATTATCCGTCGCCTCTATTATCAGCTGTGTTAAGCTGAGACATGAGAACAAGACAGTTGCCTGATCCTCCTGAGCTATGTTTGTGCTGTGGGATCTGGGAGCACTTTCCAGCTCCTAGGGCACTGCTGTCCTGAGGTGTATCCCAGACCAGCTCCACACTCGGCTGAGACCCGAGCACATACCACGTTCTCCTCTTTCATGCTATCTGTGCTGGGTTTCTAAGGAAAGGAAGCTGGGCCAGAAAGTCTCTACGACATGCTCCCGCATGTCCCTCAGATCTGGAGGACTGGGACTGCAAAGCACAATTCCAATAGGGATAACCTATACAACAAGCCTACGATGAACTCTGACACGCCACTAAAAAAAAAAAAAA
>VZSC01012800.1:626913-669650 GCA_013398225.1 Steatornis caripensis | reverse complement strand
GGATCACCTCCCTCGACCTGCTGGCCACACTCTTCTTAATGCACCCCAGGATGCCATTGGCCTTCCTGGCCGCAAGGGCACACTGCTGGCTCATGGTGAGCCTGTTGTCCACCAGCACTCCCAGGTCCTTCTCCGCAGAGCTGCTCTCCAGCAAGTCAACCCCCAGCCTGTACTGGCACATGGGGTTGTTCCTCCCCAGGTGCAAGACCCTACATATTGAATGCAGCACAGTTCCCTGAAATAATGCTATAAAATCCAATAGCATATAGCTGATAACTACACTTATAGCTTAATATAATAATAATATAGCATATAGCATAATAGCTATACAATAGCATTTGCAGGATGAGATCCCTATGCTGTACGTGTAATCTAACGACGTTACGCTGTGTGGATGCCATATACGAAAAGCCATTGTAAATGAGGTTGGGTGGAACTGCCAGTATAAAGGACAAAGCAAGCATGCAAAAATCTAGAAACCAGTTAAATACGTCCTGTGCAGAATATTCTTCCCCTCCACATTTTCTTCCACTTAAAACTCTACTTCGAAGAATGCAATGAATTTACAAATGACTAAAGGCCCAATCTGTCAGAGAACCCTTTTTTTTTAAACCCAGATCCTGCTCATAAATTCTGAGATGCTTACGCTTAAATAAGAAAGCAAACAGAAATACTGTGTTAGTTTAAAACTCTATTAAAGAGGGAAAAGGAGATTGGAGGAGGTAATCATGTTAGACCAGCAAGCAGAGAATTTTAATCCCCCCCCAAAACCCTCAAAAAGTTTTCGGTGAATCTTCTTAATTGCAGCAACTACAAAGAAAAATAGTATGAGTAATCTCTTATAAGTCTCATTCTCCTTTCAGAGCTGTGGAGAATTGAGCAAGGCAGAGAGAAAGATACGGCGCCAGGGTTTCATTTCAGACCTCAGAATTAAATACAGAGATCAAGTAGTTCAAAGGAGATGAAGGAAAAAAGAGTTTACATACCTTGTGAATTTAACTTCTTAATAGTTGCGTCTAGGCTGCAATAACAAGACAAGTGCATACTGGGGGAAAACGGAAAAAGACAAAACTACTAATGAATGTGAAGCTATTTTGAAGACTTGGAATAGGATAATTCAAAGAACTGAGAACAAAAAGAAACAGTAAAACTATAAAGTGCTTTTTGACAGCCTTCTTTTTAAAAAGTGGCTGAGCAGATTTATCAAAGTATGTGAAATGTTTGATCCTAAGCTTAACTTCCATGAAAACAGAATCATATTCCTTTCTGTTCAGGGGTCAAAGAAATGCTGCCAGAGCCAAAGAAAAGGACAAAGAGCACTTTCTGTTTTTAAATTAGGGAATGCTGCATGTATAGAAACAAATGTCTCTATATGTGCAGCTAAAAGGTGGTTCTCAAACACAAAGTATGTTTACACATTTCATTGCCAAAACCCAAGGGATCAAAACCTGCATAACTGAAAAATGAAATATTATCAAATGACACAAGTGAAAAGGAGGCTAATTGAAACACAGTCTTTTATATAGAGAATGCAAACACGCTAACTTACTGAAAATGTTTTTGCTAATTAACAGTTATATTGAGGCTCTGGAATTAGGATGCACCAGTATTGAAAAGACATAAAGATGCTGTATTGGCAACAGGTGTCTATTCCGAAAGCACACCCACCACCAAATATTAGGGCAAAATATTTTGAGCTTGTTTATGCCATGCTGAGCCCAGCCCTGCTCTGCTCTTCCTGATGGTTGTCCTCCTGCCCCTGCAACCCACTGAGCAGAATGAGACCATTCCACCACCCTGCAAGCCATACATTAGGGATGGGACATTCACATAGATTCAAGTCGGGACAGTCTGCTCCCCTTTCTGCATCAAACACCACACCTCTCCTCCTTCAAGCATGCAATGGGATTTCTAACACCTTCAGGAACCGGATGGGACATGCTTCTCTATGCAGACGCTGTGCTGTGAGGCAGCCCCGCTTCGCAGTCCTAACAAAAACACCAGAGTGGGAGCTTCTGCTTTCACTAGAGCAGGAGATCAGAGCTACCTGATTTAATCAACAGTATTTACTTGTTCCTGCACACTCGAGACTTTGTTGGGGTGCTGCTGTGAGAGAGGAGACTGGCCTTGCGCAAGAGAGGTTCTCCTCCCAGAAGCACCCATCGCTGGGACTTCTGTCGGGACTGTGAAACTGGACAACCAGGAGCAGAGGGAGCAGCAAAGGAGGACCAGACAAGTGAGGGTACCAACGTGACACAGGACAAAAGGCGTGTCGAGGTTGAACCCTAGCTGGCACCTAAGCACCACACAGCCGCTTGCTCACGCCCCTCACAGTGAGATACGGGAGTGAATCCGAAGAAGTGAGAAAAACGAGAAAACTCGTGGGTTGAGATAAAGACAGTTTAATAGGTAAAGCGAAAGCTGTGCGTGCAAGCAAAGCAAAACAAGGAGTTCATTCACTACTGCCCACCGGCAGGCAGGTGTTCAGCCATCTCCAGGAGAGTAGGGCTCCATCACGCGTAACAGTTACATGGGAGGACAAATGCCATCACTTGGAATGTCCCCCACTTCCTTCTTCGTCCCCCCAGCTTTATATGCTGAGCACGATGCCATACGGTATGGAATATCCCTTTGGTCAGTTGGGGTTGGCTGTCCGGGCTGTGTCCCCTCCCATGCTCTTGTGCACCCCCAGCCTACCCGCTGGTGGGGCGGTGTGAGAAACAGAAAAGGCCTTGGCTCTGTGCAAGCACTGCTCAGCAATAACTGTAACATCCCTGTGTTATCAACACTGTCTCCAGCACAAATCCAAAACATAGCTCCATACCAGCTACAATGAAGAAAATTAACTCTATCCCAGTCAAAACCAGCACAAGATGTCTGCCACTGTCCCAGTTCAAGGTGCTACAAGCCTTCCAAGTTGTCCAGACTGAGGTCACTAATTCTGATTTCCAACTGTAATTGGAAGGGGGAACAATGTAAAACAGACAAACAAGCAAGCAGTTCTTATTTGTGATCTGTAAGACAAAAGACACAGCCTGACTCTAATCAACTCTGCCCTGGATCTTCTTCACCCGCCTGCCCTGCTCCCAGCCTTCCCCAGTATGCTACCAACTGGCCTGAGTGCTAACCTCCCAGTACGGTGTCACGCAACGAGAGAGGCTGGAGCTGGAGAAATATCTGAGGGAAAGGAGACAAGGGACATAACAAAAGCCCTGCGACGCTGCAGTGTGAATAGCCCCTCTGTACATGCCCTTTTACACACAGGTTGCTTTTCCATTCGTACTCCCAGGATACTCTGCAAGACCTTGCAAAGAAGAATGCAATCACCTTGGAAAATATTGGGCAGACTTTTTAAATCAAGCAAAAACAAACAAAAAGATGCTTGTCAGTTAATAAGTCCTAATATAGACCATAATTCTGATAGCATCTTTACATGTACTTTTGTAAATCCAATTTGCTTTCAGTGCAACTACTTGCAGGAATACAGTCAGGAAATGGCATAGAAGGGTTTAAAATTCAGGTCAAATTTTAAACCGTCTGGAAAGTTACGAAGAGGTCATGTCACTCCAAAAATGTAATTAATTTTTAAAGTTTAAAAAGAAAGTAGGATGCCAGAGTGACTTGTTCACGTTTGGAAGCTATCTTAAAAAGGTACCGGCTCATGCTATAAAAATGGAGAGTTTTTAAAACGAAACATATTTTTATTCAATTAATATTTTGTTGTCCTGCTAAATCTCTCCAGGGTTTGAACTCATGAAAACTGAGTAATCTGCTTCCTCTCTCTCTGGAGATAAAGCTTAGCTTCTAACCAGCTCGGTTAGCTTCTACACATGTAGTTTTTCAGGCTGATCTTCATGTTACACAGTTTGTGCTCCAAATTAATATTTTAAAGAAAGCTCAAAACCCCTGTACAACTTGACCATCAGGTGAAGTTTGGGATTTAAAAACACTGTATTACAAAATTAAACATTTTTAAAAGATGAAAAAAGTAAAACTTATCCCTGACTGCTTAATATTACAGCTTATCCTAGCGATATCATACATATGAATGAAAATTGCATCATATTGAGTACAACATTGAAGGGCATGTTTTCAGTCTCAGTTATCTGTGCCCAGCTTGGTTGCAACTTTTTGTTGTCTGCTCTAAACGTGTACTTACTTGTAAATTGCCGTCTTCCTTTTAGCACTATGTTATTTCTCAATTTTTATATGTGATTAGAAAATTTTACTCAGAATAATATACCTAGATAACCTGTATACAAAAAAGCACTTACTAAAAATCCAAAATACTTTTAGAAGTTCCCATTATTCCCACTGAAATGAAAAGCAAAGAAAGCAATTCTATTGCTCTGAGGGGTTTTCCTCTGCCATTGATTTTCACGCATACATTAATTGAATGCCACCTTTGAAAACGCAACCAACGTTAAGCCTTGACTCTAGATGGCAGCAGCCTCCTTTAGTTTTCTCCTTCCTTAGTTTCTTGGCCTTTGTTCCTTAACCCTCCAAATAATTCTATACTTCCATCTCTTCCCCTAAAATAAAGACTTCAGTCCTCCAAGCTGCACAGTCTGGGGAAGATGACTGGAAGGCATTTTCACTAGAAGAAATCAGGCCATTCCTGCAGCTAAGCTACACGGTTCTTCAAAGCGTACAGAATAATTGAGGTCTGAAGTGGGAAAAAAAGAAAGGAAGATTTTTTTCCCCTCCCCCTTTCCCTATCAGTCACCTGGAGAAATGTTAGAAAAATAGTGCTTCTTTTTGTCTAATGACAGCCCCTCAGATAAAAAGGGAGGGGGCAAAGGACAGAGAAAAGAAAGACACGCAGAAGAAACAGAACAAAAAGGTACCATTTCATAATGACTTTGAACTGGGGAAAAAAGTCTACCCAAAGAATACGGCTTTAAAACAGTGAACAATTGTACAAACCTCTCTTTTTTTGGGCACAGTGTACTGGCACTATGCCGGCGGAGTTTATGAGATGAGCCGAGGCTACTTTGTGTGTCATAAAACACATAAGAAAAGCTATTGCTCAAGCTAAAACACCTTGTCTGAACTCCTTTCCTTTTGCCCTGCTCCTAATATTTGCATTTAGTTTTGCCACTCAGCCACCAGTCTTGGCAAGTCTCTGTGGTTTTCTACATTATGTCCTTCCCCCACCCTGTTGCTAATGTCTTCCCCCGTAATGGGTATTAGGTAGGGTACCATACCTCCTCCAACTACAGTGCTTCTCACACGCTCTTGGACGGGATCATATCTCTGGCATTCATGTGAATCAAATGGAAATACAGAAGTATCTTAAACAGAGATTTCTAAAAGTCCATGCGTGCGTAATTTCTTAACATCTGTAAACTGCTGCAATTAGAGGCTGATTCTGCGAGCCTTCAAGCACTCAAGCAATTTTACTTGGGCAAACAATTCTGATTCAGCTGGATCAGACCCCTCTATGCAGTTTCCTACAAATGTGTTTTCAAAACCAAGCTATTAGACTTTAAGTTCACATTTACTGCCAGCATTTTGAGGATTCCCACATACACATGTTGTCACGGTCTTATTTCTACTGCTAAGGGCACATAGGGACGTCGGAGACCACTCAGGAAACTGCCTTTTGGAATAGTTACTGCTGAGGGGTACTTAATGTAGTGCTCTAGCACATCAACGTGTTAGCGTTGAATCCTAGGGTTACATTTGTGCTGTCTTCACAACTGATAGCGTTCTTTTTTCTGCATAAAACCCACACAGTTCAGTCCCCTACATGCCATTTTGAGGCCCCAAATATCCTAAGGCTGGTGAAGCTGAAGTTAAGAAGTGCGCACCTAGCTGTCTTGCTGTGGGGCATACGCATGGTCTTGTGCAATGATAAAGGCTATAAAAATACAGAAAACTCCAACAGATATCTTCGTTCTCATCTTTCTCCAGTTGCAGTCGGGAAACGCACTTTTCTATAAGAAGCATAGAGACAAGAGAAACAAGAATTCTGAGAAACTAGGATTTAAGACTAGCAGATTGACATAAAGTACCATAAGAAACATATAAACACGTAAGAAACAAAAAATACCTTAACTTCTGAATTCACCTCTGACTCACTCTACTGCAAGATGAGACAATTTTAAGAAGCCTGAACACAGAGCAGGCCTGTTACTAGACTCTACTTGACCACCACCACTAATTACATGATCATTACATGACATTTCTCACAGTGTGGTTTTACCATACACCTGAAACGATGTAACCACCGGTGTCTAACAAGGGCAGCAGTTTTGTGTTCCTCCCCCTCCATCCCAAGCCACAGATGCCTCTAACCCAGGGGAGGTGATTAGGGAGCTAACACGTGCCATTGCGCTCCTCTGCGTGATTCACCAGCACTCGCCTGAACAGCGGTACCCACTCAAGAGAACTGCCCAAAACCCATGGCTAGGAATGGGGACCGAACTCTGCCCGTTAGATCTGCCCATTCATTTACGCAATCAAGTTATCCCTGCTACTTTTGGAAAAGGAACTAATATTGCCAAGTCACATCACTGCTGAAGGACTCGAACACTAAGTCAACAAATGAAGACCTCCACCTACATGCACTCCAAAACATAACTTCCTTGTCACATCATAACTGAAGCATCCCAGACATCAAGTGTCTTCCAGAAGACCACACTAACACTATCCCAATGCTTTTAAGGAGAAATCCCTGACTACCCAACACTGGCATGTGTAGGTGTGCCTTAGGGTAATAAACTGAAATTGGCGGGCCTAAACATTAAATCCCGCAATTGGATCCAGATGGCTGAACTTGTGTCCACGCGGGACCCCATGGAAGTTAAAGATGTTCCCTGAAGGTGCAAAGGGTTTCTTGCGTAAGTGCACTTGCACCACTGGGATCAAAATCTTCACTTTTGGGTCTAACACAACTATGACTCAGAAATGACACGTGAACTGTGGCCACTTTAAAAACTGTATCTTGAGGGCCGAACACAATTTATGAGAGCATCAGAAGTCACCAGTGGTCTCAACCTTAGGACTACAGTAATGAACAAAACTAGACAGAGCAAAAAGAGCGCAAACGAACCAGTAAACCTTCTTCTTCCCTTTCTTCTCAATTATTATCAGGTTTATCTATAATTCATAGCTTTTACTATGAGGATCAACATAATAGCTAAACAGAGTTCAGATTTATGAATTTCTCTCAATACTCGAGTGAGGTGGGTGGCCAATGTTACTACCATTTTTCAGACAAAGCAATGACATACAGAGTCATTAACTGCCCTTCTTTTTTTCTTTTTTTTTATAACAGGTATTATCTAGAATGGAAAATGTTGGTGATTGGGGCATCCTTAAAAGCCAGGGCATAAGAAATCTAAGATAAAAGGAGAGGCATATGTAGATAAATCCTGAGTCATGGTCTCATATACCTACGGAACACAAAGGTGTATGTGATTTCAGGTAACGCATCCTTCAAACTCCACTTTACTGGCTTTCACTGGGTGCTCGTTTTACATCCTTTAAGATTAGAACTCACATACTAATTTTCAAAGATTAATTTTTTCCTCCAGGATGGTATTTTTACCTTACATCTCCTCTACAGTTGTTACGTCCTCTTCAAAACTCCTTCTCTTTCTCTGTCCTAACTTAGTTAACTGGTTTGCTTAGACTCCTTTGATGGCCAGAGTAAAGACAGACACGGGGAGAAAATGGCAATTCTTGGGGGAATTCATCTCAGGTATCTTAGACATGTATGTTTTAAAACGGGATGGAGATGTCCACCTCTCTCTACTTTACTGGTGAAAGGAGTCATACCGAGAGAAACACCGAGTATTTATTTATGCATGGTAACATTTTTAGATGTTACACTGAAGGAAACAGATGACACTGAGAAATCAAGGGAACTATTTCCACACAGCTGATAAAAAAAGGCGGTCGCTTGCAAAACGTACCTAAGAGCAGAGAAAATGGAAAAAAAGACTAATCTGTTTTACAAGTTGTTTGATTGCGCATCAAATCGCTTAGTCATTTGTCTACTCACATTTGCCATATGTGTACGCTTTATGAAAATGCAGTCTGAGCGAGGGACCACGGAAGGTGTCTGGAGGCAACACAGGGGCGTGCTGATACACCCTTGACTTCAATGTATCAGACTTATAATGACAGACTAATTTGGTTCTAAGCACTAGCTTGGCAGAAACAAAATACTTATAGACTATTAATAGAGAAACTTTTAACAGAAGCTGTGACCTTCATGACTTAGCATGGTTTACAGCCCTATCTCTGTTACAATTAAGGAGATCCTCGCTGCAGAGCAACACATTTGTGTCTTTTTCTCCCAATTAGAAGGAAGGGACTGCGAACGTAGAGCAACTCTTTAGTACACATACTGATGCAAATCCCCTCTGCAGTACAGCGGTGTACTGAAACACGGCAGGGGAAAACACAGGATTCATGGTGCTCTGAACAGCAACATCCCTTAACGTCCCACAAAAAACTGTCCTCAGTGTCGACAGCCACTCTAGTCGAAGGCCTACGGAGACTTGAAGACAGTGATCTCTACGCTGTGATAATAAAACTAATTAATAGGAGAAAAAACTATCAGTCACAATGTTGCCGTGGAATTAGGGATGGGGGGGAGGAGTGTATTGAAGTCGTTACTTCTCTCCCTTCAAAGTCAGAGATACGTAATAGATTTCTAATGACTCTAATTAAACATTTTAAAACAGTATTGCAAATGTCTGATGGAAAAAAGTTACGAAACATACCAAAGAGGATAGTCCATTTACTGTTACAGCCTTTATTTGCCAAGCCATGTGTCAACAGAAATACTCGTTGATAATTTTTAACACAAGTGGTTAAAGTCTGAAACTCGGGAAAATACATAATGCAAAATATACGTTTGCATTTTTAGACACATTAAATCAACTTTTTTTTCAATCATAAAAGACACTTATTTGTCTGACTCCATCTGTTCGTTGCTGTAACTCACAGCAGCACACAGAACATTAGTGAAAGGACAAACAGTCTAAATGCCCAGGTGCATGAGATTAAACAAAAAAAAGACATAAAGCAATGTAAAAAACCAACAAATTAGCTCCGGAAAGGCAAGACAGAGAGAGAAATTAGGACATAACTAGAACAATTGGTACAGTAATCCTAGTTCTTCCTGGCATTGCAGAAATGAGGAGCTCTACAGGGATATGCCAATAGCTCAAGCAGCAGAACAGCAACAAGCATCATTTTGTCATACTTAAAAAACAGAGGGCTGAACAAGCTACCAACTCATTAGAAGCAAATGGTGAGAGCGGTGAAATCACCAGCATTTCAGCAGTTTTATGCTTTGCAACTATTTGTGCCACAAGAAATGATTTGTGGTGATGTTCTGAATGCAAAGAGTGACAGTTCACGGGAAGCATGTTTCTTTAATTTATCCTATTCTTAGCAACTGAGTCAAACGACGGCAGATCTAGGATTAATCTGGTCTCAAGGAGAGAGCACAGAGTGAAAACTCTCTCTGTGAAAATTATTTCAGCCGCATCTTTGACAGCTGGCCCACAACCACGTTACCCTGGGAATGTCGAATCTGTGAGATAAGCAAGGGGAGATAGCAGAGCTCTGCACAGCCAAGAACGTAACAACAGGAAGCGATTATTCACTACTTTTTCTAAGAACTGGAGGTTTAAACTGAAAGAGGGAAGAACTTCTTTTTTTTCCATGTAACACATACTTGGAAATCATTGCCGCTGCATACTGCAGAGGCCAAGAGAATAAATGGGCTCAGAGGAGGATTAGGCAAGTTCACAAAGGGCAGGGCTATATATGGGTATTAAACATTAAGGTCAAGAAATACCGTCAGAGGCTGAAGGTGCATAAACCACTGATTTTTTTAAGCTCTAAAGTAGAGGATGCATAGAGGGAGCGGACGTAGGTATTGCAGAGGAAGAATCACTCTGTATCAACCTCGTTTTTCAGCTCTTTTGGTAAACTCTAGCCAGGTCCACTTGGACTGACTCAGTAGGAAGGATTTTAGACTTTCGTCAGCTGTTTCTACACACACACTAGTGAAAAACGCCCTTTTGAAACCAAATGCCAGCTTTAGCGACAGACTCCCATGCGGGACTAGGATGACCTCCAAACTCCACATCGCTTGGGGCGTCTACAAACAGAAGGCACGTGCAACAAATGACAGCTTTAAAAATGGCAGACCCAAGGAATCACAGTCATCAGAAAGGAAAGGTTCAGTCTGCAACATCCAGGCTATCCACCAGTCCAACAAGGCAGGGCTCTTCCCTCTACACTGTCCATTGTTTTCTTCAGGCTGAAACCAGATGACAAGCTGATGAGTGCGGCACCACTTCCTATTCAAGAGTATTTTACAGTCCCACATGGACATGCCATCTTCTCAGTATCATCTAGCCCAGGAAGCAGGTGTAGGGAGCATGAAGAAATATCTAAGGGCATAGGAAGGTGGTGGGTGGGCTTCTCAATCTTGGTGAGGAGCCATTGCCAAGGCAAATGGGGAAGGGACAACAACAAAAAAGAATAGGACATGTAGGCTGCCGAGGTGACTGAAGCATACTCCAAGCAGCAACAGGCAGTCTCAAAGGTTGAAAAGTGGCGGAGATTTCAACAGCTAGCTCAACCAAACAAGTCTCCTTGATCTCATCGCTAAGACGATTTTCTCTAAAAACATCCCTACTCTAAGAGCAGGATATCCTAGCAACTTTTGCTCATCAGGTCTGGTGGTAGAAGCAACAGTATCACAGAAACCACTTTGATTTTCTCCATTGAAATCATTGTAGGGCCAAGATCATACACAACAGTATTTAACAACATTACCATGACACAGTGATGGAGAGGGTGGCTGGGAAAGGGGAACCTAATAAAAAACCCCAAAACAACAAAAAACTCTCCACAAAATTGCCTGACAAGTCATTTTTGTGAAATGAAAAGTAATTTACACAGCAGTTTTACAGCAAAGAGAATTATGCAGTTAATCGGCGCTGCTGGATAATTACACTGTACATGAGGTCTTGCTTTTAGGGAAAAATATAAGCTAATAAAGAGAGTCAGATGATTGGTAATGGCAGGGCTTTTGGGAAATACCGGAGATACAATGCTAAATAATTTAAAGCTAAGGAGTATAATGACTGTGAAACTGAATTATTTTAAGTTTACATTAATTATCCACCCAATTACATATCTAACATTAAGCCCAAAAGCTAGAGAATTCCCCTCGGCTGCAAGCAACCACAGCGACAACAAGAAAGCTGAGGGGATGTGATCCCGAACATGACCAGACTTTGAATGTGTCCTCCCAACTGCTGTGTACATCCTTAATATTCAGAGGTCTGCTACAGAATTAAAGCCAGTGTACAATTCCCTTCAGTTACTGCTGGTTCAAGTAAGGTCTCTCCCTAAAACGGTCAACTGCAGTCAATCAATTTTCTTTGCGGTGCCTTTTTGTACCTTTCAAGCACCAGCAGCAGATGGCTCAGCCTGGCTGTCTCAATGCTATAGTCGTAACGGAGAAACCAGTGAAAAGTTAAACAACATTGAATTAACAATGGAAATGATGACCAGTGTAATGAGAGTGTTTCATTACCTTTGCGCTGTAAGCAACTTAGCCCTGATTATTATTGACCTTTGGCGATACTGCATCCAAGTAAAATGTGCTATCCTAAAAAAGTGAGGGTATACTGGAAGGCAGACACTGTTTCCGAGTGTACTCATAAATAAACCAGACCATTTCCCTTCCTGTGTTAGAGGTTTACCTTACAGCTGAGTTATCAGCATTCAACAGTCACCCTCACTTTGTGTCTACACAACAAACAATATAAGAACAACTTGACACAGTACACCTGGAAAATTATTATTATTATTATTATTATTATTATTATTATTATTATTATTATTACTTCTATGGCACGCAGAAGAGCACTAGGTACTTCACAAAGTAGTTAAAAAGACATACTATGTGCCGCAGCGAGCCAATACTCGGTGAAACAGTAGAACTCCACAGGGTGGAAAAACAGGAGGAGGTGGTGTAACAAGAGGAAGTGTGCGGGTTACAAGAATAACATTAAACAGTTACTAATCTGGTGGACATGACGTTCGGTGCACGCTGCCTATTCTTCTTATTCCTCACTGAGTTCAGAGGAATCCCCATGACTGGACATTTTGTTAACATGCTTTCCAAATCCACTGTTTTTTTCCAAAAGTGTCGTTTGCTCGCGTGCTAATCCGCATCTTTTTTTGCTTAGGCTTTGCAGCCTGAAAGCAGATATATTTGAAAGTTTTGTCAGCTCCAAAGTAAATAGGACTATTTAGGATTTATGGCTCAACGAACAGCAGCCGCAGATTTTGAAGCTTTCACTGATTTCTCAGTGACAGAATGATAAAGTCTGTGACTTTGGGCCAACACGCACCAGGTCAAACGCACAGGAGCAGCTTGCTTCCCTACACACTATGTAATGCACCAACAAACCCCACCGTGGGACTCTGCAAACTCGCAGTGCAAGACAGAAGAACTTGTGACTGACTTGTTCCTCTTGCTCACTCTTCATTTGATTTTTAGGGCTCACTGTTTAGGGAATCACGCAGACCACTTGGTGTAGCTGATCTACTCCCACTGAAGTGCTATGATGCCATGTGAGGCTGCCGGTCCCACGCACACCCGTGTCCTGACAGCACTTCCCTCTCCTCTACCGGAGGGATTACAGCATCCTTCACCTGCTGAGTACGCTGGGGACAGCCCAGGGGGACACAGAAGAGAGGAAGGTGCATTAAAAACAAAAGATCAGGAAAAACTAGAGCACTTGTTACCAAATCCACCTACCAGTACAAAAACAATTGCCACACAGTTCCCTGCTCTTTGGGCAACTGCATACCATCCAGAACACAGCACGCTGTTGGCGCCTCCGGACTATTAATAATAGTAAGGTATGTGCTGCAGCAGGAGGGAGAACCGCGAGGGGTGGTGCTCCACAGGGCTGGCATAAGGAATGGATCTGCTCTAGGCTGCCTGCCAAATGTACTGGAAAACTTGACTTTCCGGGGGCCGCCGAAGGATGCTTTTCTCTTGCCTGCGGTACTCTTTGGAGGGTTTTTGCCCGGATGGGGCTGCACTGAGCCAAACGGCGGCGGGAAGTATTCCTGCTTGCTCTCCAGCCTCCCCAGCTGGTACTGCTGCCTCCTGATGAAACAGAGTCACTGGGCTAACCCTAAAGATAAAAGCGCCTGCTTCATCCTGCCATGCCCAGGGAAGTTTACAGAGGTCATTGGAGCCAGTGGTGAGCATCTGAGAAAGAAATCACTCCCGCTAGCCCCTTAACCCAAGGGGAAGCAAGAGTGACAGCAGAGCCTGCCAGAGCGACTCTTCAGGTTTGTCCAGGACCCACTGTAAAGGTAGGGATTAGGATGGTGTTGCCAAGATACAAAGGAGAGAAGAGAAAAAATTCAGAATGTTCTGATGTAAAGACCTCAATCCCTGCTCATAGTATCATATACCAGAGGTTCCCGAAGAGGGAAAAGGGAGTAAACCAGCACTGAGAAAAGAAGAGGCACGAGGGGAAAAAAAAAAAAAAAAGAGATGCTAGTGTCCATTGGTGCACCATTCATCATGGGGCAACAAGATCAAGGGAAGTGAAGTGTATATTCACAATAACCTACTGCAGCTCAGGTCTCCGATCGCCTTTAGGTTTCCACACACATGACATACCCCTGAGATGCAATGTGTCCCTGCTAGGGCGCTTGCTCCCCGTTCAGATGGCTGACGAACGACAGAACAACGTGCAGTGAAACAACATCCTAGGTTGCTGGCTCAGTTAAAAGGATTGCAGACAGCTAGCTGCTAGAAGCATTACTAAATATGTTGATGTTTCATAACCGAGCTTACTCTCATTACTGTTTGTGTTTCTGGTTTGCCTATAGCAGGAACGGTCAGGCAGGGCAAATGCTTGCTGTTGCGCAGACCTGCTGCAACACCGCATTTTCACTGGCTGAGCTCATCGAGGCTTCCCAGTTCACTTCTCCCAGCAGCCTACCCTTGCTGCGGGGGTGTGCTGTGCATCGAGAGAGAGCCCAGCTCCCTACAGAAGCGCATACAGAAAATTTGTGTCTGGTCTATATACAACCTTCAGCTTTCAAACCACTAGCACTGACTCCACAGGTAGGAGAAGCAATTTGGCTTCCATGTGTACCAAGCAGAAAGAATTTGAGATACCATCTACTTTGCAGAAGATTAAGGCTACCGAGTGTCTATCTTAAAATATCAGGCTGTCTCACAGATACAAACATGCAGTTAGGGTTTCCAGGGACACATTATCGCACATTATGGTATATGCCAAGGGGTTAACCTAAGCCTTGGAGATATGTTTTGAAACTGGTTTTGTTAAGCCACTGTCATCTCCTAAATATAACTTTGTTTTCATTAAAAAAAAAAAAAAAACAAACCAACTTTTAGGAGTTTCCTCTGACAAAAATAATGCTCTGAGGCTGTCTTGAGGATTCCTGGAAGTTTTTCATGTGTTCTAAAAATTGTTCCTGTGAAGCCCTGCACAGTGACGCCTCCCTGGCGCAGACACCCAGAGAATGCAGAGCCTGCACGGCTCCTGCACTAGCTGCCCGCAGCTCTACAGCTAGCGATGGCCCTTCCTGACCAGAGCTAACTCTCTGCCCAAATAATTTCCACGTGACTTCGCAAGCTACTTCTTGTAGAGAAAAGCTTAACTGAATTATCACCTCATTCCAAACTAGTTCCTATACAACTCAGAAAACCTGTCAGCCTAGCACCGAAATTTATATGAAATGCTTGTTTTCCTGCAACGGTTGACAGAGTGCATATTACTTTTCAGCAGCTAATATAATTTTGCCCCCGTTCCTATAAAGGACCAACCACTATTTCCTTCCAATACGGAGCGCACCTCTGCACTCGCATGGCCAATATTCTCCCAGGACTCTTTATTAACATTTTCCCTACACTGGCTGCTGCAGCTGAGCTGTTCTGCACAGATTTTCTGCTCGGTATGGGGGGGTTGGGGAGGGGGGGGTGTTAACTGTACAGAAAGATGGAGCAGGGCCAGGCAGCCCCTCTGGTGCACTGTCTCCTACATGCACAGCCTTCTTCCTGCTGTTTTGCAGCTACAAGGATCACCTGTTGGTCTTGGCGCTCGCCCAAACTGGGGCCTAGCGGAAATGACAGGATCAGCTAGAAATGAGAGCCAGCTCCTATTCCAGCCACCCCAATGAGGGGAACACAAAAACAGATGATGGCAACGTGACCTCGCTGCTGCACGCGGGAGCCCAGATGGGGTGGGGTAGAAGGGAGTGAAGAAAGAAAGGGTACGTGTCAGGAAAAAAACCCACAAAACCAACAAAAAAACCTACACTGAAAAGAAGGGGTTTTTTTTCTGCTGTTCTTCTCTTTTCACATTTAGCACAGAAAAAACTTTAGGAGAGTTCTTCTCCATACGAACACCTGCCGACAGGGAGAACTACCTACCTTGTTCCTGCTCCTGCTGGGGTGTCAGATGTTTCAGTCTCCCACATGAGAGATGTCAAAGGGATATTCAGGCACGCTGCAGAAACCACCTGCCTTTTTCAGACCGGCTCCTCTCTGTACTGTGCGGCGACACGTGAACTGTTCAAAGATCTGTGTCGGGAATCCCCTTCTCCCATAACAAAAGTGCTCAGCAAAACCTTTTACTTGATATTCGGGTGAGCTGAAACACCATGCAGCGGAAGGATTAAGCACCACCCGCCCTCTCATTTCGTTCCTCTGGGCAGAAAAGCAGCTAAGTAACCTGACAGAAAAGGTAACCATCACTAATAGCATTCAAAATGGATGAATGCTGACTTTTACATGATAAAAATACAAGCTAATTACACATTGCTTTTTCCAGTTATAACCAGTTTCATACAAGCTCTTGGAATCCACGTTTACTTGAAGCAGTAAACGTCCTAACATCCAAAATTTCTCATCAGATTTCTCTGGACCCTTGAGTTCAGCAACACCACAAATGCATACGCTCTCAAATAGCTTAATAGGTTTTAAATGAGCTTTTAAGTAGGTTTTTTTAAGCAATATTTTTTAGAAACAATAACAATAAAAGCAGGAAAAACCTAATTCTTAAAAGGAAGTTTTTTCCTTCTCCGAGAGCGATGGAATGGGTCCCCGGAGCTTACTTCTTCCTGAGAAAACACTTCATGAATAATCAATGCACAATCCAATTCCTCAACAAGCACCAAGCCTTCAAACACACCCAGTCTCTGTGACTTTGGCCTTTAACACTTTTTGCTTTGCCCTCCCTAGTTTCCCAAGCTTCCTTTATTTCTGTTCTTTTTAGCAACTAGGTAGGTAAGCAGAAGCAAAATTTGAGCAGTGGGAGCAAGCTGGGGCTAATTTGCACCTTATGAATTATTCAGGTCCTCCTGATTCCTGCACCTGCACCGAGGCAGGAAGCTTGCGAGGAACAGTCATTACTCTTCTCCTGGGTTTGCACAAGCTCGGCTACTGCTCAGACACTTTGTTCTGTAACTAAGGGCTTCAGGTCTTGTATTAAGCCGTCGAAGTTGGGGGAAAAAAATAACTTCACACTGTCAAACCCCTCCTCCGCTGCTCCGAACCCCAGATAATCATTCAACCTCTTCTGAGACAAACGAATCGTGGTGTGTAATCAGACTGCTGAATCCATCTCACATATGCTAATCCGGATCAGAACATCAGCAGAGAAAAAACAAATGTGTGCACGAGCTGGTCTCATCAGATATTTACTCAGCTGTATTAAATTGCACGCTTAAACTTCTCCCTAGCTCAGTAGGGAGTATTTCATGTGCATCAAGTATTTCACATGCTAACCTGATCGTTAAGGCATCCTTTTCCACAGATACAGCACAAATAAATTCTCTCCCTGGCATTCGGGCTAACATCAGGGGTACTAACAGTTTAATACCATTGGAAGAGCCTATATCGTGCTTTCAACAGGATGTATTTAACGAGCAAATAGGTCTTTTCCACCTTCATCTACTATTATCTTGGTAAACAGAACGTGACACCTAACTGCAAATCCAGATATGACCCATGAATCTAGACAGCCATGAGGAACATTTGCAGAGAGCAGATACAAACCAATTAGCACTATGAACATTTTAAGATAACGATATATTTTTGAGCTAATATGCTAAGGCAAACAGATCTAAAAGTATTATGCAAATTCAAAGCAGCAAACTCCATCTTCACTGTATCTCATGACCACAGTCGCACTGAATGTCTTTAGGTCTTGTCCTTTATTAACGTGCCGTCACCAGTAAGTTCTCCAGTTAAAAGATTGTCTCATTAATCCCAAGCAGCTAAGCATCATGCTTTGACTGATTCAGTAAAACAGATCTGCAGCAACTGATAATGAAACCTCTTTAATCCCCTCTTCCAAAATAACGAGTCAAACACAAGTGTTAAGCATTCAGAAAGGTACAGTCAATCCTTATCAAATCTTCACTCTTCTTCTTTCTATGCCTAAAGAAGCTAATTCATTTTTCTTTCGATGCAGAATGCGTGATCGGTCCTACGCTGCTCTTATCTCATTCCTATCCAGTAATAGGTAGTCTGGCTCTTTTTAAAGGTATTTTAATCTGGCATGTGAACACATTTTATTCTTTGATGCTCTTTCATTCAGCATCATTAATCCTCAGCATGAAATCAATAGACTTAAAACATTTAATCATGTCAAAATACAACATACAAATCCACAAATGACTTCAGCTCATCACACATGCTGAATAGCTCACAAGTTGGAAACTATGCCTTCTTTTTGCCTTGGGAATTAGCAAACCCTAATCTAGTCTGTCATTGAAGTAAACAGATTCTCTCTCCAAGTATCTGCCATTAAGCAAAAAAAGATGTTGATAAACGAAACATGGGATTTTCTATTTGCTCTGTCATCTTTTTTCATCTCTTGCAGTCACATTGGCCTTACCAGAAATACTTACACTTGTTTTACCGCAACCTCTTGACAGTATGCATGTTTAAAAAAGTTTAAAAACAATTACAGTAACTGTGTTACAGAATGTACTGGAGGTGCAAGGGAAGGGAAAAACATCTTTGCAGTTGTTTATTTTCCTTTTTTAACAGCACACATTGTTTCTCTGCTTGAAAAGAATGTATACCGGACAACAACCATAGTTGCTTTTTTAAGAAAAAAAAAGATAATGTGCTCTACCTTATATACGATTTCCAAAACCACTGTGATACAAAAAGTGGCAAGACTCTCTTTAATGGGGCAGGAATTGCAGCTGAGATGTAAAAACTAAGGACAACCAGACCCATCCTTCGATAGAAAAAAGGGCAGAAAGAGGTAAATAAAGAAAATGAATACTCTGGACAATGGAATACATCTTTAATTCCACTACATTAAAAAGCACTGAAAGCTTGCTCATTTGAAAGGAGAAAACACAGTTTGGAAAGTGAATTACATGGAGAAGTGCGGAAACCAGCATGCTGAAACCCTGATTTGGGAGTCAGGCACCCAAAAGCCTTCCTAGGTTCACGACTGCATTCCCACCCACCGTCCCATGAATGGTCCTACCCAGCATGGCCCTAAACTCACGAGGTCCTTCACTGTTAAGCTGGAGCTTCTTTGGGTACCTACTACAAGGCATAGGTTCACACGCACTCTTTCCGTCAGGTGCCCATTTTCCACCTACAGGCAGGGCAATGTCCTGACCTTTGCCTATTTTTGTGAAAAAGCACCAAAAGGCAGCCAGTTTTGATGGCAGTGGCACTGGCAAGGTGCTGTACTGTAGTCTTGCGGTCAGGAAGGGCGGGCTTTGGTTGTAGGTCCTTCTCAGACAGAAGGGTGGATTCAGCGTCTCCACCATTCCAGGAATAACCTGGCTGAAAGGATTCAAGGTCTTCTGCATGAGCATCCACAGAAGCAAGGCTACTCTGACACCAGGAATGCAAGAACCATGAGGCTGAAAGGCTGCGCAGAAAAGGGGACCCTGGCTGCATACTAGAAATCTGGACACTCAGTTCTGAGAGCGGAACAGCAAAAGCTCTGTTTCAGTATCCATAGCTATTTCTGGCCTAACTTGCTCCAAGGCACAGAGCCTACAGTCCCAATCCTGTCCATGCTCAGGTAGGATTCAAGCTCTTCCCACCCACTCTCCTTTCCATCCTGTGACTTCTGTGCTCCTGTCTATACAATGGCCCATATTCAGCAAGAAGGAAGATTAGAGACTCAACTGCTCCCCAAGTATCTCATGTGATTAGGACTGTGCCAAGGATCCTAATGACTAAAACACCTCTGCGATGCTTGTGCTGAGAACCTAAAACTCAGGTCTCCTGCTTTATTGACAAGCTAGTTAATGAAGCTCTCCTGCAAAAGGTCGGAATATTGCTGTCGCTGCTGCCAGCTTGTTTTTCAAAAGAATCATCCCTGCTCTGTTATCATCCAGAAAGGGCTATGTGGACTACCTTTGTGTGAAAGATGGTTTTAGTTCCTACGGGTTTGCTATATAGTCCATAACGACTTACCTAATGTAACTAGGCTGTATTCCTACAGAAGCACTTATGTTCCTTAGGCAGTCAGCGAAGAGGAGTATACACCTAAACCAGACGGGCAGGATCTCCTTTCTGCTCGCTCCTGAGACACGTGACTCTCTCCAGTGATAATAACGGGGAATTCAGGTGCTTTTCCTCGGAGGGCAGATCACACTACAAAGCTTAACCTTAACGTACAGGTTGAAGTTTTTGTCCAAGTGAGGCACAAGTGCTATTTGCTCAAGTGTTAAAAAAGTTTTGCGAGGGTCTAAAAGAGATATCACTGCCTCCACTGTAGCACAACATACTCTCACTACAGATGAGTGAGGGAATGAAAATTTCACAGCATGGATGATGAATCTGTACTTTACTGCAAGTATCCAGAGTCTTAGTGACCTCCTGATTTTGCAGTTCTTCCCCACTGAAAGTAATGTTTATGCATGGAGCTGCATGCAGGAAAAGGTGTAGATTAGGGAATAACTTCAAACGCTTTGGCTATCCTAGATGCATTAATTTTTCATTACCTCATTTATGAAAAAAAAAACCAAACAAAACAAACAAAACAAAAACCTGAGGTAAAGCTAAAGTATATAATGAGGACGTTCCAAATCAGGCAAAGAGAAGATCAGGCATTTTATTCTGGCAGCACTCTTAATTATGACCAGTAATGTCCTATTTATTATCATCATCGTTATTCTTTATCCCTTTTCTTTAAAAATTATCCATATTGTCTCCCCAAATGTGTATTTTTTTTGCTGCTCGCCAGAGGCTAGATTCACTCACGGTTGGAAACAATCAAAGTTTAGATGTAAGAAGTATTTTTTTTTAAAAGCCTGTGCTCTGTAGTTACAATTCAGTTCCAGAGATGAATTGCAAGTACAGACTTGGGCCTTACATTCCTACTGACTGAATGGGAATCCTAACAAGTGAAACAGTGTACTCTGCAATGCTTATTTTCTTTTTGAACTGGTGACAAATGAGAATTACTGCTTCGAGTTAGTCTTACAAATAGCAGGAATAGAACAGAACAGTGCAAACGTTTGCCTTTGAATAGCGGAGAGTCAAAGCAAACTAAGGTGACAATGGTGTCCGGCAGGGTAATTCAGATTAGGAAAGTCATCCAACTCCATAGCAGCTTGACCCTAACACAGCCCCAGAGGCAGTGCTACAGCTGCCAGCCAGCCAGCTAGCCAAGAAGCTAGCAGAGGTGCAAGCCAAGAAGCCAGCCATGAACCCACATGCCAATACAGGAAAGCTAAATTACAGAATTTAGCATCTGGGTCCTCCAGCTGCCAAACATCCCCCATCTGGCTGAGCCTGTGGAATGAGGTGTTAAAAAGAGGAACAGGGGTAAATTATATAAGAGCAAAAGTGGTACCGTTTGCAAAACGCTGAGGATGAAGAGGCACGTTGTGCCCACCAACACCCGAAAATCACTCATAACACCACCCTGTCACCAGTGAAATGGTGGATCAGGGCACTTCTCGATCAGGGGAGGCAGTACACACAAAATGCTCAACATTTTATAGGAAAAGAACAGTTAGGCGTGTATGAACTGGAGCATCAGTCCAAGCCTGTGGCCACCCATGGAGGTCAGCAGACGCAGAACACTTGTGTGGAATCGGTTTTGACTGAAACTCACAGCCTTTAGTAGATTTCATGAGCCCAATAAAAAAAGGGGAAAGCAACCTATGAAAAACGTTTCTTCAAGGCTTTGTGATCCATTCTGTTCTCCCGCCACCACAAAGAAAATCAAATATCTAAGAATGTTTCTGTACTTTTGTAACTAAAATACCGTAATTTTTAGTATAATTTTATGGAGGACTAGCTTTCTTGAAATTTAGTGGGAAAAGATTACTTTAGCAATACAAAATCGAAAAAAAACCCAAAATTGGGCACGCATGAAATTTCATTCAAATGAAATATATACACTCACATAGCTGTATTTAATTGTGGCAGAATTCACTTCTGACAAGCAGTTACTGTTCCTAAACTGCAATAGCTCCACACTCCAAGAAGCAAGCCCAGCTGTGATGAATACTCCTAGCAGTGTCAGCAGTTTTAAGTGCACCGTTAAGAATTCATACTTTAAAATGATACATTGTCTTAAATATTCATCTCATTGGTCTCATTTCCACCGTTCACTCTACAGACAGGTCCACATGGCCTAAACGAGGTTTGAGAGATGTGACTTTCTGGAACAATTTGGTCCTTTATTTTAAAAAGACATAGAAGACCCTACCTCTCTCTTCCAAGTTTCTGGTTTTATTAGCAGCTATTTGGCTTGCCAAAATATTACATTTCAGTCTCATCTCACTCCAGTCAGAGCCAACAAACTTTCAGCGGTTTAGAGTTGGTACATGAGATGACTTATGCCATCTTCATCTACATCTAACCATGCATGTGGCTCAGGGGGCCTCATTAGTAGGATCTCATACTCATTGTTATGGTATGCTTAAACTCTACATGCAAATTCATGAGCAATTTTTTGAGCAAAATATTGACAGCATTAAAAAAAAGCGCAAAAAATTGACAACATAAGCCTCCTTCTTCAAAATGCTTCCTGTAGAATAGAAGCTAATATAATTGGTGATTATATATAATAATATTGCTAATTTGGCTAAAGGAGCTTGCATTCAAAATTGTATCTGAAATATAAGTTTATTTTAGAAACACAACATGTTGGGAGACTAGTAGGCTCTTCAGAATAATTTCTGAAGTTGCACTGATAATTTCAATCACATCAAAGAAATTCTACGGATTTACAAAAAATAAATGTATAATCTCAATTTCATACCCAAGGAAACCTTAAAAGCTTTGTATTTGCTTTAATAGTGAAGTTGCTGCTGCTGCTACTTTGAAAATGTTTGAGTAATAAGATCCTGCAAACTTTTAATATTAATATACCAGTTGTAATGCAATTAACTGCAAATTGGAGATAGGAGTAGATTTGAGGAACGATTTCTGTATTTGACTACTCATTAGCAATTTGAAAGTGTAATTGCTCTTAAACATGCCATCTTCTTATTATGATGCTTAGCTCTACTTATAAGTGTGAAGAATTAGATTTATTCTGCAACTTATTTGCTTGTACTGAATGTGTGAAGTTGTTTTTCCTTCAGTACTCAACAGATAGAGGACAGGCAGATTACTAAGAGTAGATAAAGCAGTGAGTTCATGGGTTTACACTTGTCACACAATGAATACGACTCCAAAGGAATCTTTTGCAGGGCCCACAGAACAAACAAAAGAAGGGGGCAGGACAAACAGGCAAGCAGGCACACTGAGAGTGGACATTTCATTGCACAATGTTTTAAAACCCAATAAAACAACAGCAACGAATCCAAGAAAACCAAGAACCCTATCAGCGTTGGTACATCCCTTCTGTTGTACGACATCATTTCTACTCGGGCAAGCAAGGTGAACCTGAGGCACCTTACGACATCACAACGCTCACTGAAACCTCCCAGTCACCCCCTCACTGGGTTTGTATATAAACTCTGAGCTCTAAAGCAGGGCATCTGCTAGGCGCATTACACAGTAAGCTCTTAAAATTTTGGCCTCCCTGGAAAGAAGCACAGAGACGTTTGCAAAGACCTCTTCCTACGTTTTACAGCTTTGCTTGTCGACTGTTTCACGGTAACTGGCAATGACTCGTTATAACATGAGCTACATTGATTCATGTTAACTTTGTTACTCAATTTCAGTAGACTATTTTGAACATTTTAAATTGCATTATCAAACATCAGACAGGATTTTTTTTTCTATTCTCATATTTTAGTCATCGGGATTTGGGAAAAAAAAAAAAAAATGCACTTCTCCCGTGATGCACACCACCACCCTCCCAGCCCCAAAATACAAAAAAGCAATAGCAAATCAACTTTGGACCTTGCCCAGCCCCGCATATCCCCCAGCCATGACATAAAGAGGGAAAGAAAGCTGAAAAGCACTGCTACTAGACTTTGTCAATAAAACAGAACATTATATAATACACAATAAAATGCTTCATACCTGGAGTTGAAAAAACGAAAAGGGTTAACAGCTGACCTGGCACAGCCCCACATGCTCTCTCTGGAAATTGAACACAGACAATTAGGAATTTTGAGTTACCCCAAACAATTGCAGGGGACTTAGACAAGCTTGAGGAACACTTACTGCAAAGTAAGCACACAGCCTCAGTGTGGAAGGGACTTTAGGATTTTCCCATTTGCTTAAAACTCCTTAATCTGAAATCGCACTGTAGATGTCCCAACTAATGCTAAGCAAGTCATTAGGAGCTCTGCCATTAATCTGAATGGAAGCGGAGTCAAAGCTTAAGGGCCCAGGTGTCACTTAGTGGTAATTCTGGATCATGGTGGGTCATATTTTCTTACTAAAAAATCATCAGTGACCAAGAGGAAAACATTGAAGAGAATCCAGAGCAGGAATACATTGCACGAAAAGGAAACAGAGGCTGGAGCGAACGTCTGCTCCCAGAATTCTGCTGCTTAAGTAATATTATTCCCAATACATCACTGAAAAACCTAGCCTTTAACGCTTTTTACTTAAAACTGTGGCTCCAGGGAAAACAGATAACCTTCTAGAATATTACTTTGAATATTGAACAACACAAATATACGATGTCATAGCTGTATAAATTCCTATGTTGGGATTTGGACTATGTGGAATGCTCCTTTTCACAGACAAACTCTGATCTACTGCATGTGCTCAAACAAGAAGCATCATACGGGGGGTGGGGTGGGGTGGGGGTGGGGAAGAAAAACCTGTAGAAAGCCAAGTCCATGAATAACCCCCTTCAGCCCTTGTCTCTGTGGTTTAGACCTCAAATGTACCATGAAATTAGTCTGAGGCCAACGCCCAAGAAACTAGCAAAAATATTAGAATAACAACATGAATCATAAAAATGTTCTAGCACGCTAGCAGTTAAATGCATTTGCACTGGAAACATTTTGGATCCTTTAGAATGCTCAATCGAAATGGTCAGGTTGGTATAGTAATTGTTGAAAGTGAAAAGGAAATTTTCAAATCAACTTCTCTTGATTTATATAATCGCACTTTCCATTGGATCTTGGAAACCTACAAATAATCTATTTTCTCCCAGGATTTTGCACTGCATCTTTTGAACCTCTCACATTTCCTTGCTTCAAGTATACAGTAAATACGGGTCTTCTTTACTGTTCGTTTGATTTTGCCATTTGTTAAATGTTAAATTTCTGATACTGAAAGAAATCTGCTACCAAGATGACAAAATGATGTAAGGAATTGTCAAAGTCTCAGTTATTAGCTCTATCACAGCCTGACACTGTTTTTTTCCATGCTCTTTTTCCACTCTCTGTGTAGAGTCTCTTCCTTCCTTAGAAACACGTCAGGTACTTGTCCCATGGCATCACTAGGTACAGATTTTATTTCACGGTTGTGTTAGTACCTAACCAAAGGGCACTGGTAGCCCTCAACTGAAGTTAATATGCACTGGAAAGCATAACCTTGACCACTCTCTCCCATGTCAATGAATTTATAATCATCTCTGTTTCTTATTGGAAAAATATTTATTCCTAAAGCTGATACAAACAGCCAAACATTACCCAGAAGTCATGACTCTAGATTTCATAAGGGTCCCTTTTTAACAGCTAAGCAATAGGGCAGGCAAAAATACAGTTGGTGAAGGTGGTATTTGCATGCTGAATTTTTGTCAGCAGGAAATACAGCAGACAACTAAAACTCTGGTTAGAACCTACAGTATCCAGGCACTGAAGCGAAAGACACCCAGACATCCTCCAACCAACTTCACAGACACCTAAAACTTACTATGTTCCTCTCTGTCTGGCTTGAAAGCCATATGGCTGTGGCCTCCCGCCCAGCCCCTACTCTGATCCAGAAACCGTGGGGAGAAACGCCCAAGCCTTGCCTCTGGGACTTGAACCTTATCTGTGCTATGAAAATGGCTAAAACACACCTGACAACACAGGTTCAGCATAAAAGGGATCTGTAATAGTCAACTTCCCAATCCAAAATACAAGTGTAGGAGGAAAAAGAGGAGGAAAAGGATGTTGCAGGACCACTCCTGGATATCTTTTTCATCTAGCCTTGCGTTCCAGAATTGACAGATGTAGGTATCTGGCTTCCCGAGTCAGTGCTCTAACCACTAGGATTTTATGCCTGACTTGAGTGGCTGCCACTGGCCATCACATTTTTAAACAGAGCGAAGGCTGGTAGGAAGAGGACAGCATGCTCCGGGTTTTAAAACAGGTAAGCTCAGAACAAAGTACTTGATCTCTTATTCTCCACAACGGGAAGCTGGGAACGTAAGCTGTTTGGTTTTTTTGTTTTTTTTCCAAACTGTATTTCAACGAACAGCTACAGCTCGGAAGCCCACGCTGCAAACAGAGCAGAGATGACTCATAGCCAAGGACCTAGCAGGTACGCGGAGCGGGCTCCAAGAAGCTGGTTGCTATGCCCACTGAACTTCAGTGCATTTAACGCTGTGTTGGCGCCTTGTGTAGGTGCTGTGAAACACTGCTGGAGCAGCATTTCATCTGTTTCATAACCTCACCAACACCTTCACCAGACACCCCAAAACAGGCAACAAGTGCCCGTTGTCGTTATGGCTCATCTCGGTTCTGGGTACCTGCAGTATTTCACGCACGTTGCGAGCATGTGGGGATAGCAGTACCTCTATGCTGTGCAGTACACTGACAAACGTGCATTTGTAACAGAATTGCATGTGCTTGGTAGTTCCTTCTCAAGCAACAGGAAAAAAACATTTTATTTTGACTATGCCTTAGCAGTGGCTAAGAATGTCAGAAATTAAGTGGTGATACAGACAGCAAGCAGTTCGGAAGTGGGAATATTGAGTGCAAAGGGAATCAACCTGTTCAGCTGAGTAAATAATTTTCAGCAAATAATTTATTATACAACATTATCGTGTTACTCTGCTTTTGAAACTTTTATGACTGAGATTTCAGTCATTATTCCAGTTCCTCCCGTGAACTCATTTATAAATGGTTTGACTCTTTGGCCATGATAGGCAACTGATCATAGAAATAGCCACGGTCATCAGTTCTTAAGAGAAACACCACGGTGCCATCTGTGTGAAGTGATCTGTCTATCTGACACCATCGTGTGTCCCTGATTTATCACGCAGTATCCCAGTCCTATGATAAATATCGAATTTTTAATGCAAGTAATTGAGGGACGTATTTGGACAGGACTGAGACTCCTGCTGACTTTTAACGAGTACGTAAGTGCAAGAATTACTTTTTGTGCCTGCTGGCAGCTTCTGGTCATTTCCAGGTTATTTCACTTTTCAGGCTCTGTTTGCAACGCTGGAGATTTCCGCCAGCAGCAGACCCTGTAGGCAGGCCTACAGGATGAGCACCTTTTAGGGCAGCCTCTGACCTGAGCACCTGCCAGCCTGCTCCACGCTGCCGGCGCTTAGCGATACATGCCAGGCAAGAGTGGTTTGGCCATCGCTGCCTCCTCTGATACACCCTGGTCTCTTCCTTATTTTCTGTCTGCCTCAGTTTTCATATTTCCTTGCACTGCTGTATCCTGTGGCAACTCAGTCTATTCCAGAAGGGTAAATAAATGAAAATGCGACCCAAAACCTCATTTTTGACACATCTTTTGTTTGTCACAGCTATAACGATGAAGGTGCTCGGCCTGACTCTGAAACCTGTGACTATCGTTACTTCTGACACACCTCAGGATTAGATGCTATTACCTCAGCCATTGTGTTGCTTTACTCCTTGTTTCAGCCTTCAGTTCCTTTAATTTTGGCTAGAGTAACTTCATATGTGTGGTGGCTTTAAGCTCCAATTATCCTTTTCCTGATGTGCCCAAAATAGTAACACACTCATGTCCTCAGTCACATACATGTGGAGAATGACACCTCCTTGGCACACGGGCTCAGCACAACAAAACTCTTCCATATCCGTTATCCAGGAATGTCCTTCCACTCCTCTATCTCCAGCCTAAGAAGGACTTGCTGTGAGAAACGAGGTTGCATAGAGTCACTAGGAGTGAAAGAGGATTGAACAAATAAAGGGGAAAACCTAGCACAATCTTTTTCCATCATGCAGGAAAAAGGAAAATGGCAGAAAAAAAGGGGTTTCATCTTTTTTCAGATCCCTGCATTCACCTGCTCACTCAATGATGCCTTGCTGAACAGTGTTCCCCTCTTAATAGTGCCCTCCTTTGCATGCAGTTTACATACCTGTGACCCACACAACTTTTTTTTGTGTTTTTGTGTGCGTTGATCTAAACACTCAAGAAATATTTTTCCATAAATCTGTACAAGCACTGCTATTAAGATTTAATTGTGCTGCATGTTTGTCTGTCACAAAATCACAGGAACTGCCTTACGGAAAATGAGAGACAAAAACTTATCTGATCTAGATGATGAAAAAAGAAGTAATTTTGGCTCAAGTGGCAGCAGAGGAAAATGCTATTTCTTTTTCTTATCAGTAAGTCAAGGTAGCAGTTCACCAAGGTAGTTTTACTGTGGCTTCTTCTGGCAGTGTTTTACTACCTAATCCTCCGCACTGATGAATATTTGCTACAGCTCTGAATTTCTTAATGCACACAGCTCTGCCTCTGCTTTCTGTGCTGATTTAGAAAGAAAAAAAAGAAAAAGCTGACTAACGAATCACTGGGGAAACAACTGCCAAATGGGTGTACAAACTGCTAACTGGGTAGCAGTAACGCTTAATGTTATTTATAATTCATTCTTCGGTGTCATGCTCTTCAAGCAATTATACAACGCCTGCCTCCCTATCAATAAAATGCATTTCACATATCTAACCACTAAGGACTCAAGCTTCACTCTGGAGCAACACATTGTAGTGGATTAAGCATGGGACTAGAAGGCAGACGTTCCTGATGCCAGCTCATCCTCTGCGTTGCTGCGTGGCCTCGACCAAGTCACTAACCTGGGGATAATTATAATATTTGAACACACAAGGGACCTGTACAATTTAATTAGTTAATGTTTGCAAAGCACTCCAAAGATAAAAGGTGCTATATGAATTACAATCATACACTATTGTTTTGGGGCATTTTATTCCAAAGCACACTTGTGTAAACAAGTTTAGTAATGTAAAACCCCAATAATGGCAAATTTGATAGCTACCTTGAATTGACTAGCACTTCTTAGACTAAGATTTAAATTAATTAACAAATTTAATCTATTTTTGAGAAGAGAATTATATGACACAATTCAACATAGACACTGAACTGAGGCTGGGAAACAAGATCTTCGATAGTTTGCTTGTGATGGATTAAGGCAATGAAAGAGACATACGGAACGGTACCTGTGAACCCATACATGTTACAAATACCTCGCTCGCTGCACCATGCTGGTACCCAAAATAGTGTAAGAGCTGAGTCATTATTTTTCATTTTAGTATCCATACTTCTGATACAGTTTCAGGGTTAACCATTAGACCATTAGAAGTTAATAGTAAAACCCCTCTGGACTTCAACAGAACCAGGATTCCTTGGTTCTTCCAGCTTACTATGCACTTAATTTAAATATTTATCTTCAAAGGAAAATATTACTCCTAGTAATGGTATGGTAAAATAAGTAGTGAAGAGCAATGTCTAGCACTTCAAAGTGATTCAAAAGAAGAGACCAGACACCCTAATGGCAGTGTTTCCTTGCTCTAGATTCATCTACTCAACAGTCATGGTAATTCACTGTTACAGGAAAACATAATTTTGTGTAGACCAAGCTAAAAGCACTTTTATTTTCAGGATTAGCTTTCTTCAGAGAACAATTTGCCAATACTCCTATCTCCTAATCCACTGCCATTTAAGCAATACCGCCCTTTCAAAGCAGGCAGCGATATCAATGTCTTTGTAGGAGCTGCTTTTGATTTACAGTTGCCGTCCACCTGGCACTTGTTCCTAATGATCGCTGGCTGATGGGAAATCTGTTATCCTGGCAAAAGGCTCTGGGACATATACCAGCAAATTTCCACACCAAAAATCATGGGATCTCTGTGCATGCACAGAAAGGCATCCCTTGATTGTACTGCCCAACTGTCAAGTTATTAAACTTTTTTTTTTGTTAAAATATCACATAAGTAAAAAAAAAAAAATAGAAAAAGAACCTTTTTAGAATAGTATAGGTCCATTTGGATTACTGAAACCAAAGGCTCATCATTAGTGCCTAAAGAGCAATTCCCAAAGTTATATAGGGCTTTCAAGGTCTTGCAGTAGAAGTCCTTAGAACAGCTTTAGGCACACACATTTTTGTATACAAACAGAGGATTCTGAGAATTGAAATTCTATGAGAAGAAAGTTTGTAGAGTGTCATATAAATATACAGTAGAAGTCAGTAGTTCTTTAGCGAGTTATCTGAACTGCATGTAGGTAGGAGTAATCACACCTGTAGTAGTTGCATAGGCCCACAGTTTAGATGTACTGCTTTAGTTTCTTCTTGAGTCACAGACTTCCAGCATGGCCTTAGAAAATCACGTAAAGGAGGAATCCTCATATATAACATCATCAGTGTTAAGGCTTCTCACTCTCCCTAAGCCATTTGTCCAGGCTCCTTTACAACCATTGTTGGAGGCAGGCACCTCCAAAAGGTAGATGACCACAACTGATGAGATGACTGGACCTAGAAGTATGCACATCTCTCCACTGAGGAAATCCAAAACACTTGAGCCTACCTTTTAGATAGATGACATTGTGAGAGATGAACCTTGCTGCAAGGATATGTCCAAACTGGGCAGTCCAGTACTGCCCAGAGATTCTCTAAGCTAGCTGAGACACAGCACACCTCTGCCAGCTCAATGGTGCCCTTGGGTCATTAGCCAACTTCCAATCTAGCATCACTTTTCACTGCAGAAACCTTTTATCTTCTGCCACAGGATACATACCTGAGACTGCTGACAAGAAATAAAACAAAACTAGAACAGAAACATCCCTGAAGTAACACCACAGTGGGGGCATCAACCATAACACAGATGATTGTCTGCCTTACAGTGCTCTATGTCACTACTGTCTTTCACTTATGCATCTGCATACACACCTCTCTCTCTATCAATGTTTAGTAAGTCCGTTCAGTTTGTAGAGTGACTCTTGAGGAGGCTGAGGAGAAGCCCCACGGCATAACAGCCTGTGGGTAGGCGGGAGGCCCACGGGCAGTTCTGCTTTCTGAGTGTGGGGTCCAGCTTCCCCCCCAGAAGCCTTGCAGCAACCGTGGGACCTTCTGCTCTAAAGCCTTACTGAAATGCAAAAATGCATCCCAGGCTTGGGAAATGTTCATGAGAAAAGTAAAACTAAAACTGATGTATTCCCACGATTTTGCTTTAGACAAATTAGCATCCTCTAGTGAAAAAAATGCTTTATTGAGAAATTCTGGACCAGCACTAGTCAGTTCTCCATCTGTAAAATCCCCATCCGATTGTGTGCCAGTTTTAAAACGAGCATGTGTTCACAGAGGGCGGATGTACCAGAGGAGAGAGAAGCAAAGTTCACAGAAGTACTGCCAAAACACCCTTGCTTACATTTCTTGGAGACTCAGGACAAAGTAATTACCTGTAACTTGAAGAAAAAGCAGGTGAAAGTTCCCTATAATGAATAGCACAATGCTAGTAATGACTGCAGCTGAAGCAGGAAAACAGAAAATATCAGTGTAGAAAATGAATGGCTGATGGGAACACAGTTATAAACCTCAAAAGAGATAAAAATCAACCACAGAAGTTGATTTACATTAAAGAAGAGGAGGGAGAAAAAAGAGATCTAAGGAGAAAAAATCAGATTTGAAAAATACACACCAATTTAAGAGAGTACGTTGCTACTGAGGCTATGCTGTCTGTTTGCTATGGAATTTATTTTTTATTAGTGCAGTATCCAAAAGTATCTTCCACTGTATTGCAATAAGAAGAGATGTCAGAATTAAAAAATAAAGTAAGATGATCATGTTACTATCAATGCATCAATCACATAACGTAGCCGAAGAGAATGGGAGGTAGGGTCAGAGCCCCTAATCCCATTTTCACACAAGCGCTCAGTGGCACCTAGCTCAGTGCAAAGACGAGATCACGCTAAAGGTCACCATGGTCACATCCAAATGACAAACCACATTTCTATGAATTAATTGCAGCTGTAACTACAAGTATTCATGATTTCCGCTCTGAATTTTCTGTGTTTCCATTACCCTGGAAAAACAAGAAGCTACCTTAAGCATTATCAGTTTACATGCACAGTCCATCTTCTCCTTGACATTATTTGAAAGAAAAAATGGTTTCATCACAGGAGTTCCCTCCGCCTACACCCCTTACAGAGAAAAAAGTCTAGAAAGAGGAATTTCTGGATCTTTGTATTTTCACCGATACACTGATCAAAAGCTGATTCTAAAAATCATCCTCTGCCTCTCCCACTTCTACCTCTGCAAGGAGGAGATCTTATGTCGTGTGTGTTTAGGGAGACAGACCTGCATGCTGTAAAATAATGTATTTTACTGTGCAAGTGTGCAGGGAAAGGAGGAGATCAATGCTGTTCTGGGTTTGCATTACTATGTACAATGGAGATGGACCCTGAGCCCACTGCAGCAGGACTACCTAGGGATGGAAGGGCTGCCAGGCTGGGGGAACAGCACGCTGCCTCTGAGGGGGGCCCTTAAAAAGTTTTACTGGTCTCCTAGGGCTTGACTGATGCCTTCTCTTCCCTTGGCTTTGTAAGGATTTCTAGAGCATATCTGAGATTTGACCCTGAATATATGATGCTATTCTTGCTATGTAATAGGCATCAGTGGTATCAGGCGTATAGAGGCAAATCTGTTCTTTGTTAGAGAGCTACACATCAAAATGAGTTTGTAAAACATGCTACAAAAAGGATGAAACACCGCTTACAATGCAAAGCACACTGAAATCTACGTATTGCTGCAATATTTATGACCAGCCAGAACATATTATCTGAGATGAATAAATTATTCTTAGTCCATATTATGGTAATGCGTAGCAACTGCCATAAAGCAGCACTACCACATAAAGAAATTTCACCAAAGTACCCTGCTTGAAATAATGACTTTGTTTATCTATAACTTTACATTATTGATTGGGTTTGCTGAACTGAAGAGGGACTATGAAGTCATTCCAAAAGAACTACTGAGAAGCCTGCAAGTTCAGCTAATATCAAGCTAGCAGCAAGAAAGCAATTTCCCTGAGAAAAAAAAATAGTCATACTTGGTTATTTTATAAATATGCAAGCAAATTACATTCTGTTTAAGTAAACAAGAACTAAGAGCCAAACATGTGGCTCTTAGTGTCTGATTGTTACAGTTTTTACTGGTAAGAATTCTTTTTCTTGTAAGACTATAGTGGACCTGCAACAAAAGCAGCGATAGGAGGATGCTTTCCAGTTCTAGAGGACATCAAGAGCAAAGCTTTCATAAAGGCATTCCAGACTGTCCTATGACCCAGCCACATAAGGGCAATTTCCAAGACAAGCTTAAAACCCGATGTATTAAAAACAAAGTTCCTCCCAAAACACTGACTAGTTGATTTCCTTCAGCTCACAGTTAAAACCTTGGCATTGCTAACCCCACCTGGCAGATTTAGAACCAAGGGCAGATGTCGGAGCATTCAGTATCATCCTGTCACTCCCAGGTTCTGGCACACTGACTTCCCGTCAGGCGCCGTGGATTGCTGTACCCTCACCTCACACCAGAGATCTGCAGTGCTGACATGTGTGTCCCAGGCAGCTGTCTGCACCGCCTGCGGTCAATGGAAAGGAACAGGCGCTCATGGGCTCGACTCTCTCTCTCTCACTAAATTACACAGCTAGAATAGGTCAAAAGAATTACCGCCTGGACGCACCAACTGCTCTCCGGCCCATATGCAGGGAGGCGAGATAACTAGCTCAGATGCAGATAGCTATGTCGCAGATGTCTTAACCAAGCAAGACGAATCCTGAACCCCACAGACAGCACACAGGCAAAGTCAGGAGTCTCATCAAGGCAATGCCCTACGGTCCCCACATTGCTTGAGGGGCTGCACAGGATCGACCAAAGCAAATACCTACCACAGGGAGTTTAAAATCCCTTTCTGCTCCGGAAGAATAGGGGGCAATAGGCAAATACATATACGTACATACATATATTTATAATCCTTAGGCAGGATAATTGCAGACATGCCTGAAAACCAACCAGAAAAACATGAACTGTTGTCTCACACCTGCTACCAGCATCTACAAACTAGGCGTGGTATTTTCTTTAACAAAGAAAAGATAGCACAACTGCAACCCAGTATTGAAGAAAAGGATGCTGCGATCCCTTTGGAGGTGCCATGCTGTACTTCCCAGCCAGTATCCCATAAGAAGAGAAGACTCTCTCTCAGCAAGAGAGCTATTTTTTGTTCTTAACTGTAACTATTCACAAGAAAGAGCTCACAAGCTCACTTAAGATAAAACACGCTCTATGGAACAGTATTCTAGACTCTGAGGTCCAGCCTACCTCACCGAGGCACCTGGCTTAGACCTATGCTTTTCCGCCTATTGAAGTAGTCTTTCTATGCATGTCCCTACGCTGCCCAGTTACTCAGCAGAACTGTAGGTGCCTTTCCACATCCTCAGAGGAAATTCCTGTCTGCTAAGTTTAGACGCTGAAATTGAGCACATAGGATCTCCCCTTGGAAGGCTTCAAAGGCACTTTCCTCTCTGCAACAAGGGTACGTAGAATGCGGGCTTTTATTAACGGTGGACTGCATTGCTAAACGTCTAATATTAAGGTACATATTAGATGCCTGAATTAAGAACAGAGTCCACCTGTATTATAGACCACGAAAGAAACAGATTGAGTGGAGTCGGTATAATGTGCTAATATGCATAACAGCTCAGCAGCTGTTATGTGTGGTGTCTGTGACTTAGAATGCAGTAAGAAAGAAGACAAATTGCAGATCACAGTCAAATTAGATTTTCCTAATGGGGCTTTTGAAATAAACTAACAGATTACTGTTTAAATAAAACCTGCAACAAGGATGAGTTGATGTTATATTATTAAATTTCTTAATTTAATTCTTAAGCTCCAGAGCCAGACAAGTAATATTCAACACATTTACCTTCACAAGCTGTGGAATGCGTTGTGGAAAAGCTGAAAGCTTTTCAGCTGAAAAGCTGAAGCTTTTCATGGTTTGACCAATTCTCTAAGTGTTCAAGCAATATCAGTCACAGAGAATAGTATCTGCCTGCCAGTTATATATTAGAAGTATTTGCCAGTGCCCCATGTTTCCTCTTTTCATTAATTAGACAGAACTATTTAGTGCAAAATCATGACAGGTTGTTCTATTTTTCTGGCTCATTATGTGTGCTAAAAACTGAGAAAAAAAATACTTAGCACTTCAGGGCCTGGTGTTGTAACTAGCGCATTCAAAACACATGTGAGGCCTGTCAATCAAGCAATAGTGTCACTGGTGAAGAAACCTTCCCTTCCTTTATCACCATCAGAAGGGAAGCATGCTAATTACAGTGAGAGCCAATGCCTTGCCTTGCCCATAGAAAACTCCCTCTCTGCTTAAAGGGAATGTAGGTTTGAAGTTACTCTACTTGACTAGAAAATGGATTAGTGGCTGTCTGGTGAAAACCCGAAAAAAAGTAGTTCCCCCTCAAATACGGCTTAGCTTCCTCGAAGCAAACAGGACATTGCTTTGGAAGTGTCAGCGCTTTCGGCTACTGATGGCCAGGAAAACAAAGCACAACTGAGTACTTTTAGATAAGACGTTTAAAATGCATCTATAATAAATTATGTCAATGTCTAAGGGCCTTTATCATCTCCCTTCCCATTTAATAACATCCAGAATGCCCATATTTTGAACCTCTCAGATAAAGTACTGTGTTTTGTGGGTCTAGCACAGGCTTCAGTGCCTGGAGGCTCTAGTTCTATTTCCAGCTCTGCTTCAGACCTACAGGGTGACCTTTACGGATAACCTCATTTTCCTCACCTATAAAATGGGGATATTAATACTTATTTACCTCACAGTTGGTTCCCTTCCAGCTGCTACAGTGACTGAGCAAGCCCATGCATCTACAGAATTGCTAATGTTCCTGATAAACTTTTTTCTTTTTTTTAACCAAGCAGTACAGACATTACATCAAGAAATTATTCGTCCATTTAGTGAGTAAAAGTCCACAAAAAATAATAGAATAGAAAAACTGCTCAAAGCCCCTCATTAATTTCCTTTCAATTACATTGTCCTTCAGGAGACGTATTAGTAGTTCCTATTTGACAGCAACTAGAAGAAACTTCTTGATGCTGCTTTCAGTCAAGGAAAAATTTAATGGTTTTTGAGTTAAAGTCCAACCTGGTTTCCCTTTGGAGATGAAATAAAAACACTGCAAGCTTTGCAAGTAAATAAAGGGGAAGAAACAATTTCAATTTGAAACTTTACCTAATAATGAGGACGGAAAGAAAGGAAAAGAGAATCAGAGAGAGACGAGAGATACAGCCATCTCTTCCTAAAGGGAACAAAGCTACACAGAAGAGATGCTGGCAGGGATGGGGGGACACCCCTGCGGCACCGCCGAGGGCCGGTGCCTCCACTGGCCCTGGAGCACCTTGGCAACACCCATCTCGCTCTGGGAATGCAATACTTACTCTTGAACTGCTCTGGCTATGGAGAGCGCTGTAGATCCAGTTTCATTAACGCTATCTAAGGTCACATTTGGCAGGTCGTCATCATCACTGTCACTTTTAATTTGTCTGGGAGATAGGCCTCGGGGGTCCATTTGTGCTGGAAAGAGACATATAATGGATTAATATGAGCGTGCTGAAATTAATCTCATCCCAGAACAACATCAGGGTGCACAACACATCCGTTCGCTCGGGATGGATGGCACCGCTTGTGCTGAGCTTCCCAAATCAGGTGAGGGACTCACAAGGCACCTAGCTGTGTGACAGCGAGGCGCAAGCATTTCCAGGGGCATGCAGGTGTGCGAACACGCACAGGCTACACCAACCCATTCGGCGGACCTGAAATACAACTGCATATATAATATTCATTAAAAACTCAGTTTACCCTCAAGTTACTTATTCTGGATGTGTTCAGGAAGCAAAGAGAAAGGGCTATGCCCGCTTTGTGCAACACAGCACACTCGAGAGTAGGAATGGAGTAACTCTTCTGTGTCCGGGTGACATATTGGTCATTGGTGGGGGGGAGCTTGATATTGGTTTTGTACATATTTGCATATTTGTATAATTCTGTTTCTTTCTGCTTGGCAAGGTTAAATCCTACTTTGTATACTCCTAACAGGCACGAAGCTGCCAATGCGGTTGTGCTTTTGCACCTAGGGATAATTCAGCCCGCTGGGCACAGTTTGCCCAACCAGACGGCAACATCTGAGCACGTAAGGTGGTGCTGCAGGACTTGAGCATGGTGAGAACAAAAAGCGAAGTATGGAAACGTATCACTGGGCAAATTCAAAGGCGGACAATTCGAGGACATTTTTTGCGGTATTTCTGCAGTGAAGCTAAGTAAAGTTGATAATTAAATAAATCTAGGGATTATTCCCTTATATTTTAATGTTGGCCCATATATACATCATTTTTTGTCTCCTCCATTTGCGACCTCTTCTCAGCTTGCAGACTTGGGTGGCCGAGGCGCTGGGGAGCGGAGGTGACTAACCAGGAGGCTGAACTTCGCTGCTGCCAGCTGGTATAAACTGCCCTATTTGCTCATCAGCACAGCCGCAGATGCTGCAGGGAGAAACAGCATTCAAAGCTATTCTCTTCCCCGAAATGAGCCATGTGAATAACGAACTGGCCAAAAGCCTAACAGATATCTCCTCCTTAGCACTCACTACAGTGTGCAAACTGGAGTACAGGATTTTTATACATTCGGAGTTCATGACTCCTACTTATGTTAACAGCTTTGACTTTCTCTTGGACATCTAAGAACAACTGTTGAACTGCTGGCACCAAAGTTTATAAATACCAGCAGCAGTTCATAAACACTGAATTAAGAGTAATTATTAGCCTAACAAACATCAAACTGGAAAGAATGAAGAGATGCAGGCAAGAGACAATTTAGCAAATGAGATTAAAAAGGTGGAGGACAAGTGAGTAATGGAATGCAATTGGCAAGCAAGGTGGAGGAGAGCCCACAAAACATTCCAGTGCACTTTAACCTCCCTTTGTGCTGTACCTTGCTCTGACGACCAAGCTTTTCCTTGAACTTAGGACCACGGGTCCAGAAGGGACCCGCCTGGGTCACCGAATCGAGTCCTCCCTATCACAGGCAGACACATTTCGTTAATAAAGCTCAGGCCTTAAAAATGAGCTGTTTTCCTTGCCCTTGCTGCTCCTCTTGAAAGGCAAGATTTGTCCAACAGAGTTACCCAGTGGTTTTGTGAAATGTGAATGAGGCTAAGGCGAAGCAAGCAAAAAGAAACAAGTCAGAGACTGCTTTCGTGGGACAAAGGTGTCATTGAAAGAGTGCACAGGAGCTACAGAAGCAAGCTGTTAGCACTCCGTGCTGAAAAGACTGGCGAGCCAGGGGAGTTATTTAAGAACGTCTCCAAGTGCTGAAGGCTGAAAGCGGTCACATCGCTTTCCATCCTTTTTAGCCTCAAGAAACAATGATCCTTTTTGCTAAAGAAAGTATAGAGAATTGCTCTTGATGCATGTACATGTATGCAATCACTTCTCAATGGCCCCTTTGCCAACCTGTATCAAAAAGGAGTTTCCTTTTGGGCAGTAGCAGTGAATTCGCTCTCTCCAGAATTTGGTCTACAATCACGAATATCGTATCTTCCAACTGTCAGTTGCCAGTAGGAAAAAAATCTGATCTGGATCAGGTATGACCCTCCTTCTATTTCTATGGAACTAAACAGTTTTTGGCTTTAAAATTTATGCTGGCTGTGGAGGCCAGGTAATACCTGATGCTGTTTCTCGGGACAAATTTGCCCCTTCTACAATGCTGGAATAGGTTTAAACTTGCATAGCAACTTTCTAATGAGCACTGTTTGAATTTCTGCTTTCCGGCACATGGCTGCATCAGTTTTGACATGGTACAGGATTAGCCATGTTATGGAAGCAAAATCTCCGGGAAGGATCCAGCCTGCCGGCTGCTAAGGGCAGATGAACCCCTCAGAACAGGACACAGCCTCCACCTTCCCAGGGGAATAACCTGAGCACAGGACCACATCATCAGGGTATTTTTCTCCTTCTCCGCTCTCTAAAGATGTCCACATATGGGCATCTCTTGGGAAAGGGGACTGCGGATTTAAATCTCTCCAGGCTGACGAGAGACTAGCACGCCTCCTTCTCACTTCTCACTTCTCACACATGTGCTGGTGTTACTGGGCTGTTAGGTAAATGCTGCCCCTTGTCTGTCATATTCAGGCTCGAGTACGTCCTAATCACTTTGCTTATTTCCAGTGATTATTTACAGATACACATCTCAAGTACTCTGACCCGGTGAGGCAAGGCCGAGCGTCATCAGAAACCTTGCAGCTGGATGGCTGTAGGTAGCCTGAATCTGAGCCCTTCTCGATGTGACTAGGGCCATACACTAACATACTGCTATCACCGCTGGCGGTTTTCAGTTACCGCAGCCTGATTTATTTTCTCCAGTCAAATTTCCTGTGAGTGCAAGGGATGAAAACTCATCCCATCAGTACGCTCACGAAGACCCACTAGAAGTAATTTCACGTCTACACACTACCTTTGATTTAAAGGCAAATATGAGCCCCTTGGGTTAAAGATAAATGAAATATTTAAGAGCAGGAGAAAACCAAGTAACCATCAGGAGTTTTGCCTCTCTTTATAGCTAAGCCACGTAGTATTAACTAATGCCAAAATGACTCATTATAAGATGATGCTTGCTGGTGTGAAAGCAGAGAGAGAAAATTTCAGCATCCTGAAATATTGAAGCCTCTGGCTCACTTTATCTTAAAACCTCAGTTTTCTGCATTAAATTAACTTCTCTGCTGATAACTTCATACACATACATACACGTAGGCCTGCCAATACACCGCATCATAATAAAAGCTGAATCACACTTAGTTGCTCTCTTAAAATAATTAAAAATATAATAAAAATAATAGAAGGGATTTCCGAATTCAGAGTCCGTTTGCTTTTGTTTCATGTATTAAACTCCCCACCTTGCTTTCTCTGAAGGATGCCTAACATTCAACCCGCTAATCAGAACGATTGCTCGTGACAGGATTTCCAAGTGGCCCTGACATCCGCCCACCAGACTTGCCAGTCACAAACACAGGTCTTGTGGCAGGGAGAGTAACACCAAGGCCCACGCTAGGCAGACATCAGCCTGGATGGTGGGGAGGCCCCTCCGAGCTTGCTAGCCCTGATGCACAGCCGGGTGACCTGTTTGCTCTCGCAAACATAGCCACAGATTTTTATTGCAATGGAAGTTTAAATTATGCAGGAACGGGAGGTACCTCAAATAAGCCAGAGTGAGTCATGTTTGCTGTTGCCAAATGCCTGTCTTAGAAACTCCTCTCCAGTTGCTTCCAGTGCATGCTGGCATACAGCAGCTAAAAGAAGACTATCTCTAGCTGTAAGCAATGGCCACTTTGCACTAACCTCCATGCTGTAGCTAGTCTCCAGATCGCGAGTGGACATGAGCGAACATCCCCCTTCTTGGCACGTTTAGAGAGAACAGGAGCCCAACACCGACTCCCCCAGCAGGAGGACATCAAAGGCGAACATCACAGACGCCACCGCGCATTTTGAATGGTGCAAGCAACACTTCCCGATGCAGATGTACACGAGCTTATTTGAAACGAAGCTCTCAGAGATTGTTGTACTTGGGTTTACTTAATGTGTTTTAGGAAATCGAATCCTGGCTTTATGGACCTAACAAATGCACTCACTGAGGGAATGATGGCATTGATGATTTTCTCCTCCTAAACTGGTCCATACTATATGAACCACATATATGGCACTTTTCTTCCTATTTGAAGTTCGTTGTAAGCGCTTTATGTGTTGGAAAACGCTCTGGGCGCAGCTATCAGATTTTCAACCAAAGCATCTTGGTGTCTAGAAGGGGCAGCAGTATTGGTCGATTTATTTCATAAAACTTTATGTACATAGCAGCAGTATCCATGAACTTAATGGTCAGAATATAGAGTCTACAGGGGTAATTTTTATTACAATTTATAGCAAGATTACCCATACTCCACAGTTTTTGGATTTTATTGAGATTTTATGGGACTATATGGCTAGAGCAGTTAACTGCACCCAGCATAGCTATGGTTCACAGAGAACGGGAATTGGCACCGAACACACAGTGTAACTAATCTACCAGAGAATATGAATTGCTATGATCCAATCAAAGGCAATATTTAAAATCATTTCACCAGTCAAATAATTTGCCATAAACCTCTAAAAGAATAGCTGTGTGGAGAAGTACAGAGGTGAGAGTGATTGTGTGGATGTAATATATGCACATATTTAAGCATCTCTGTTATTGAGCTGTATATAAAACATACAACGCTACTTTTTAAGCAAAGGATTTTTCTCTTTCTATGCTATTTGAATGCCACAAGACCTCATCTACTCAAAAAACAAAGTACTGCGACTACTGAGATTTGTATCTCACTGAACATGCAACAGACAAATACTCTATCACCGAAAGTAAACAGAAAAAACAATAAGGACAGAGTATATTTAATATTAAATAAAATATTGCAAAGCCACCACAAAACAGTAGCAGATTGCAATTTACACACTGAAACAGTCTAGAGATATTTTGGGCACCAGAAAGTTCCCAGCAGGTTGGTCCAAGGCACAATAAAACCCAACGCAGAGATAAATAAATGACAAGTTTTATGCATGTGTTTCCACTGGATACAAATCTGTGGGATACAAGCAACTAGACCAAAGTTCAGCCCTGGCCAGAGTACAGAGCTGAAGGACCAGAGGCATTCTTTGCATGGAAGAGAAGGAATTAACAGCTTCCAAAAGGTGCAGGGATTCAGAGTATGTCGCAACAGACTTCCTCATCCTCCTTACGCTGGGCTTCACAAATAAAGCTGGAATACACATCTACCTCATTCCCTTCCCCAAACCTGCTCCTAGTTAAAAACACACATGATGTTAAATCCACTGCTGATGAACCTCAGAAGAGCATGCGCTTCTACAGTGGAAAAACCTAAGCACATCACTACCAGTGAGTTGCCAGAAACATGACTTCTCTGGAGATTTAAGTAGAAGACTATGGGACTCCCCATAGTCAACCCAAGCTACTTTGTCTTCAAGAAACCTCCTTCTCAATTTCAAATACCACAGTATGTCTTGTAACCTATGTTTTAATTCTCCATTCTGGCAAGAATTACTATTTACTCTGGTTCCCCAATACATGCACCACCTCCAGTACCACAGGTCCCACCCTGAACATAAGCCTCTCCTCTGCCTGCTTCTCTTCCTGGCTAGCCGTTGCCAACCTGCTTCTTTCCAAGAACCACTAATATTTCTTCCAGACAAACCAAGCAAAAAGGGGGAGAGAGATCCAACATTTTGGGGGGCCAGAGGGTGGAGGTGGACAGGCTGCAATACGTACAGCTGCAAAAGATTTTTGTGCGCAAAACCAAAAAAATTACAGCTGAAGTAGAAACTCCCTGCCTCAGTGCATCTCAAATCCAAAATAATCACCTACTAAAACATAGAAAGGATAAGCACTTCACATACATAAAAAAGGCAACACTACTGGTTTTAATTAAGACTCTCTTCCATAGTATAATTTATACCAACAGACCATATTATCTGACCTTTAAATATACGGAAGGGTTCTCTAAATTTCTAACTTTGTACTACAAATTACGTTTACTTTTGTGGAATAAACTTTACAGTAAGCAGAAAAAACAGGCTGTACTTTTAAAAAAAAACAAGGGTGGGGGATAATGTAATCTAGTGATATTACCTGTTTTAAGTCTGAGGCAAAAGGTATTGCGTTTACTACTGATTAATACATCCACAGTGAGGAATATGGCACGTGTGAACTGTGAAAAGACAATCAGTGTATTCCTGCTAGGTCTATACTCACACACACTAACATAAAAACAGTCCGTGCCAATGCCATTACGGATGCTTACGTACGCAGGAAGCAGATGAAGTTCAGTGGGCAAACGGAAATTTATAATGTTCTGAATGCTGGATTTTGCAACTGGTTGTATCTTGTGAAAACTGTAAAACCCGTGAGAACCCAAAAACCCCAGAAATATCATAGAATCATAGAATGGTAGGGGTTGGAAGGGACCTCTAGAG
>VZSC01012800.1:592976-626394 GCA_013398225.1 Steatornis caripensis | reverse complement strand
TCCTCTTGACATCCACCCTTTAGATATTTGTGAGCATTGATCACATCTCCTCTCAGCCTTCTCTTTTCCAGGCTGAACAGACCCAGCTCTCTCAGCCTTTCCTCATAAGAGAGATGCTCCACTCCCCTAATCAACTTTGTGGCCCTCCGCTGGACTCTCTCCAGTCGTTCCCTGTCTCTCTTGTACTGGGGAGCCCAGAAGTTGCACAGGTCCTTGGTGCACCACCATCAGGAGGGAGCTTCTAAAAGGCCCTTCAATGAATGGAGTTACTCTTCTGAACTACAGAAAACAACTTTTAAGGATATTAACTTCGGCAAAACCTGCTGCTGGAGGGATGTGATTTGCAGTAGTATTCAAGGACATCTATCTTCTGAAAGCAAAGCAGTAGAAAGACTCAGGACCAGAGTCTGTAGGGGAACTTGTTGCTGCCATGGCAGGCCCTTCCACTCCTGTCTGTCCAAGCCTCTCCTTGCTCGCCTTCACCCTGCCCAGATCTCTTTTCTCCCCTCTTTTTTGCTTCTTCCCCCTTCCTCTGTCTCCAACCTTTTCCCACTTCTCCTCCCGAACACGTTCACACATCTGTAGCCATCTCACCACCTCTCCTTTTCTCCCCGGAACCCTTCCATCCTGCCCCTCTCCCCACTGCCCAGCCCCTTCCAACCTCCTCCTTGCCTTTTCCCAGCCACAATTTTTCTTTTGCTTCACCCTTTAAGGAGGACTCGTATTTTTTTTCAGATCTCCAGACCTGGCTTGGTTTCCACAAGTGCTTATAAAGACAAAAAAAGGACAATAGTCCAAACCAAACTTGAGGTTCATGGCACAAAACCACAGACGTTCCAGAGTTTTCTACCAAAAAAAGCCAGAATAAATTTTTCAACATTGAAAATGCCACATTTTTTCTCTCTACGCTCAGTGTCAGGAAGAGTGGAATAGTTTTTTCTTGAAACTTTACTCAAAAAGGAAGAAAAAAAGAGAAAAGAAATACCCTGAGGCAGACACACAGCATGGAAAATGTTATCCTAAATGGTTAACATATAGACAGCCTTTGAGCAGCTGAAGACAGTTTTAACCATGAGGCAACCTTATCTATAGGTGCTCCTTCCTGCTGTGCCTCTAATTACACCTTTTAGCAATCCTCACCATTTGCTGAACAGGGAGAAGAAAAGGCAAGGAAAGAGTTTTTCATAGGATTTTAATGCTCTCAAATACTTTAATGCATAATGTCTAGTGCTCACCACCTACTCCACACAGGAAAAAACCTCCAAGTGCTTATTAAGCCTTTGGATGAGAAGACAACAGTGGCGACCACTGAAGGAACAGAACTTCACCTCTTTGCCACGCTGTAGGGGGTGGCAGAGGGTGCATCTTGAACTTGCGGTGCCCACAGGGACCTGCGCTTGGCCCCCGTGCCCACCATGTCCCAACGGCCCGAACACATTACCACGTTTTGCACATACGGAATAATGCAAGGATCGGGTTGTAGGGGTCAACGTGCGCAGACGGGCTGGCTGTGCGGGACGGAGACTCCCACTTCGGGGGTCTCCCTGGGGTGCCTCCTCCCCAGTGGGTGCATCACAGGGATGTCAGGAGGGGAAGCTCCACAGCAAGGAGGGCAGTCTGCATGTAACTGTGCGTGGGTGCGCACGTAAGTCGAGTGTTGAGGGATTACAGAACAGCGATAGAAATTCGTAGGAATTTAGTAAGGTTTTGTAAATGACTAGAGGTGTACTACCGATACCAAACGTATCGTCCACCTTCTAATTACGTGTTGTTAATAAATTCCTAAAAATGCTTCAATCCTGATTTTGATTTACACTAGGCAGACTGAGAGGTTTTTATCCTGCAAAAAGCATCACTCTGACAGAAGGGTGCTTTTGCATCATGATACTCCTGGCTCCCGTTGCCCCCCTTGGGGTGCAGCACATGGCACAGTACCTGATGGGATGCTGCCGGCAGCTCGTGTATACAAGGGCTAATTCTCTGCAAATCTATCTGGTTTTCAACGCTGCAGAAATGGTTTGATTTAATGGGAAAACTTGCAAACGAAAAATACGAGAGAGGAGGCAGAGAGCAGAAACAAGCAGCCCATTGGGAGGCAGCAAAGGAGATTTGAGACTCTCCCGAAGGAAGGTGAGACGGGAGAACATCAGGATGAATTACGCCACGGAGAAGGATGCGCAGCGGCAGAGGAGGAGATGACAGTACAGGTTAGAAATATTAACAGAAACGGAGGGAGAGATGAGGCAGAGCTGCTGAAACTGGCACTCAAAGAACAGTCAGCAAGATGGGATGGACTAGGAAAGAGAAAAAGAGGGTGAAACAGAAGAGGAGGTAGTGGTTTCTTCTGCTAGAGGGAAGAGAGAATTCAAACAGAACATGAAGAAAGAAGTATTCGTCTGAACTGCCGAGAAAAGCAGCCGCCGGGAGGACAGTTTTGTCTCAGAGAGAGGAAGGTGGACTGTATGGTTCCTGGGAAGCATCAGGGGAAGCAGAAAGGCACCTGAGCAAAACGCCTCGAGGCAGGATTAGAGGAATGGTGGTGGCCTGAGAAGGTTTTGCATTAAAATTAAAAATGAAATGGCTCCAGTCAAACCTGGAAGGAAGAGGAAAACTCAGCATGAGGAAAATAAATCAAAATAACAAGGCAAAAACCTTTCTCTGTATCCTTTTTCTTGCGTTTTTCCCCTAAGTATCTGTACCTAGAAAACCAGGAGAGGTCTGAACTTACATCTAATGTAGTTTTCATTAATTTTAGCATTAAAAATATCTCTGTTCAGGAAAGTGCCTAAGTCTCATTAGATTGAAAAGGACTTGGATACAGACTAATGTAAAATACAACTTTAAGTGCTTCCCAACCACATCCCTGGATCATCAGCATGGTCTCTGATTTAGCCCCAAAGCAACAACACAGAGATTATGGGGCAAATGCTGCCGACACTATCCGTAGATCGACTTTCGTTCAGCATGCGTATTTTTTTTGTTTCTGAAAATGATCAACGTTCACGTAAAACTTGAAAGCAGTGACTCTAGACAATTCTGAACCTGCGTTTCTCCTTCAGGTGGTACAGAGGATTAGCAACCAATTCAATCTGACAGCAAAGTCCTGTTGGAATCTGTGTACTATTTTTTGCTTTCAGCATGAAAGCTGACCACTGAAGGGAACTTAGTCTATGCACATATGAAATTTATTTCATCAGTTAATTTATGCAACATCATTACATTTAATTATTTATATTGTTTTACATTAAAGAAATAAAAACACACTCCGGCGAAAGCTGACAAAAGCTGACTACCTAGAGTGGACTATTGCCCATTATTCTTCTATTGTATTTATTCAAATTAACCTGAACATTTAAATCAAAAGAATTAGCGATAGCAAAATGGGTACAACCGATGAGAAAAAAAATAAATTAAAGAACACTTAATCCCTTCTTTTTTGTTAGCTGTACATTAATAAGCACTGCAGGGCTGGTTAATGATCTCTGCCAATAATAGCACAAAGGCGATATTGTCAGGGCAGCTCAGGAGGCCTGGAGCTCACGGGCTGAAATCCCTATGGCACATTCAATTCTGGAATTTTGTTGACGAAACTGGGTTAGCAAAGTTCCAGTTTTACAAGATCAGGAGGTACTTCCTATAGAGGAGACTACTACCACAGCCAACTAGCACTTTTGAGAAGAAAACAAATGGGAAAAATTCTGGATTAGCTCAAGATCAGGTGCGGTTCAAAGTGCCAAAACCAAAATATAGACTAAAATGTCCTTTTTTTTTTTTTTGCCCAGACAACATGGTGAAAAGTTCTGCTTTCACTCATCACTTACTGATATAACAGCACAACGTTCTAAAATTACGTCACTGTATGAAGTGCAAGAAAACTTCTTAAACTTTGAGGCTTAAAACAAAACCCAGATCAGCTGTGAGCTTGCTTCCTATGCCTACGCCTGTTGAGAGGGCACAGTCCACACTCGGGTACTGAGGGAACAGGAGGAGAACCAAAGATTTATGGACAACAGGACGCTACTAAACATCAGAATGACTCATCACTGTAGTCCTGTAGAATAATACACAGTTGCTAGTATATCAAAAACAGACATGAAAGTTGAAGAAAAAAGGTCTTGGAGTAGAGACCTGTTCATTACACAATTATGTACACAAGAGATGTTATAAGATCTATTACTAAATGCTCTGTAGTCTCATAAGCCCTTAAGTAAGGTTATCTGTCAGTACCCTCCTTTTCCGCCTCAAGCAATACCTCATTTCAGGGAAGAATTAGCCATATTTTATTCACTCACATGCGATGAACCTTGAAATTAGTCTCTCTCACTCCTTTCCTTATGTTCCCATCTCTGTCACTAATGCCTTCTTTATGAAGCTATGCTTTTCGAAGCACCTGGCCACATCTGTTTCCTCTTTTCTTCCTCCACCCATCATGTCACCATCTCTAACAAGTTTTAGCTCCCTCAGTAACTCTCATGTCCTCATTTTTTCTTGCTCTCCAGCTCCCCTTTTTGTGTTCTTTGGACGCCTCTCCAAGAGTGTATCTGTCCTTCTGGCACGTGCTTTCTTCCTCCCTTCACACCTCCATGCGCCTCTCAGGTCCTGTGTCTGCAAAACTCATTCCCAACATATACACTCCGTGTGGCTTCCTTCCCTTCTGCTGTTTAATCTGGAAGAAGAAATGTAATTCAAAGTACTGCACCGCCACAGCTTGCGCTTAATAAAACCTACCTCTCTGCATCTGCTACCGCTCTTTGGTCCAAAAGCTTTTTCTTCTCACGTTCCTACAGCCCAACGATTGCTTTCCCTTTGTATGGAAACAATCTCTCTGACATTCTTTCCCTTGCCAAATCTGTGAGTTTTCCATGTTCATCTATGATTTTTTTATATATTGCCATTACCCTGCTGTCCTTTTTCTTCAGCTTCTGGGAAGGATTATTCCTCTCAGGACAAAACTTGCCATGAGTGGTCTGAGCATCTAACACCCCTGCTGCCCTCAGTCATTTTAAAAATATTTATTTCAAAGAGCATCTGGGATAAGACTTTTAAAGGTTCCTCCCAATCGTGTAAGTTACGTGTCTTTTCAGCAAATGACCCTGTAAGTTTGTAAGCTAGCAGTTTTATAACTTTCTTACGCTTTTCCTCATACAAGAGCGGTTTTAGAGATGCCACAGATGCACAAAACTGGTTCCATCTTACCTTTGACGTGGCTTCTCCCATCCTCCAACAGTGGTACTACTATAGTGTTGTTCATATTCCCAGGTGATCTCACAGCTGTATAGACAACAGGTACCGACTGTACCACCACGGGGATACGGTGCACGTGACTCATTTTGTTGGACTGCAAGTTCATGGGGCTTGAAGGTGGTACTGGATGGATAATGTGCAAAAACTGCTGGCCTCCAACACCAGACGCAGAGGCCACAAGAGGACCTGGAGTTAATACTGACGGTACGGATGCCGCTGAGGATACCGATGTTATTACTGTGGGTGATGAAGCTGGCCGACTAGAAGAAGAAGAAGTAGAAGTAGAAGAAGGGGAGGAGGCTGATGCTGTTATGGAAACTGGTGAAGATGACGCTGCTGTAGGGGACGACCTGGCTTTGTTTATTGACAAGTCCACTGGTTCAGTTTGTGTTTGGAAATGGTCTGCAGATAATGAGTCCTCCGCGGGGTCTGCCTTCATGTTGTTTAGTAACAAGGGCACAGCTTCCATATCGGGGTAGTTGTGGACGTTTGGAGACTGTTGAGGAAGGACAAAGGGACATAGTTACATATGTGGCTGAAGATGACTTGCACACCGAATTGCTAACACACACACACACACACATACACACATGCATGCATGCATCACACAGCTTGGTCCTGAAACCCATAGGATTTGTTCCTGTTTCTTAACTGACAAATCATGCTAGAAAGCTCCGACGTGTCCAGTTTGAACAGACCATTAAAAACCCAGTTCTACTTCCATTTCTTAGAAGGTGGCAGGATTAACTGTATAAAAACACCCTGCTTCTTTGCGCTACCCAAAGTCTTCAGTGGCGAAAATTTTAAGATCTCCAGATGTAACCACTATTTATATTGACAGATGTTTCTTCCTAACATGTGACCTTCAGCTACAGCATTACTCTCATGTCATCTCCAATGGACATGAGGAAAAACTGGTCACCGCTGTTTTTCAAACAACCTTGCATACAGTCTTCAAGCATCCAGAACGTCCCCCTAATCGTCTATCTTCTTCTAGACTAGGCAGACCTTGCTGCTTCTTTCTTTCATAAGTCACCTTTAAAGAGCAAGCTAGAGCACCCTTGTTTGCTTTTTTGCAACGATCTTTGCAGTTTTGTCCACGCTGCTTTTCAGAATGCAGTGCCGCAGTTTTGTCCACATTGCTTTTCAGAATGCAGTGCCTCATGCTAAACACAGACCTTCAGTTCAATGTCTGACTTTTTGCACTCTGCATGGTTACTGATAATGAACTGACAGGTCAACACAGAGCCCCACGTTTGTACAGTTGTCCTGTTACAGGCAGCAATGGCTGCAGTGATTAGTTATTCTGAATTAGCACATTAGATAGCCTTCCTCATTGTTAGAATTTCATGGTTTTTAATTTTTCCATACACATTACTATTTTCTGACTTCACAAAGTAATTTTATGCTTTAGACCAACTCTTTCAAAGTTGGTTGGTTTAAATTTATTCTAGACTAGTGCCATCTGCTATTTTTATAGTTTTATTCCTTATTTCCATCATCAAAGAGGTTAATAGAATTTCTGAATAATGCTAGGCCAAAGATAGATCCCTGGAGAACCTCATTTGATGTATCTTTCCTTTTTGACAGTACATCATTAATAACTACTCTTTAAAAATGTTTTTTCAAGTAATTTTCAATAGGCAGAGCAAGGAAGGAAATGCCCATCGATAACCTGGTAGTAAGACAAAGCACAGCTCTCAGCTAAGTACCTCCACGGCGCTGCACTGCAGCAGAGCTCCACAGGCACACACGTGCTGTTACGTGCTGTAGTATGGAAAACCAGCCTCAATAAAAAGCATTTGCCGAGCTACTTCAAACCTGACTTGACCCAAAGCAATTGTTCCATATACAGATCTAAAAAGCAATCTTTTTACGACACCTAAGCAGCTCTAAATGCATTCTCTAAGTCAGAAATACTTAAGCCACAAATATTTGAGTTCACCTACTCTAAGTAAGCTAACAAGCAAGCAAGCTGTGAATTCACCTTGGGATTTTTATAATCAACTATGTTAAATATTTTCATGGAGAACCCTCCTGGTTTTGAGTCAGAGCCAAATTTCATCACAGAATGGAGTTCTATTGCAAAAGGAAAATAGAAACACTAATATTAAAAATTGTAATAGTAACAGCCTAAGTGGATATTATCCCTGGCATCCTGAAAGATGAGATGTCCTAGTAGATCCCAACTATTCAGCTGATTTAGCCTGGTTCTTGGATCTGACATTTTCCCCCATTTGAAAGCAAGAATGTCTCTGGAACAGTGAGTCTCTTCCTCTATTCATACACAAACCAATTTAAAACAAAGGGATCCCAATTCATTCAGGCCCTGGACCCTGCTGTTCTGCTGTAATATAAATAACACAAGAAAAAATCCCTTATAAAGACAACGGGAAGTTCTCCTGCTAAAAAAGAACACAGACTGAAGAAGAGGTCACTTATCAGAGCGCACAGCCAGCTACCAGTGACAAGGGTACGAAATTTCTTCCTCAAGAAGGCAAAACCACCTGCAATTGCTCAGTGACGACTCCTGGTAACCGCCTCTGAAACACCTTACCCAGGCTATTGTCAGCAATGAGATTCTGCATTAGGTATACTGTATGTGCCACGACAAAGACAAAAATCAGAAACATACGTGGCACAAGCAGTTCATTTGACAAATCTTGACAAGTCTTACACATGCAATGGGCAAACAGACTGGTTCTGCAGAACTAAACAGACTGGTGGTGAGTGAAAGCAAGGTGCAGAGGGACACCCTGCACAAGCTACACCCAAATCTTCATACGGCCAAAGGCAACGTCTTCGATCTTAAATGTTTGAGAGAAGGGGGATAAATGGCATCAACTCACATACAAGGGAGATGAGGGATCCCCTTCGTGTACACGGCTGGGTATGGGTCATCTAGAAGCAGTACAAATCGCCAGCTCCATCCACAGGGCAGATAAACGTGCCACGGAGGAAAGCCTACATACTGATGTACTCCCAGGCTTCCCCTGGGTGCCAGAGGCAGATTTCAGGTTGGCCCAATGCCGCCTGCCTCAGCAGCACAACTTGTTACTCTGTGAGCTGCAGGATGGATTACCCTGCTGTTGCTGTCCTCTGTTGCTCTTCAGAGCACCCTGGAGCACCAGGGACTTGATGTACCCGGCGAATGCATGCCAGGCTGCTCTCAGCAGTCTTCTGACTTCTGGGATACTTCTGAGACTGGACACAAGGGATGCACATGGTCCTCGAAAGCAGTCCATCACCAGCCTGAGCGCAGTCTGCTCCGAAGTCCCATCCCACCTGCCTTTGCAGCAAGAAGCTTCAGGTCCCTTACAGGAAGAGTAAGGAAGAACCCCAAGCCTGTACGCAGCTGATGCCACACAAAGTACTTGTTCCACGGATAGAGTCAGCTGTCTTTCAGACAAAACATAGGTCATGACTTACAGATATTTCTAGACTGTGCTAAGAACACGTCTTTGCTTTACTATACTAATTACACCTAGTCTTTTGGGAATAAAGAAAAAAGGAAGTAAGTATAACTGCAGTCTATTGTACAAATCAGTTTCTCTTCTAAGAGCTCTTTTGCATTTACCTTTGTACTGTACATTCCTTATATTGCATCCACCTTTCCATACGTACCCTCTTCTTGGCCAGAGCTGCTAGGGGGGCCATGCAGTCTCCATGTACTATAGTAGTACAGTCCATATTATTATTTCAGTCTTCAGTAATGAAACTAAACTCAAAACATTTACAATCCCTTTATGAATTACTCCAAACAGGATGCAAACTGGTATGCCCTTCAATGACCTCCTTTCCCTGCCAAAACTGTAAGATGAAGAATGCTCTTTCTATGGTAAATTCAGGCTGTGACTGATGTCAGTTGACATTACAAAAGACAGCAGGATTCTTATCAAAACAGGTTTGTATATCCCATACTTAAGATAAAAATTGTAAACCAGTGTTATAATTTGTTCTGATGGTGGCGAACAAAGATCTACTCCAACAGCTCATGCTCCCTTACAGTGACCTACAAGTGGCACAGATGTTTCTTCGTGATCTCAGGTTTTATCTAACCTGCCAAAGCTCTATTTAAACTGCATCTGGATCAGAACTCTGAACATTAAATTATCATTATTTTCTGCAAATTGATGGTATGTGCAAAACTTTCCCAAGGATGATGACTATTCCAGAATTAGGAACTACGTAATGAAGAATACCAACGAAGCCAAAAGGGTGACTGATTTCTCAGCACACTATTTCTTAGCATCTCTCCAGTATGTTATTAACCAAGAATTAACTGTTCATTTCTCTAGATGATGAGTGTTGCTGATAGTTTTATTTAATAGAATCACATCTTTTCTAATTGAGAGGATCACAACACTATGGCTGGGATATTCAGAGGTGTATCTTCAGCCATTCTGCCCGCTCATAAAGTCAACAGGATGAAAAACAAATGATCACATGTTTTTTCTCCTGTCTCTCTATTCCTGCCTTTCCATTCTCATCTAGTAAACTGGGCTTCTTGTGGAGGTATGGGCTCAGGTGATTGCTAGTTTGAGCATCTGAAACAAGTTTTCCCCGTCTGCCTCCCAGAAGTGTCTGTGTTGGTTCTGAAAACTTTGCTTTAGTTTTGAAAACTTCGTTTTGGTTTTAGGAGTCTAAGTTCAGCTGAGAGTTTGGCAGCTTCCAGAGCGATTGGTGGGTTAGAAAGGCTTCAGCCTGAGGTCCCTGTAACCCAGTGGGCTGCCCCAGACACCAGCTCAGACCATGGGGATACAACATGAGGGGGTACAGCTCCACGCGGCTTCCCTCATCTCACTGCTGCTGCCCGCTGGTGCAAAGGAGGCGGACAGCTTCAGCCCTGCCTCCCCCAGCTGGGACCCGGAGGCAAATCTCAGCAACGCCTGTCTCTGCAGCACAGCCGCCACATCCTTATGCTGTTCCCCATCCACTCAAATCCAGGCTGAGACAGAAGTGGAAGGTAGGTTAGGATGTATCTCTGCTAGAATAGGCTTTTTAATAAAGCTGCAGCCGCTACTAGTCAGCGCTCTCAGCTCACGCTTTTTGTGCCTGCCCTTTAAAGCTGTATGCCAATATTGTCTGCAGTGCTCTGTTTCATTAGCTTGCCATTAACAACCGCTGCCAAGAACAAAACACGTGATTTCCCTATTCACAAAGGTTTTTTCGGGCCATGTAAAAAAGCATTCCTTACTGCTCGTTTCCCCGACCATTATGGAAAAAACAACCAGCCAGCCACATAACCAGCCACAAGACCCTGAGTGAAGCATGGTGAAGTTATTGCTGATAATGTGTTATCTGCTAGATGGCCATCCTTTCCTGCACAATTCTACTTCACCTTCCTTCCAGCCCCTTGAACTCCAACCCCTCTTAACTTACTTTAGAGTAAATTCTGCAATAGCCCCTTTCCACTCTTTTACTCTGCTTGTGGCAATCTTCTCTGTGTACCAACACTGTCTCCCATCCATAACCAACCCATGAAGAGCTCATGGTTCACACACAGCTGAGGTTAAAACCAGAGAAAAAGACAGATTATTTTGTTTTCAGCAACTCAACCTGACACCTTGCAGTTCATCAGCTTCCCAGGGTACTAAGCTTCAGAGAGTCTTTATGCCTTTGTGGAGTTTTATTGCTCCCACACAACAAGGGTTTACAAACCTCCAACAATCAGTTGTCAGCTTTCAAAGTGTTCTTCCTTTCTGGCAGCCATCTCCCAAGGTCAAACAATTTGTAAGAAAGCATACCAAAAAAGCTGTCCTTGATGACGGAAATCGAACAGACTAAATTTAGCATTTATAAAATAAGCTGGCTTTGAGGACAGGAAGTTAAAAAATAAATTGCTAAATGTTTAACTCTTCAGCCAAATCACACAAACCCCCTTCTTGGTTGTCGTTGTGCTTGCTCTGTGCTCGTTTCCACCTCGTTCTGCTCCGGCAGGAGAAATTTCAGGCAGGGTAATTTTGTTTTGTGAAAGTTAAAGGAGAGTGAGATGAGAAAAATCATGCTCCTTTTGAAAAGCTACCCACAATTTTAACCATGCCATTGCCTCTGCCATACCAAAAGGCCGAGGCTCGGCAGTGCAGGCATGCAGTCTTCGGGGCAGGCAGTGCAGAACTGCACCCAGCTAGAGCAGCTTTCAGCTCTGATCATCGTGCTTGGAGGGCAAAATCTAAATAACCAGGAATATTCTGCAGCTTACAGATTTTCTAAGACTTCACAGCAAAAGAAACACACGCTAGGTTCAAAATGACAAAAAGCACTTGCTCTAGCAGAAGTAATGTTCCACCTGCACAGCACACAGATGTGCTTACAACTCTAATACCATTACACAGGTGTGCAGGTTTAGGATATGGTGTGTTCACCTTTGGTATACAATTTGGTTTTTATAATAGAAACAGAGTATTTCCTAACCTGTCCTGTAGATAAGGGTAGAAAGCTCACGCTCTCGAAATTGCAATTCTGCAGGTGCTTGCCCTGAAGCATATCTGCCTGTATCGACGTTGCCCTGTCCCGCTCCGACTGGGCACTTGCAGAGTATGGAAGGTTGGCACACGGCTAGCCTGGGTAAGCAGCAGCCTGGGCACTTCAAACAGCCCTCTAAGTTATGGCCCAAGTACTCAGCCTTTCACTCAGAATCTTTTATCTTGATAATCTAGGAGTGAACTCTCTTTAAAATTACAGGAAGAGGTGTTTTTGAAAACACCTTCCCGTCACGAGAAATTACATTCACGATACTGACATGCTTCCGCCCAAAAATCGTCGCTTCAAGCAAACTGAGCAAAATAAGAAAAGGGAGAAGTAATACAATGTGCAAAAAACCGAACGAAACAACCTCTAGCTGAAACACTCTGCTATCCGCCTGAAGAGACATTCGAGACTCAGTTGTGCTCACTTTGAGCGTATCATTATTAATCTGTACACGACAGGTACACCCGTACAGTGCTAACAGACAGCTACATAGAATCAGAATGACGAACACATAGATACCCAAGAACTAAAACTGAGCAAAATACTTAAAAATTTGTTTCCAAATACAAAAGCACCAAGCAAACAGGCATTTGTGCCTTTTCGCTGGAGGCTGCTGCTGCAGGCTTTCCCAGGCTGACAGAACTGCTCAGCTCGGATTCGTTGGACAAATGCAGGAGTTCACACTGAAGAAGAAAGCAAAATGCAAGGCAGCTGGATCTTTCTCCCTTTTTCTCTAGAAGCGTAAATTAAAAAGAGGCTTACTATCAGTTTTCAAGAAACAGTTGCTCAGGGTCAAGGTTAAATTTGTGTTGGAGGAAGAAGAGAGATCCTCAAGAGGCAGCAGTCCAAAGTAAGGGTGAGTAAGACTCTTACACCAACTCCTGTTGAAGCTTTTCTAAAAATGCACCAGTTGGCACTAAGAAAGACAGACGGTAGAGTCCAGGAATTACTAAAATTAAAAGAGGTTCAATGAAAATACATTTAAACAAATTGGAATCGATTCGACAGGGAAGACTGAGAGATACCCACTTTAAAGTACTCGTGATTCACTTAATGTATCATTATCTCTGTGTAACGCTTGGATGTTTGATTTCAAAGTGGATGTTTCCAACCCTCAAGGCCTAAAAATAAAACTTCTCTTCTCTTTGTGAGTCTGAAGAGGCAAAAGAAACTCGGCACGTGCTATGAGGCACAAGCGGCCTTTGTTAGCAGACCGTTACTAAACGTGTAGAAGCTACAGAAGATGCCCCAAAATAAATGAACTAAGTGCTGGGGAGACCAAATTCAAACCAACCATTCATGCATAGACAAGCAAAATTCAAGCTCCATCTTTTAACTTTTCCTGAACAGTCACACTACAGTGTTATTCCACAACTACTTCAAAAATAAAAAACTACCACGTGCTGCAACCTTTAGTAACAGCTCAAACTAGGACTGGGGAAATGTGCTCCAAAAAGAAAGGAGATCCCTATGCAAACAGTACTAGTTTTTAAACATGTTTAACAATGAACGCAAATACATATAGTGGGGTTTTTTAACCTACTGTACGTTTCTTGAACACGAGGCCAAATTCTCAGGATCTCAAACTCTATGCGGGCCTGCCTTGATTTTTTTGAAAAGCAACAAAACCTAACCCCTCTATGTCTAAATCATTAACACATTCAGAAAACTTGCCGTTCAGCATACATGTATTATTTGTATTTGAGCAGCGTTACTACAATGCTCTATCAAAGGAAGGATCTGTTGAAACAAACTAATTTATGCCCATCGCTATGACACAACTCTTCAAAAGAAACGAGTCTAACAAAGATGTGGAACAACAGTATTATAAAAGGTTGCTTGCAACGTTACTTGCTTAAGCATATAAAGAATACTGATCATATATTTGTATTTGTTATACTAATTATTTTAGATTTGAGAATAATTTCTGAATACGTGGCAGATCCCTAAATCATTGTTAAAGGGGAGGTCAAACACCATGAAAAAATACCTTACTGCTCCCAATTCAGAATTACTTTTGTGATTTGAAACAAATTTAGTTTATAAAATCCCAGACAACAAGAATTTCACATAGCAGCTTACCTCTGAAGTTCTTCCTGATGTTTTGGGGGTAAATACTCCCCTTTTTAATTTCATAGAATCATGGAATCATTTAGGTTGGGAAAAAACCTTTAAGATCATCCAATCCAACCGCTAACCTAGCACTGCCAAGTCCACCACTAAACCACGTCCCTAAGCACCACATCTACACGTCTTTTAAACACCTCCAGGGGTGGCGACCCCACCTCTTCCCTGGGCAGTCTGTTCCAGTGCTTGACAACCCGTCCGGTGAAGAAATTCTTCCTAATATGCAACCTAAACCTCCCCTGGCGCAACTTGAGGATGTTTCCTTTCGTCCTGTCACTTGTTGCCTGGGAGAAGAGACCAACACCCACCTCACCACAACCTCCTTTCAGGTAGTTGTAGAGACTGAGAAAGTCTCCTCTTAGTTCTTTATTTTCTCTAGTTCAATTTTAAATCAGAATCTTTTCACTTAGTTTATGCAAAAAACTATGTATTGAAGAGTACTATGAGTTAAATGAGATCACCTGTGTTAATAAAATTGAATCCTTGATGATTACATTAGAAAATAATAAGAAAAATTGTACTAGACATACACTGGGATTTTTAAATTAATTTGGTTTCATCAATCTAGACTAGTTACTTAGCCTAAGACTGAATATATCAGGAACTTTCCACAAGTACCTACCAAGCAGGTTTGCTGATAGAGAGGTCCACCAAGTTAGCACGGCTTAGTGAAAGCAATTTAAAAAAAAAAAATAGTCAGCAGAGTTTACATTTCTAGTTGGAAATATTCAAGTTATATTCTAAGGTTTATTTTTCTCTAACATGGAAGCATTCATTGTTTCCACACAAACCAACTTGCGCTGAAAAATAATGAAAACCTGAAGGATAATTTGCAGCCAACAGTTTCCTGAAGATCCACAAGTTAAAATTTCAATGCAAAGATTTGGTAAATATTTTCTTACTCTGCACATCATCACAGAGTAGTCATAAAAGTATTAGCAAAAAAGACCATGACAAATAATGCATGAAACTATTATTTATACCTTTTCACTACTCGCAAGCTGTTGCCCAGCTCCAGGCACAACTCAGCCATGTCCCCACCAGCCTTGTAGCTCGGCACTTCCAAACTGATCTTGCACTTCCAAGTCCTTCCTCCTTGGGCAGGCAGTGCCAGATACCGCAAGAGGACTCTGTGCATCCAGTAAATACAGCTGGCGTGAAAAAGGCACAAAAGACTGGGCAGTTAATTCTTTTCAATTATTCCTCATTACTCAGTTGTGCTAGCACATCGTCTGAGGTACGAAGATACCCGTGAAGTACTTCAACAATTCTACGGTTATCTGATAAATACATCAGGAGTGCTGCTGGTGGTGGAGGTGCCACGCTTGAAACTCGCATCTAACATATTATCCATATACTGCAACTGGGTTTCTCTCTGCCTGTCTCTACTTGTCTTTGTTTGGTTTAATTTCCACCAGGAGGATTCATTTTCCTAAATGCACCTCCTCCTTCTGTTTACTGTCCTTCAAGCTCAAGTTTAAGTCCATTTTGTTCTTTCGATCTCTCGGCTGAGATTGCATCTCAGTTCTGACACACTTTTCTTTACTAAAATCAATACATTGAATAAAACTAACTATAGTTAAGCCTGACCAAAATTAAGCCTTTTGGTGGGCAGGGTGAGGTGGGGTGAGGAAGTTTATTTTAGAGAGAAAAAGTTCAAGTAAGTTTTTACTAAAAATAGCACTTTCCAGTATCTGTTCCTTGAACAGATTTCCAGGACACCTACCTTGAAACTGCCTGGCTGTCCTTCTAAAACAAGCATGCCTGCTACTGTTTGCTGACACTGAGGGTCTACAGCCTGAATTTGTACAGCCAAAACCTCTCATCCTCTGAGCACAGGTGGCTCTACCCAGGCTCATTAAACTGGACACAACGAGCTCACCACTAACTCCCCAAAATCCTCCTCCTGCTTCCCACTGCCGCTCTTCCTCTGGGACTGGGCAGCACTGAGGAGGACATCAGCTGACCTCAAAGAAGGAAAAAGAGCCAAATTTGGGAGGAGAATAACAACACTGGCTGGAAAAAAGCCCTATAGAGGCAGACAAAATGCAGAGATTGGGTCTGGCGCTGTCTGAGAGAGGAAACTGAGAGCAAGTCCTGGTTGGGAAGGCTGGGATACCATCAGCAAAGAGACCAAAGGTCCAAGGGGTCATGAGAGGTAAGTCTACAAATTAAAGAAATTAGGCATTTTAAATCCTAAGCAAGCCATTGAAGATCACCTAATATCACCTCAGACGCAAGTGGGAGGACTATGAGATGAAGATGAGTGGGAAGGAAATGGCGCCCATACCCCTGGGTGGTGAGGTTGGCTGGGAAGGCTGCAGGACTTAGCTGGATGTGAGGAAGAGCGTCCCATCCTGGAGGAGAGGAGACAGGTCAAGCTTGGAGTGACCACACAAAAGGGTTTGTGCCAAGTATAGCAAAAACGCCCTGCCAGTGCCTGGCACGGGACCCGAAACTGCTGAGGTTCACCATTCCTCTGCTGTCAGCAGATATCCCTGAAACCCGCTGGAGAAACATCCCATCCCTCCGCAACATCCGTCCACAAAAAATGAAGACAAGAAGTGCGTACTGCAGTAATTGCCCACTACAGGGTCTGATCCAAGTTAGCGTAGACAGTCCTCCTCCTAACACTGCCCAAAGGCAGATTGCTTCATCTTTCAGGCTTACTAATGTTCTTTTCACACAGCTTTTGAGAAGGGAGGATTGGGATGGCTATTTTTGACTTTTCTGCCCAAAAGTGAACGTACTCTTACTTAAGCTAAGAAAATTCGGAAAGTTAGTTTTTAACCTCTCTGGAACGGACTCTGATTCTACTCACTGACCTGGTATAGCAAATGCAGCCACCCTGACAAAGCCTTGACAAAAGCCCATGAAAACTTCTTGTCACAGCACTTGTCAAGCCCACACAGTGGTGGTCAGCACATACACATTTTGGTTGAAAGGTGAGGAAGATGGGGTCCTCAGCCAATGTGGGGGGGGCTACACAATCATATCTGACTGCAGATCAGATTTGATGAGGGTATAAATGGAGCCCCCTGGGAGAGCTGGTCCTCCTCAGAGCAGCGGGTCTGCAGTTGGGAAATCTCCCCTTGCGTCGGGACACCACCCGAGGAAACCCCTTGAGGTTGAGAGTCCTCCCTTCATTAGGTGAGTGATCGTGCATTTTGGGACATTGGCCATAAACCTTAAGAATTCTTAAGGTGCTGCGTGGAGAACAGATTGAGAGCAGCCCTGAGGAGAAGGACTTGAGGGCGTTGGTTGATGAGAAGCTCAACATGCGCCAACAATGAACGCTGGCAGCCCAGAAGGCCAACCGTATCCTAGCCTGCATCAAACAAAGTGTGACCAGGAGGTCGAGAGAGGTGATTCTCCTCCTCTACTCTGCTCTTGTGAGACCCCACCTGGAGTACTGTGTTCAGCTCTGGGGACTCCAACATAAGAAGGACATGGACCTGTTGGAACGAGTCAGAGGAGGGCCACGAAGACAATCAGGGGATAGAGCTCCTATGAAGACAGATGGAGACAGTTGGGGTTGTTCAGCCTGGAAAAGAGAAGGCTCGGGGGAGACCTTCTAGCAGCCCTCCAGTACCTGAAGGGGGGCTGTAAGAGAGCTGGACAGGGACTTTTTACAAGGGCATGCAGTGATAGGATGAGGGGCAATGGTTTTAAACTGAAAGAAGGCAAATTTAAATTACATATTATAAAGAAATTCTTCACAATGAGGGTCGTGAGACACTGGAAGAGGTTGCCCAGAGAAGTTGTGGATGCCCCCTCCCTGGAAGTGTACAAGGCCACGTTGGATGGGGCTTTGAGCAACCCGGTCCAGTGGAAGGTGTCCCTGCCCATGGCAGGGGCGCTGGAACTAGGTGATCTTTTAAGGTCCCTTCCCCAACCCAAACCCATTTTATGATTCTATGATTAAGTCCCAAACAACATTCTGAACTTGTGGCTTGTTAATGTTCGTTGGAGTCTCAAAGTGGTTTCAGTTAGAGTAAAACTTATGATTTTGCTACCATTTTGTAAAAAATAAGTCCTGTTTCTAGTTTGCTAGTTGGTTTGGCTTGGTTTTGTGAGGTTCTGTGACACCTGGTATGTCACAGTACTTGCTGTTACAGAAGAAAAGACCAAGAATAAAAACCTAATCCTCTCTGTGCACCTTTTCTTAGTCTTTATATGTATTATAAAAATCACAGTTAAACGCTAAATAAGATAGGATATGGATTATGAGATGGACAACCTATTGACACCAAACAGGGACCAGCAGACAAACACTCGGGTACAGGCCACTTAATGCAACACTTTGGAGCTGACTGTGAAGGCTTCCTTGTTTCAGTTCTTAACCTAAGGCAATAATAACCAGCTATGGATAATTGCAAACTTACTAGTCTACTGAAATCTCCTTTAGATGGGAATAATAGAGACTACATCCACTTTACAGAAGGGAAAATGTAGGGGGAGAATATCAAAAGGTTTTCCAGTACCATAATGTCGAAGTTTAGAGTTTCAACATTAGAGCTAAAACACTGTAATACTCAATAAACAATTAAATGCATTCTAACCACAAAGCCCTATTTATATTATTTTATTCTTTCTGATTTTTAAGGGTATTGAATATAAATAGCACAGAACAAAATCATTATTCACAAAAATTTTTATGCTCTAAAGCCTGCAGTGTGTATCTGTAACAACTCTCATAACTTGAAACTATCTCATCTCAAATCTGAGACAACTGTACACACTCATATTCTTGTTTCTTTATACCTTTAATCTTTAAAACAGTATGTATCTCAGCAACTGAATGAAAACGAACTCAAACTGATTGGTTTTTTAATAGCTATCAATATCACAGTGATTTTTATTATACACAGAAGAAGCGGGGTATTTACTTGTTTTTCTCAGAACAGAGTAACACAAAACTAATATAATCACAGTGTTATTAGTTATGGATGACATCACTCTAAGTTTGTTCCAGAGCACTAATTGTTTTTAAACAGAGGAAACACCAATTTTCAAAGGAGGTGTTCATAACAGCAGCTTAATAACGTTTCATTTCCTAAGCTCGTATCAACTTTGGAATACGTGACAGTCCCTAAAATTAAATTCTGTTAGAAACAAAATTGTTGGTATTTGACAACAAGTAACAGATATAAAATTCCAGATTAGATACCTGAAGCTAAACTGTAGCTAAAACAATTCTCTTCAGTCCCTTTAAAAGATCTATATTTTAATTTATAATCAAAACTTCTTATATGCTCCCCATGGTGACAGGGGCAACAAGGCACAAACTATTTTCTCCCGCTTGTCCAGAGAAAAGTGGAAGAAACTGAAAAGGAGAAAAATACTCCTTTTATTTCGGTTGACAAATTATTTTTCAACAGAATGACAGGTTTGATTTCCAAGCTCTTTAGAAGTTCCTGGGTTTATAAAAAAAAGGGGGAGATGGGGGTGGTAAATGTTAAAATGAACCATCATTAATGAAGCACATTGACCCATTTAATATTTAGGCAGTCAAAGAACACACATCAGTTATTTTCTATCTTTTTGTTACTTCTTTACCAATTATAACAAGCCAGCGAATTTGAAATCAATTCCCAAAGTTTTTGTTTGACCTAAATACCCTTTCCCCTGCCTCCTCCCCACCCCTTTCCTTTGTTAACAAAACATTTTGTACAAAGTTTACCCTTGGCTCTTTCACTAAGCCGAATGATTTCAGCTCAGTTCTGATGCCCAGGCATATGAGGCCTCCTGGTGTACGTAAGACAGCACGGAGCTGGGGGACAGGCTCTGGCATCCTCACGGGGAAGCGATGGCAGCAGCTGGGGTACACCAGCACACCTCAGAGGGCACAAGGTGACCGTGATGGCAGCCGTGCAATTTGCTACCTACACAAACCCCAGCAAAAGATGCACACAAGCACCTCCTGTAAGCATGGGAGGCAGAATAAGAAAGTTCACATTGTGCTTCGTGCTGGTAAAACGGTTCTGTAATGCTTTATTTCATTTTTAATACAGAAATAAACACACCCGCCGCTGCGTGATGTGCGTAACATCACAACAGTGACGTTAGGGTAAGCACTGTCACACACACCCATACTAGATGCAAGAGGACACGACGACTCGTACTGGTGTTTTGCCGCATCATTGAAATCTCTCCCCACATACAAACCAAAATTATTGTTACGGTCAAAGAAAGAGGGTGCTCAACGACATGTCTCCATCGACTGAGAATTTATTGTTGCACTTTACATGCATACACAGACACGTGGATTCGCCCTACTCAACAGCCAAAGCTTAGGTGAAGGACCCAAAGCTACTGAGCATTTTCAGAAGACTTGCTGTTCAAGGAGCACCACTGTCTTAGATATGAGTTGCTCCCTGCACGTGTGCTGCTTTGCTGCTCTGACTCAGAAGGAAAACTTGAGTTACATGCAAAACCTACGGGGTCATTTGCTTCGGAAGGTGTGCATGAGTTAACTTTCAAAGAAGTAAAAAGTGAATCGCTCTATTTTTCCACTAACCATTGTTACTGTGCACAACCAAACGAAGATGAGCATATCAAATACATCTCTGAGCAGACATACTCAAGCTTCTGCTTCTCCTGAGACACAGACACTATTACTCTTGTTAACATGTGGGTCTTATGTTTAAGCTATTTTACAGCACTAATTAGTACTGACGTCTCTTAATATATTACAAATTAAATAGGAGAATTCACACATAGGTTTAGGGTAGGGTTTCCCACTGAATTAAAAAGATTATCTCTAGCTTTAATATATACCTAATTGCATGTTACAGCCAAGAAAATCTAACATGAGAAAACTAAAAGATGTTTCATAAAGGGCTTGGCATCTCACAAGTTCGCTTCAATAATTCAAGACTTTTGCACTAAAGCAATACCAGAGACAGTTTCTGACACAGAGCAACACCTGAGCAGATAGGACCACAGTTCCTCTGTGGCGTGACCTGGGGCAGGCTCACGGTGTAATTGCTCTGATTAGCTCAGGTACCCCCCTTCTGAATATCACTACGCTTGCCACTTCTGCTCCGTTTCCCCTCTAATATCCTTCACATCTAGACAGGAATCTACCACAGAATGGTTTGCGTTGGAAGGGAATTTCAAAGCTCACCTGGTTCCAACCCCCCTGCCGTGGGCAGGGACACCTTCCACTAGACCACGATGCCCAAAGCCCCATCCAACGCGGCCTTGAACACCTCCACGGAGGGGACATCCACAACTTCTCTGGGCAACCTGTTCCGGTGCCTCACCACCCTGGTTGTGAAGAATTTTTTCCTAATATCTGATCTAAATCTACCCTCTTTCAGTTTAAATCCATCGCCCCTTGTCCTGTCACTGCGGCCTTGCTAAAAAGTCTTTCTGCATCTTTCTTATAACCCCCATTTAAGAACAGAAAGGCCGTAATAAGGTGTCCTCAGAGCCTTCTCTTCTCCAGGCTGAACAACCCCAACTCCCTCAGCCTGCTTTCATAGGAGAGGTGTTCCAGCCCTCTCATCGTTTTCGTGGCCCTCCTCTGGATCCGCTCTAAACGTCCTCCCTATGGTATTCTCATTCCACAGCAGAGATTATCCTTTTTGGTTTGGTACACAGCCAACATCTCCATCACCTGCCAAAAGATATTGTAGAGGAACAGTGACATTATAAATGAAAATCACTCTCTGATGCCATATATAACACCCTTTTGCAATACTCTCCTTGCTGCTTCAACAGCTTGTCTAGTCCATGATTTGCAATCCATTACCCAGGGGCAAGTTTGTCAGATACTGCTCATCTTTACACATACGTTGACCATGGCAAAGAGCTTGCGCGTACCTCCCAAGCAACAAACTTCACGGTAACCACTGCAACGGCAAAGAACAACAGGTCTACCACTTGCCTCTAACTGAACAGGCTAGTTTTCCAAAGAAAGGTTGAAACAGTTATGAAAATTAGCAGGTATGGGAAATTCTTAAGACAAGGAAGGTTTCTTATGCCCTCATTAGCTACAGACTACAAAGATTTAAGCACATTGGATTAACTTTATAAGGAAAAAAAACCCAAACCAACAAATAAAATGCATCATACTGAATAGAAATGCAACTACCGTAGCTAGCAGGGAAGTGGTCTCTCAGAGCAGCAGAACATCCCACTGCCCGTCCTGCTGATGCATCTAAGTCACCCAGCATCCTCATCACCTGCCACCAGACTCTGGAACTGGAGTCCTCTTCTACACCCCTGAAGTCCTTCCTGAAAACAACGAAGGTGCGGTTGGGAGACCGGAGTCCCACACTGACCTTTGTTTTGCATTTTCTACAAAAATAATGACTATTCCTCAGTGAGGAGACACTGAGGAGGGAGTCGAGTTCTGGCCCCACATTATTTTGGATAATCGCTGGATGAAATCAATTAAGGGTATTTTGTAAGCAACATGTGAGATTGTGTGAACCCACCTTCCTCTAGCACAGCTGCCAGCAACCTCTGGCCTGCTTGCCAAAGATGGCACGCGGGTAGATTGCGAATAGCACATAGCAGGAGTTTGATGCTAAAATCATCTGTCTCTCACAGAATCAAGATGTCACGAACTACCTCTTTGGTAATACAACCGCAGTTAAGAGAAAAATCTTCTTGAGAACAACACTATTAAAAATTTGACTAGCAAGTAAATTATGATCAAAATATGCTCTCTCTCCTGTCCTATAAATCTTGAAACCTGCAAAGCAGACCAGTTTGAAAAGGATGCATCAGAAAGATCCCACCTCAGAACAGCCTCATTACTGCACCTCGTAAACCATAAAAAGCCTCATAAATAGAGCTCTCCTTGCAAGTGCAGGAGATAGGTTTGAATCTCTCCAGGCACTGGTGCAAACTGAACTCGGGTCTTCCACATCATTAGTGGTTAAGTGACCCATGACTCTAGGCAAGTTCCTGCTATTTCTGTATTTTAAAACACAAGGTTTCGGGGCATCTAAAGCAGAGTCTGAGTCAGAGCAGTAGAGGTTTTAACATTTCAACCACAGGGTCAGATATCCTCAACAGGAGATCTATAGATCATCTCTCTTCCTAGTCCTGATTAGATGCACACATCGCTGAGCTGCTCTGCTTTTAAAAGGACCACATACACATAAACAAGATTATAGGCCCTAAAAAAAGTAATACATTAATTTTAAAAAAGGAAAGAAAAAGACTATATTCCTCCAAATTTCTGCAGTCAAACAGTAATTTAAACATTTCAGTTTTGAATCCTGGCACCGAAGCCCCTATAGATGTTCCACTTCAGGAACGGATCAGGCTAAATGCCCATTTATTTTGCAGTGTAGAGATTCAGGAGAAAAGGGAAGTTGGATTCAGACTTGCGTATGATCTAGGTGTCCAAGCAACTAGCTGGCATGGACATCATTTAACACGACAACAGTGCTGTGAAAAGACTGTTTATAATCCCATTACAAGATTTTAATAGAATGACTCACAGTTAATATAAACCCAGGTGGTCTTCACAGACAGATGAGGTACTTCATCAAATTACATGGTAACAAGAACTTTGATATACAAGGGCCTATTCCTCAAGTGCACTAAGCATTTCTGAGGAATCTGTTTAACTTCAAACCAAATGACTCTACAGCTTAGACAGGAATTTATATTCAACTGCCAACTAATCTAGTGCCTGCATAGGATATAATCGATAGCTTTATTGCTTTATTATCCTGGAATGTAATGACAAGCTTTATCACCATTTTTTCCCATTCCCTCCCTTTTAAAAAGCGAGTTCTTCTTGTATGGAAGGAAAATAACAGTTATATTTTACTGTCTGTCACAGATATTGCAATTTTGTTAAATTTAAAGTAAGTTAACAATGATACTGAAAGGTCATCACTCGGCCTTTATACAGCCAGCTGTATCAGCCCAGAGACTAACTACAGTGGCTGGGCTACGTGGAGAAATACAACAAAGCCGATACACTTGTAGATTAAAGGAAGCAGATTTTGCTTGCCAAATTCTGATTTTGTTTTGCATGCGAAAGTATCATCCTTCTAACACTTGCTTATTTCGTTTTATGATGTATTATGCGTTCAGCATAACCTTAGACAGCACATCAGCCCAGACACCAGTCCCGTGGAATGAAGGCGTTGCTTAGAGAGACCAGGGCTGTTGCTGAACCAACTAATGACTCAACAGCCAAGAAAGCCAGCTTACCAGTTGATCCACTCTGACTATTAAAAATATGTCCCAACAGGGCTGATAGTTAAAACAGTTGTGCTGGCCGGCTGCCAAAAAGAATTACTCAATGTGAGAATCTATCGAGGGAAATCTCAGGTTATTTATTCATATTCTGCATTTCGAAAGAGAAAGAACACTTGTTTAAGTCAGAATTTGCGGGCTGTGCCCTGCTTCAGGCACCGATGTTGTTTCAAGATGCTGGCCTTGATGTACCTAAACGTGAAAAATTAAAGAACCTTAATAAGACAAAACAACCAAACTTGTTATAGTATTACGTAAGATACAAACCTAGGAAAAAGGAGAAGCTTGGCAAGTAAAACCTAATTCATGCTTTGCCTTCATCCTACCTGTCTCCAAAGACTTCTATATACAGAACAATATTAACGCATATGATACAGCTCATCTTAGAAATATTGATTATACACTAAAAGCATGACATTTCAAACCACATCTTCCTTACATCCTGAAGTAACAGAATACTGTCATAGACGGATATGTTTGTCATCATGAGGCTAAGTCAGTTATCTGGAAAATTAGTTTGCTATGTAACTCTTTCAAATACGTCTTGCAATGACATTGCAGCATTTGCAATAGCAATTGTGTACAACAAAGATGACAAGTATGGTAACTGGCAGTTCCTGGAAAGCTATCGTTAAGTTCATGTTGAGTTCAGCAAGTCTCTCCTGCTTGAAAGGTTGTGAATGATGCGAGCCACTTTTTCCAGCACTCCCCTCACAGGTATAGCTTTGTCCAGTAAAATAACTTGTCGGGCTACTCTCAAACAAGCAGTCAACTCCTCCTAGGGAACAGACATCTTTTTAGTCTTGCCTTCAGTATTTCAGATCTGGCAGAAAGGCCAAATCCTTGGTATGTAAATAGTAAGAAGTATGCCACTTATTTTCTCTCCATATACATTTTTGGTAATGACAGAGAACACTAAAAATTAAGGAAGAAGAAAAAAAAAATCCAAAAAAATGACACAAAATGGAGAGAAATTTTAATAGCCTAACCCATTTAGTTCATCTAAGTTATAACCAGAGGATCTAAGAAAGAAAATTGGGAAAAGCAAGTCCTCTGCTTTTAATTCCCAAACAGAGCCTGTACACGAGTGTAGACAGATAAAGCGGGAGAACATTGCTGGGCGAAATGATCTCAAAACCACAGCTAGCACTGAACAAACTTTCATGAAACAAAAGGACATAAAGCAATGAAAAATCTCCCAAATTAGAACACAACAGCTTAAACCTCAGAATATATCATCTGTCTAAAATGTCATAATGTAGTATTTCTGGTATGTTCCTGCTATTGATGAACTGGTCTAGACAAAACCCCTTCCTTAACAGACAAGTAGCTTATGAAATTTGAGAGTCAATTAGTTGTCAAATGTTATTCTGCTTATGGTACTTGTAGGTCAACGTGCATCTTGAAATCTTGCTGTGAGCTTTGAGAGCTGGTTTTTAGTTCACTTTACGTTAACTTAACCACCAAACAAACTCGATAAAACACTATAGCTGAAGCCAATGAACCAACATACATTACACAGAATAAAACCCAGAAAATTTACTGATGGTTGCAGGAGCATGTCAAACTGCTTTTATTAAGACAATAAAAAACCAAAATGTGTGTTAGACTTACGTAGCCTTTACGAGTATTTGAAGATAGTGTACTTTGATTAAAAGCACTGACACCTGGCATCACAAGGTGTGCCACAAACAGGCTTGCACGCAGGGATTGTATTCCCCACTCCTGTATTTGGATGTCTACAATGTAAATGCTGGCACGTGAGCTATAGGAGTTTAATCTTTGGCTACAGTCAGTCGAGCCAAGAGAGGCCAGAGCACTCCTGGGCTGAGTGGAGCTGCTCCCTCGCCAAGGACGACATCAGCCCTCCAAGGCTCCCCTCATTAACCAGGTCTAACCACCAGCCTACATACACATGCACCGGAACGGGCTAAAGCTAAGGTCAGAAAACACATCAACTCTGAGATTTTTCTAGTATTGCACCTGTATAACGGAAGGCGGTCGCTCTTGCCATGATTACAAGATGCAAAGGGATAATCAGTATTTCAGGTGGGGAGCTGTATACTCAGCCCTTTCTACTTCCTAACTGTAGACCCCAAGCTGCAAAATGGGTAAGTAACAAAAAAGAGAAGCAAAGTGCCTCAATAAAAGGGATAAGCTCGTTCAGAAATTCTAATTTCCTTGATCTGCCAATATCCCCTTTGTTTTGCTCAGATTAACCTTTGGCCAAAGGCACACACGGTCAGAACGTGGCAGAAATAAAAATATAAAGAGCATAGCAGGCAGCAGAAATAGCACAACGTTACTCAACCAAACGAAAACAGAGCTGGCTACATGTAGAATGCTCGAGAAAGACTTTTTTTCTTCTTCTTTAAACAAGGCACCATTTATAGGCTTTTAGAAGACACTAGACTTAGAGGATGTCCATAATACTGAATTTCAACTTCAGCCTGATTTTCCCAGGAAGGGTATTAATACCTTCAGGGCAACCAAGGGAATCACAGGTATTAAGAATATTTATTACCAGAAACCAGTGAAGTTGTTCAATTTATTCTCAACACAAAACTCTGAAGTGACCAACACAATGAAAACATCTATACCGTAATGAATGACTTTGATAAAATGGAGTAAGATTCATTGTTTACATTCATGACAGAGACATGTTTGAACAGGAAAATTAACAATACATAGGAGATTAGAAAGAACGAGTAGGGCACATGTGAATTGCTGTCTTTTCTGTTTTACAGTGCATCGTAAAACTACTGAAAATTAAGATACTTAATCTGATCTTGTATTACGGAAATCACAACGTAACCTGATACAATTTGTGGTTTACACACTATTACTATACATATAATACAAATGGGAAGATAATAAACACAACACTTGTGTGGTTACTAAATGGCACGGGTGCCTGTGACCAAGCTCAGTTTGCAGCTGAGTTTGACGTACTGAATGGGTTCACCTTACGGAATAACAATTTCTCATAGACTGCAAACACAAAAAACCAAATTTCATTTTCCACTACTAGCGACTAAATTCAACTGATCTCCAAGGACTATGAGCTATGGCTTTTTGCTTGCTTAAATTAACAAGATTACTCCTCATCTAAGAAAGGGCATTAACGCAGCGACTGCAGACCTGGCCTCACATGTCCCTAATGCCTTGGGCAGCTACAAGACCACCACCGCGCTCCAGCAATGACTAAAGTCATCAATGGCTAACTCCCTCTGCCCGCCATCTGCTTACACCACAGTCAGAGAGGTGGTAAATGCTTAACAGCGAGGAAACCGATGACTGAGTATTTGGTAGCTACAATCAGCACAGAACGTATTTTTGGGTGATGAACAACCATTTTTATCCCAGCTGCACAGTGCTGGTACACTCTCTGCACAGAAAACCTGATTTCTGGATGGGGCTGGTGGCAGGGCAACGAACACCGGTCTTGGTAGAGCCATGTCAAGAGACAAACCAGAAAACCTTACAGTCCAAGGTGGCTGTGTGCAATACTGCTCACCGTCACTCGCCAGCCACACCGCGCTCTGGGAAAAAGGGACTACTTGTCTGTAGATCTCACAGAGATTGTACATGGTCAATAAGGATCATCTTTTCTTTCAGAGACAGTGAAAACAAGATTGAGAATTCAATGAAGTCATGCAAGGTGTCAATGACAGTGCCCAGGGCGAAAGCTGTATCCACTCCCTTGTAGTCCATTTGCATTAAAGTGATGTCACACCACAAAAATAATACTTCAAGCTCTGTTAAGATCTTGAATGAACTCGCAAAAAATGCAAAAAAACCCTGACTAAACATTTTGATACACTCCGCTGAAGCACATCTCCAGAATGTGCTCTCCACAATGCCCTTGACAGCCTCACCACAGACTGTCCAGGACCAGGAGACCTACCCAATGTCACCACGGGCTAGAAATTTCACCCCAACTACCTTCGAAGCCCACCAAGACGACAGCGAGGTGAAGCAGCTTTATTTGGCACTATAGTGCACGTGCTCTTTAGCGGTGCTGTAGGTTGTCAAGATTTATTTGCCCTCCTTCCCTTGCCTCTCATTCAGAGTTTGGGACTAGTTCAAGGTCTGACTCCGCTTTTGGTACTTCCTCCACCGGCTCTTGAACACAGACTTCCACCACAGCAGCACTCAACTGTCACAGTATATAGGTCAGCAACTACTTTCTACAGCATATCAGCTCTATCGCAAACGACATCCCAAGAAAATGGTAACAGATCCACTGACATTTTGTCTCAGCATTAAAAGAGATGTACAAAGTCAATGAATGCATCACATGCACTTCAGGGTAGTGAATCGGTCAGATCAGTGCTTTTGCTTTACTATTAACTTCGGTGGAACCCAGAAACCCCAACAAACTCAGCAGAAGATCTCACTTTGCCACCCCAAAACAGGCACCTCATAATTCAAACACCTGCCTCAGCATTGCCTACGGTACCAAGTTTTTCCATCCTTTTCGTTCTGCCTTTAAACTGACACCAAGTGCAAAGGCTTTCTATATAAGCTCAAGCCTGAGAATGCATCTGTCTATATTAATATCCACCCCAAAACCATTCATTTTGTGATCCATCAAGAACAGGGGAACACTAGTATTTATATATCTATAAATATACATACACTCACAAAAAGTATAAGAATATAAATAAAAACATTGAAACATAATTACATATCTATATATGTTTGTGTATATAGAGAGATAAATTACTATATAATATGAAAAGACATATTATAAAGACACAGATTTTTTTGAGACCAGGGCTATTCTTTGCACCAGTGAGCTTCTACTCACTGACCTGCAGAACAGCTGAAAAATTGGCATAAGACATGCACTTCATTTGAGTATTTATTTTTCTGTTTTTAACGCTTTGCAAACTCCTTAGGAAAAAAACCTACGAACACCAGTTCTTCCTTTTTAGACAGTTAGCTTTTATTGAGTCCCCTCAATACCGTAATGAACATTTTAGTTTGAGAATTTCCAATCCATTTCTGCTTATGACAGTTGGTTTTACACCAGCACAACCCTAATATCGTCCCTTCAAAGACCAAAGGAGAAGAGGGAGAATTCTAATAAAATCACTCTAATTCCATTAGATTTCAAGCAGTGCTTATAAATCTGCTCCTTGGAGGCCAATCACTAAAATGCCTCTTTCAGCTCTGGCTTCTTATTTTTTTGTATTTTCTTTAGATATTCAGTACCTACTCGTGACATTCAGCAATGAATATTTTTTTGTTGTACATACAATATATCGCGGTGACTACTGCCCAGAGACTGATGCCTAATATACACTGCACATTCACTTGTTGCTTCCAACTCGCACTCCTTCAGCATGTAAAGCAGACCTAAAGCCACATGGCTATTTCTCCTCCTCATTTCCACTGTCACCTCTGGAGCAGAACTCTAATCCATCATTTGCAATTCATGTATAATTTAAAGAATATCACAGCAACGGGTCATACATTACTCCGTAAAGCAACGATGTCTACCTAGAAATCTGTTTGCCAATTTTAACCAATCTGCATTCAAGCTCTAGTCTTATTTTTCAATTATCATACACAACACTAGTATTTTTTTTCAAAAAACAAGGCTCTGCATGATGCTCTGGGATATATCAATGTTTTTAGAGTGTCTAATACAAAATCTTTACTTCCAAGCCACAACACAGTCAGGTGTTCCGCACTGCAAACTGTTCTTTCAGTAACATATCACCCTGCAAAAAAAGAACTTAAAACACTCAATATTCTCTTTTTTAATTGTTCGTTCAAGACAGTTAGAATTACAGTTTCAGTACAGCGATCTATCAAGAGCCTGTAACAAGACTCAGCAGTGCTGTATATAGATTTACCTATACAGGAGATTTCAGCAGCATACATCAAGAACTGAAATTTGCAGAAATTGTTTTCTAAGTTTACACATTAGGATAATCTTTTTAATAGGACATGTAGACCCAGATGGGGGGATTTCAGAAAGGATTATCCCTCTCTATGAATATTCTATTCCAAAACATCCATAGAAACATTAAAACCCTCTTGAAATGCTATCGGGCTACCATCACTAGCGTTGTTTGAAACACCTATACCCACGTCTATGAAACTCCTTCAAACCCTTGCGCGCTGTACCAGAGCGAGGGTGCCTGACACCTCGCATCCTCAGCTGTAAAGCCTCTGAAAAAACAGCAGGGCCAGGCTACGGCTGGAAAAATACTTATTTTTGTTTGTTATTTTTGTTTCAAATAAATTAGCTGCATCTGTGACTACATACACATCTTTAAGAGACTGACAGGATTGAAGATCTGATCTACGTATGTAGTTAGGTACCCGAATCCCCTTTGTTTAATTGGAAATTGGGAACATAAATGCCGTGGTGGGTCTGGAGCACAGTGTGCTTACTACGAAGCAGAGATTAACCTTCAAGCTCTCTCCATCTGTCTTTCTGCTACTTCCCTCTCCTCCTCCTTCCTTCTTTACCACGTACATTGCCATCGCCAGCGTAGAACCAGAGGTGATCATTTCTCAACCAACCTGTCAAACAACCGCAGCTGCACCGTAGCTGGTTAATCAAACGCCTCCCTTTTGAAACATATGTGCTGGTACTTTATCTGCCACTCCAAATTAGCGGCTCCAAAAATTCAGGTCCATTTGCGAACCACAGTCTGTCCCAATCCATTATCACACGACACTCGGTCAGCAAGCAGATTGTAAATTAACATTTCCATCTTCTGCTGTAGCCTTTTAGTCATAGTCATTACAATAAAATCTCTTTAATCAGCAGACTCATAAAATAACCAAGACGGATGTCTTTTATTTGAGGAAGACCTTGTGATGCACATTATGTCACCAGCGGCACGGGGGGAACATCAGGCTTTGCTAAGGTAGCAAAGCGGGAAGCTTTCCCACCCTCAAGCCACGAAGCACAGAGTTCCACACTGATGCAACGCGTTCTGCTGCGATTACACTGGAACAAATCACAGGTATCTCCAGTTTTCTCTCGTATTCACAGTGCATTTCAGACGATTTTAACAAAACGATCCCACGCCTGCAGATCACCTAAGCAAAGACAGACGTGCCCCTGTAATATCATTTCTACAGCATTCAAGGCAGCCTTTTCAACAGGGCTCACAATTACGAATGCTTTTTATGGTGAAATTTGGCCTCTGCTGTTAATCAAAGGACCAAAGACACCCCTCAGCATGCATAATTCTCCACCTCTTTGTTTCAGGGAAATCTTGACAGGAAAATAATGGTTCCTTCCAGTTCTTTCTTCTCTGTCAGTTAACCAGGGAAGGTTATTCTGCTCCAGTCTCCCAAGTGCTGCAGCATAAATTACCGGAGGGGGAAAGAGTCGGAGGCACATACTTCCCAGGAAACGTTTTGCATGTGTTTTGCACTGGGGCTGAATGAACTGACTTGGGCAAAACGGCCTTTGCCAGAACCTAAGGGGATGACCCAGAGTGAATTCAGTGCTTGTTTAAAATTCAGGAAAATTGTAGCCAGCTGAAACAGTCTCTCCCCCAAACCAAACTCGTTTCTCGTTCTTCAGATTTCCCCAAATATGATCTCGTCTCAGACTCAGCTGACCTCAGAGGCACAGCACTGCCAAGACTCTTCAAAGGTTTGAAAGACCTGGAAACAAAACACAACGTATTTGTGCACAGGTTCTGTGTGTTTCAACCTTATGCAAGGTTGAAACACACAGATGTCCACCTTAGGCAAATCTTCCAAGGTTACCAGTTGTTTGCACTTCCAGGGAAAACACTTAGGTTTACAGGACACATCTGAGTACCCAACTTGTAGACCTAGTCAGTACTCAAGGCACAAGGATTTCTGGTAACAGGGAAATTAATCAGAATTAAAAGGTGCACAAAAAATAATGGGGAAAATGTATACAAACAGAAGAAATCTAAGAAGCTTTGTTCAGTCTCAATGTTCAAGACAAGTCAAACAGCTCCCGATCCCGCTTTTCAGTTTTTTGATCCTGTCATTGATTTATCCCCCAGAGCAAGTAAGGAAGTTTAATCTTCAGACAGATATTGAAATCACTGCAGCTAAAGAGGTAAAAAGCTCTCAGAAATAAACCATCTTGGTTTGCAAAGGCTTTTTATACTTGCAAATTTCATTAATCATTCTTTATACAATGTGCAAATTCAAGACAATAAACGTAAACCACTCCTAAAAATTATCAAACTAACGAAGTCAGAGGTCCTAGGGCAACCTTGACCATGAGTTAACTACTCCTGTGCTGCTTCCTTGATGTTAGTGGCCAAAGAGGCTTTGTAAGAGATACAGACATCCCCTCACCTTGGCTGTATTCTCTCTGTGCCACATCCACATGCCTCCCCCGTGCAGGACATTCACAATTCACTGAATTTACAGTCTTATTAGGAAAGGATCCATTTAAAGAAAACTCCAGCATGAATTTTACATGCTTCTATGGGTATTCCAGTATTCTTCAAAGAGAAAGCATCAGTAATTAATGCAGGTTCATACGTTTCTTCCTAGGAGTCAGCCCACGTACGTGTTTTTGTCCAACAGGACACATCCCTCAGCAAAGGCCTGAGGACCACCGGGACCACCGTTACGTCTCTAGCGAACCATCAGTCGTCCAATGTAACTGTCTAGAGGTCCTGCTCAAAGCAGCATGGTCGTTATTTCTCACTGTTCATACAGAACGTGATCTCAACTAAGTATCTCCTTTCCTGACACGGCCTATTTTTACTGGCTTTATAGTTCTTCTACGCTACCCAACTCTGTATTAAAAGCAAAGTGAAAAAGTTCCAGAAGTAACTGAAACACATAATTTGTTTTGAGGAAATGTAACAAAGTTCCAAGGAGAACATCATTGCTACCTTCCCACCAGAATCAGGTAGAGCAGTGGGAATTACAGCCTTTTCCTTCTGGTTTGCGGTTACAGAGGGGCAGGAGCAGCACTCACAGGAGATGCCACAGGAGGACATTTGGTGACACAAAGATCAAAGAAGAAAGAATACCTGACATCGGTAACAGATACGGCATTACCAGTTAGAACAGCAGCTAAATCCTGTTCTAGCAAACATCATCATGTAGCGCTTAGAGAAGACTTGAGCGCACAGTATTACAAGGTATCTTAGAGGGCTGCGTCTAGTCATATTTTTAGTTTTAAATCAGATAGCACTATAAAGACTATGTCCCTAAAGGCCAATCCCACACACTGAACATTATCTCCTGCCACCCACATAGATCATGGGGCACAGCCTTTCCACGCTCTACTTTGCACTCCATACTTAAGCAAACCATAATAAAAGCTGCTCCTTCTCAGCAGTTCCCCACCCCACCCCCCCCCCCC
>VZSC01012800.1:534503-592878 GCA_013398225.1 Steatornis caripensis | reverse complement strand
CACCCCCCCGCCCCTGAAACTACCTTCTCTTCCAGCATTACAGATTTATGCTGTTATGCAACGTCTTCCAAAACTTACTTGGACTTTCTTCCCAGACATGCTAGTCCGACGACTGGAACAGCAGGAGGGAGATTAAATTTGATACCAGAACATCTCCGCCAAGGAGAGGCCAATTTTTTAAATTAGAAGCTGTTTTTAATCACTACCAACACTCTGTGGGCAACAGGGTTTTATTCTGATCTCGGCTACAGTTGCAGCTGGGAAAAAAGAGCTATTAGTCTAAAATGGAAAACTTCACAAAAATTGGAGGGGATTCTTGATGAATTTTTTTCATGTGTAATCAAATGTTCTATCCACGGCACGGTCAGAGGATAAAGATTATAAATTTCTGTATCTAAGCATACAACGTAAATGCTGAAGATTCAACAGCAAACACCATCAGATACGGCTCTGAGCCCTAGTGAGTGGATACAACCAAGTCAATGCACCAAGAATCCAAAAGCTTGTCTGTAACAGCAATCCAAACTCAAAAAACTTCCATGGACTTCGCTTGTCGTTTAGTTTCTCACAACTTTTCCATGTCAAAGGTGCTGTATAGAAAAAGGGGTGAAAATGTTCCTGTAACAGGATGCTCAAGAATGCAGAAAAGTCTGAAAAAATACAAGCAAGCAAGTAAGCAAATAAAAAGACCCCAGATGTCTTTTCTGTACAGTAGCAAGCAGATTTTCTTTGAAAAAGAAAGCAGTGTCATGACACATGCTCCTCAGAATCCTTCTTTCAGGGTTTTCCCCCCCTTTTTCTTTTTTAACTCCTTGACACAGCACAGCAAACTTATACGGGGTCTTTGTAAGTGAAACCTACTGGTTCAGTATTTATCTAATACCTTCCATTAGGCAACGTTGGTTTGTTTGGGTTTTTTTTTACTTCGTTAAACTAAATTTTCATCACAGTATACAGCTACAATCCCACAAACAGATGTATCTGAGTTTTGACACCTGGACCCCATTCTTCGTAAAGTTGGCACCCTTGCAAAAACCAGATTGTGAACTCAAGCTTATGTGGTACAGCAAAGTCCGCTGTGTGTTATCTCCCTGTATCTCTTTAAAAATTGCATTTTTTCAAGAGTATCCGTCACTCTTCAGGCACTTTCAATTCTGATCCTTTTGCAGACTAAGCCTGTATTTTCCTTTCAAAGCCCTTTTCACTACTACTTTCCAGCAGTAACAAACACAGTTCTTTCAGGTAACAGCTGTCTTGCAGCTTGACACTCTGTTCAAAAACATACTACACGAACTGATACAGCAAGATGTCTTAAAATCAGGCTACTCTCCAACAGACTTTGAAACTAGCTAGAAGCTTTTAAATGTGAGTGTATGAAGCTCATTTTCTTTGTAACACTTGAGGCTGAGCAGTTACCTTAACTGACCCAGTGAAGAGGAAAATGCCAAGCAGCATCTCACTGAACTGTGTGTGTACCGCCAGAGCAGAGAGAGTGCAAAACAGCAAGGGCAGGACACAGCACTTGAAAGAAAAATCTTTTTTTTTTTTTTCTTTGAGTTGTGAGCAGTGACCACATTGCTTTTAGCATTTGAAACACAATAGCAGATCAGAGTTTGGTGAAACAGGATGCCTTTCACAGCATTTCTGTTTCCACAGACTATTTATGCAAAGACTTCAGTGTCCATAGACACATTCCAGGCTCCCTGGTTTACTCCAGCGCTACTCCAACAGTAACACTGCTACATGTTCGTAACTCCTACAGAGCTGATGCAAACTCCATGTTGACGTTAACAAGCACACCAAATACATCACTGCCCCTTTTTTTGACTATAATTATCACTGAGACAGAGCTCTGACCTACCAACAGGGCATGAAAAAACAAGTGTGCTTCTCTTACACCCATGAGGTACAAGCGAGTGAGAAATGCAATACGTAGTGTTACGTTCAAATGCCTTGCTCTGGTCATGCACACCTTCTACACATCATAATCCTTCAGAAAAACTTTCCTGTACCCTCCTCCACCTGATGGTGAGAAGGTACGGAGAATTTAAATAAATGTGGACACAGCCATGCTTCTGCTAAAAAAAATGCTTTCTGCTTGGAAGACAAACAAAAAACCCCCATGTTCTCAAATACAAGCATGTTACTGCACTGATTAATCTACAGGAGAAACAACACAGTTGTTTTTTTCAGGGGGTAGGACGGGGTGGAAATGTGACAATCTCCCACAAGAACGGGCTCCTGTCCCGGGACAGAATTTTCTTTCTCAACGCAATTCAAACCCGAACTCCCATGGCGAACTCAGGCAAGGGGGCGAAAGACTGTGTGGTTGCATGATGGTACTCACCTTACCTAGAGGTGCCAGAAATTATAACAGCATCAATCACTTACTCTATGCACACATAGAGACGAAAGCAGGTGCCTCCTTCTTTCTCCATCTAGTTTATAAAGAGCAGCTTTATTTAAAAGAAAAACTTTCTTTTTTTCAATTTCTATGAAAAATTAGCAGACGACTTGGCCCTTACAGCATTAATAAAGTGTATTCAGCATGAGGTGTGGTTAAAAAGCAAGTACCTCAGCTTATCATTCAACTTGGAGACTGACTAGCCTCAAACAAGTACCTCGGGATCTCTCTTTTCTCCCTTCCAGAACTGAGCAACCATCAGCATCTAATTCAAATAAAACAGGCCCCCAGGAACCTTCCCGATAGTTATGGTAAGCTGCGGGTAAGCACAAAATAGTTGCAAGGCTCAGACAAAAAATGTGAAAGAAAATACTCAGGTTCACAAGGCTCAAGGAACGGTCCCAGCTGCCTTTCTCTTTTCTCCACAAACACTAACCCCAGTGTAATCAGGGATTAAACACTAATAAAATAATATATAATAATAAATAACAATAATAAAATAAACAATAAAAAGGTCTTCTCCAGGAGATGCTAAAATGCTGACCAAAAGGAAAAAAAATGGAAAGCAAAAGTATTTGCTCAACACTATGTAGTTTCTATCTGTCTTCTATGTCTTTTTCATTTACAGAAAATGCTGTAGAAGCAGTCACAACACTTTTTAATTTTTGTCAAGTTTCAGACATTGGTTAGGGATTGGCAAAATTCTGCAGAGGCAGGCGAGCAATAACTCAGAAGTTGATCTGCTCTTGTCCTGATACACAGAGACGTCCCTCTGCTTTTACTAGATTTTCTGTTACTGGGCTGGTGTATTCTTGCTCCCGTCTCAGCTGAGATCACGTACGTACCACACAGCAATACGCAAAATGCCTCACTATCAACATGAACGGAAGAGCACTGTACCATATTATTCACGCAAGATATTATCAAAAAAACTATTTCACAAATCTATTTGCTACATTTTCTCCTCCCTCTTACTCGCTGTTTACTTACCTGCCATAATCACTACATTTCAAATGCAGACGTGAACCTCACCATGAATATCAACTAACATCTTCTGACTGAGCTACAATTTAAAATGTCAGTTCCAAGCAAACAAGTGAGCAAAACTCATGAGGGCATAATTTATTAACACTGTAAAATGAACTGCTGCTGAATTTTTTCCTCTGGTAATGACAGAGTTGGCCCCGAATCAGACGTGTGCACACTACGAGGAGTCACAGGATCACTCTAATTCTGCCAGCTGATTTAGGCTTTTGCATTTGCTTCAGTTCTTAGCCGAAAATCGGGCAAAACATTAAAGAAACACACTCTACAGTAATGATGACAGACTACATCCTAAAATATGCCCCATCCCCCGAAACAAAGAAAATTCCCTTTGTGGGAGATCTCTGTGGCACAGAAAAGTAAGGCTGCGCATTGTAGAAACTAATTAGTTTTGTTGTCCTAAAAATTGAACCAGATAGATTTAGAAAGGTTTGTTCAATTCTGTTAAACCTTTAAGAACTAGGGGTTTACAGTCTCGGGAGGCGGCCTGTTACAGTGCTTAGCTATCACTAATGTTACGGAGTTTTTTCCTTTGAAAACTAAAATTTCTTGTTACAGCCTCAGAGAATATGAAGAACAAATGTTTATTGTGCTGCCTATAAACGAACTTTCCAAGAATCTCAACGCTATCATTTTTTGTTTCTTTCTAAACAAATACTTATCTGTCAATGCTTCTTCTATTCAGTTATTTCATGCTATGCATTTATTAACCTGATTTTCCATTCTAAAATTATTTGTCATTTCTCTGTACTGATCTTCCTCTTAATGATTCTGGATCTAACCTCCAGTTTACTGATTTTAAACTCATCTTCTATAGTGCTTGCAGCTCAGCTTGAAGTTTACGGGCTTTGTGTTTAGCCACGAGATGAAAGAGCTTAGGGGGATCTTATCACCACCATGTATAATAAATAGCCGACAGGATGGAGTAGAGAAGATGGAGCCGGACCCTCTTCAGCAGTACCCAGTGAACAGACAAGAAGCAATGGCACAAATCAAAACATAGAAAACGCCATTTAAACATAAGAGAAAAAGTCCTGTACTGTGACGGTTGTCAAACACTGGAACAAGCTGTCTAGAGAGCCTGTGGAACCTCCATACCTGGAGATACTCAAACCTGGACTGGATACACCCTTGAGCTACCTGCTCAGGGCTGCCCTGCTTGACCAACAGGTTGGTCCAGACGATCTCCAGAGGCGCCTGCCTGCCTCAGCCACTCCGTGAGCCTGTAGTTCTGTCTGCTGCATCCTATCACCCACAAATCGATAACCCTGTCAGATACAGCCCTCTGCCGGACAGCATACCATCACCGATAACTCCGTACGCTTGCAGTAATCCACACAGCATGCTTGGGTATGCTTGCAGTCATCCATATAGTAATAATCATACACACACTGTAAGTCTCCACTGTTTCTGAGAGGTCTTATGACTCTAACCAAAGCCTTATTGAAGTCAAGAAGGAACAGTTAGACTGTTCCCCCAACACAGCTGAGCTTCAGGGTCACCGAGTCGCTACCTCAAGCAATCATTTCATAAAGTCAGTTTCACGAACTCACTACATTCCATCATTACATTTGTTTTTGTCCTCAGTACTGTAACTAGGAGACTTAAAATCTATGTGCTCTATTACAACATTAGCTTAAAACTTCCAGCCTTCACTTATTCACAGCCACTTCCTTTTGACAAGTTATGTGTCTGAGGATCTTTCACAGTACCATCTGCTTTAAGAACACAGTCTCCATGCGCCCTCTTACAGGATCTCACTTGTCCTTTATTGTTTTTACACGGTAATTGCTCATGGATTTCAAGCTGCTTCAATTAGTTGCTTTGTTAGACCAGAATAAACTCCTTCCTAAGCCTACAAACCTGAACGCATCTAACTCGTGAAAATGTCCTTTAACCTGTTCTTTCCTTTTTCTGCCCTGTCTTCCTCCCACCTTGCTGTTAGCTTCAACCTTGCCAAGCAGCTGATCCCAATTAACCTTCTCTGTAAAGACAGAAGCAAGAAAGGTCAATGTGTATTCCAACTTTTTCTGTCATCCATTATTTTCTCATCTTCTCCTTTAGGTAAGTCTTACAGTTTTCTTTGTCTCGTTCTACTTACAGAAGTTTTTATTCACAAAACCTTATTTTATTGTGCATTACCTCCCTCACTATGTGTCACTCAGCATTTTTTTAATTTGTCCAGCATGCTTTAGATGTTCTTCTATCTTTAATAGCCATCGTGCTGAAAGGCTTTGAAAACATTTCTCCCTATCCTCCCCATATTGTTGCTCAGATACTTTGCTCTTATTAGCCAACAGTCTGGAATTAATTCTCAGCTTACCTGCAGAGAGAAACAATCTCAGGGTTTTAACATTCTTTTGCAACTGTATTTCAAAGCTGCTCTAAACAAATCAGTCAGAGAGCATCAGCCAAGCAGTCCACCCACGTTCACAACCTTTCTTTACCTAATGATAATTACAGATTGTACTACAGACAGCCTTTAATAAACAGCATCAAGTTTAGAAGGAAGACATCTGTAGGGACCCCTCTGTTGCCATGGAAATACCTTCAGGCCAAGCTGTCTTTAGCTCCACACATTACCTCCATATTAACCTATTACTATGATTTTCTTTGGGTATTAGTACAAATTATGGACTAACTCACCCCAATCAGATTATTATAAATGACATTATGTCTGACTTTGAGGGATTCCAAAGAACAAGGAGGCATAAATGCTACAGAAAAGGGTAAATGCCTGGACTTCCAGACAAACTGAATACTTGATTGATGTCGCACGGATCTTAATCCGTGAGGTCCTGAACATTTGCAGCTCCCACAAGTAAGTCTGAGCTCCCAGCAAGGAACTGAGCCCCACAACCACTGCTGCGCTTTCTGACGGCTAGTGAGCCGTTCGCGATGTCCTGGTCTGAGCTAGGGCAGAACCAATTTTCTTTTTAGTAATTTTACTTTTCAGTAAAGTCTGGGAGCTCGCACTCTGAAATTAACAGCATGTTTTTCAGACAGTGTCTGCTTCTAGGAGTGATAACGCTCGATGTTTATAGTTAGCGATCAAGTTAACGGTAGGAATGGTATGCAGAAGGACTCTTGCTTGTACTTATTCCCATGGGAACCAAGGTCGATGATTGGTTCTGCTAATTTTCTTACGTGCTGTAAGTGAAGGGGATAAAAGCGTTGTACCTGCAGGGAGGAGCGGGTCGGACAGGTGACCCACAACTGACCAAACGCAGTATTCCATCTCGTACATGTCACGCTCAGTGCAAAGCTGAGGGATCACAAAGGTCAAGCTCTCTTCTTTCATGGCCGGCATCCAAGGAGGACTCTGTCAGACTCTTCTGCCTTCAATCCTGATCCGTGCATTCCCAAATCCATTTCCTGTCCGCCATGGAGTCCAGCCTGGGGCTTTCCCAGGGCCTGCACTGCAGCGTCCAGGGTGACATGACCGCCACTGGTGCGGCGTGGGGGGAGCACAATATTGGTTTTGCATATACTTCATTATTTCCCACTTATATTATTATTATACTTTTTTACTGCTATTGTTTCATTAGGGCTGTTTTAACTTTTCCAACCTGTAGGTTTCTCTCCCTTTTCTCTTCCCCTTCTGGGGAGAGGGAAAGGGTTAACAGAGAGCATCTGTCCTCTGTTTAATAGCCAGCCCAGCCTTAAATCGTGACCCAACTAAACTTTTTTCATATCATTGTAAAAGTTTGGATGAAACTTAAGTCGTGCCAGCTCAAAATATTAAATAGATTACTAATTTTCAAGACTGATTAATGCAGTAATAATCAAGAATGCAATAAACAATAACGAATGACATAGAACATTACAGCAATAGGCACAATAAATGTGTACAACACTCTCAGGTGGAGGTCGTTTCACTTTGAAGGACGCCAAAAAATTTTGCAACTATGTACACATAACACTGCCAAAATCTAGTCATGTCGAATGGTAGAAGGTATCAAGCAACTTGCAAATAGCATACAGCGTAACAGTGAGATCTTTAACACCCACACAGAATAAACAGAACCTCAGCATTTAAGACCTCATCCAAAACACTCCCACACAGCCAAACGTATGGTATTCAATTTACTTATTTCATATAAATGAAGAAAGAAATGAACCTCTGCTAAGATATGAACCATTGGTCTCGAGAAGGGTGAGGGATCCAAGCTTGAAAATTAGATTTTTCATGATTAACTATGACATTTTGACTGCTTCTCTAGAATTAAACAGGACATAATTGAAAATGTTCCTTACTCCAACAATATTTCATGTTGTCAATAAAGAGAAAGATCAATCAGAAGAGTTTTCCCTACTGGCTTGAATTGCAACACTATATTTTTTCAACAAGTACTTGATGATAGACTTTTGAAGATGATCCTAACATTGCTATGCAAAGAAGGACAGGCAGTGTTGTGTCTTAAGCAGGAGCCGAATGACATAATTTGAAACCCACAAAAAAATATACATGAAGAGAATACCAGGAAACATAAAGCTAAGGCTGCTGGTGCTTACCTAGTATGAATTGCATCTCCTAGTGAAAACACTGTCAGTGAAGTTGCTCAGATNCTGGGGAGCCCAGAATTGGACACAGTACTCCAGACGCAGCCTCACCAGGGCACAGTACAGGGGCAGGATCACCTCCCTTGACCTGCTGGCCACACTCTTCTTAATGCACCCTAATAATAACAAAATTATTTTCTGTAGAAGTGTTTTCTATATTTTTTCTAATACCTTATAGCTGTAAACTGAGGGGGGGGAGGGGGAAGAAATGAAAAAAATTATCAGACTGCCCAGAATGTGAGCAGCTGTTTAGGATCTACTTTGGCACTGCTGGCTCAAACAAAAGTACACAGAAATCCTCCCAGGGACCCCAGAAAAGTCTGCTTAGAAGTAACGTTAAGTTCTATCAACAATTTAAAACATCTAAAGCTGAGCTTTCCCTCTTCCTCCTCACATCTTTCTTTCAGTCTTTATTTTGTTTTTCCTTGATCTTATTCCCTCCAACAAAAAAAATTACTCTTTTAATAAGTACAGGGATGTGGTTTTGTGTAAACGGTAAGATCAGAAATACCTGAGAACAGGCGCCACAGGATGAAAAATCCTCACATAATAACAAGTGGCCCAGCTACCATCAATACTGAGCAGACAGCATCACAGCTAAGGAACTGACCTGTCACCCTGGTCTTTCTAGAGCAGCATTTGCACTACACCACCATCCCAAGGTCAGTATAAACTGACATAAAACCCTGATACTATGACAAGCAGCAATCCCACCTCCCTCCTGTCCCCAACTTGCCTCCTCCCTCACGCTGCCGTAGGGACTTGCACAGGGGCACCAAGGAACTAGCAGGTTGAAAATACTCGCGTCCCCCCAGAAAAGGACTTATTTTTCTTGTGTATCAGTTCCTCAAACTGATGCGCTAGAACTGCTTGTGTTGGTGATGGGGAAGGAGCTTGGGGTCAACCACGTGCAGCCAAGAAGACAAGTTGGCAGGACGCTGCGTGCTGGCAGCAGTACTGCCTTACACCATGGGATGGTGATGACGAAATCAAGGAGTGGTCTGAGGGCAACACGAAAGTGTAAGGATGGTAACATCTGCCTGGACAGCTGGAGTCCTGTGTAATCAATTCAAGCTCAGTGGCACCTTCTTCTGTCCATAATCCCATTGGGATCAGCAGGACCACGCATGGACGAACTGTTGTGCCACTGTCCCTGAAGTATTTTTCCCTGTGTTTAGTTTACATGATCGCACACTATCACTTGTACAAAGCCTTCCGTTTGTTCAGAGCTCATGACAAATACCCATCAGTGAGTGAGCCAACAGGTCGTACTTGTTATTCCACCATCATCAATGACTGCTTGACGCTGTTCTCTTTCATTTAGAAGATGCCACCCAGCCGCTTCAAGTAATATTAAAGCTTTCTCATTCATGTCAAAGAAGATACAATCGGAGTTCAAAGTTGACTGAATTCCCCACAGCTGTACAGACCCACCAGCAAGGCCTCCACACTGCGTGAACCTGAGGCCTTGCAGTGTTGAGGACTCCACGTTCACGTGCTCCACTTCTGTTCCCGGCAGGGCACAGGAGATCTGTGCTACTTGTCCTGCCAACCTTCCTCTCTAGAAATCCTCCCCCATATTAAAGTGCCCCAGGGATGAGTCTCCATGGATGTGAAAAACTTGCCCACCAAGATAAATGGACCCAAAGCAGATGGGGCAATAATGCCAATGATAAACTGCCAGTGGAAGAGAAGGAGGACGATGTAGATAGGCACTGAGCATCCTCCCCTCTACACTTCAGAAGCTGAAGTTAGAGACAAACAGCTGAGTAACAGTGGGAAGTCAAATCACAAAGCTTAATTTAAGCTGCATCACATACAACGGATCCCTGATGAACAGTGGGCACAATAAGCAGGACAGAAAAAGAAGTATCACTTTTTAATTAAAAGAGAAAAACAAAGATCTTAAGTTCAGTACAGTTCCAATTAAGAACAGTGAGATAACGACATATAATCTAGCAGCGATCTCTGGTAGCGTTACTGGCTTCGCAAACAATGTAGTTGCCAAGAACAACGCATCTATTTAAAGAAATAACCAATAATCCCACCAGCACTTTCCGTATATAAAGCACATAATTGTTTGATTTACGGGGTTTTTTTATATTTCAAAGTAGACACAGAAACGATAATTTTTTAAAATACACTTTCCATCTAATCAAGTCTCGAACCAATGAAAAAGTGGAAGCAGGTAGTGGCCAAAGCACGACACGCATTAAGAAAGCGCCATTTCCCAGGCAAGATGGCTTTGCTCTCAGCAGCACAATGCCGAGAAAGAACTTGCCACTTGACATACAGCAGTTGCATAAGTGAGAAGATCGATGCTAATTAAATCAAGAGATTGTCATGAAAGGTCATGTTATTTAATATGTGGTATTCCTGGGCATTTAAAGAACACTTAGCATACAGCACTTCTGTTTTTTTAAGAGACTTTTCTTATATTAGTTGTATCAGACCTCAGTCTATGAAGACTTGCAGAACAAATTTGCAATACTGAATGACAAGGCAATAACACGTTAACGCATGTGGGAAAACTAAGCCTTACTGTGCGTACACAATGATGACCTGTAAACTGGTCGCACGTGTAAATATAGCTGTTCTGGCGGTAATGGGTTTTATTACAGTAGTTCTCTTGGGAAACAAGGTATTTCCTTGAAGAAGATGCCAGGGTATGGAGCAAGATGTGTAATACGTTCCTTTAAATGCTGCATGGAAGATAGACACGGGCAAAGCAGTAAAGACCTCCTATCTTTCAAGAATGAACGTCACTTGCATTGAGGACTTTGATTAAATCGCCTTCTTGTTCTGGGAGATGGTTGAGGGGGTTTAGATAACATTTTGGTTTAAGCCAACCACAACCTGAAGCATGAAAACTCATTTTAAATCTGTATCTCACATACATAATGAATGACAACACAAATGTCTCAAGAGACCTTGAAGCTACTGTGAACACTTGTCTGAGAACATCAGCTCAACCGTGTTTGGGCATGCTATCACACACAAGGAATACGCAGGGAGGGAGCAAAACGCCATCGCACAGCTGAACAAATCCAACACCCACCACGCAGTGATGGTTCCCCCCATGGGACTCACCTCCTCTAGGTTCAGATGCATATTTGACACCTTAATCTGTGCTGGTCATCCACACACCCATTCTACCCAGTGGAGAAAAATCAGGGGCCGGAGGATAATTTGTCTTGCCTGTCCTAGAGACGAAGGATGATTAGCTTGGACACCGCTATTTAATATTTAAATACCTAACTTACTGAAGCAGAATCCTGCCTCTGTCATTTAAAAAGGTATGTCAGCACTGACAAAAATACAAAACAGGCTACAAGGATGCATCTGAGAAATGAACATTCAAGGATATATATAAAGCAGAACATATGATTTGGTTTCAGAAAATGATGAAGTTGTATTATTAACAGCAAAATCCTGATTGACATGGAAACTGTTCCTTACAACATAAGAACTGGCAGACAACAGCTATAAAGTAACTTGAAAATAATTAGTGTTACATACAACACCTACTATTACCACCACATTGCCACAGGTATTCTGGAGACCAGAAGCAAAAATAAGTTAAAAGACAGATTACACAGTTTCACTGGAAACAGTTCATTAGTCGCTAATAAACACAATGCTCCAAGTACAGCAATGAGCTTAAAATCACCTAAAAACTGCTGAAACTGCTGACGTATCGAAGCTAAGTCCAAGTAAGGATTGCACGACGTGGATCTTTTTCATCTTCCCTGTTTTCCTCACCTGCCGGAGACCCTGATAGAACGTGTGGCCAAACGGGCCTTTGGCTTGGCTCGCCATGGTGGTTTTGGTGGTTATCACTCAAAACATCGTGCCACATACTCAGTCGCATGCCGTTTGGAAACAAAGCTAACGAGTATGTTGTGAAGCATCTACGTTGTCACGTTCCCAGTAACAAAAGCATGAAAGAGACAGTTTGATAAATGAACTATGAGATGAAGGAACAGTTTCTTTGTTCAAGACAGGTTTGTATTTTTCCCCAGTTGCCTTGAGCTTTCAGCAGTGCAAGGGCAGGGCTCACAGCGCTCAGCTTCCACAGGCTGAAGGTGAGGCTTTTCCAGTGGCCAAGGGTTCAGCAGTTACCACACAGCAACAGCAATCCTGGAGTCCAAGATGTTGCCTCAGTCTCACCAGCTGTCCCACTGCCTCCCCATGAGGCTACCCGATAGCCTGCCGTTGAAGTTACCCAGGGCACCAACCAAGGGTAACAGATCTANAGGTGAGGCTTTTCCAGTGGCCAAGGGTTCAGCAGTTACCACACAGCAACAGCAATCCTGGAGTCCAAGATGTTGCCTCAGTCTCACCAGCTGTCCCACTGCCTCCCCATGAGGCTACCCGATAGCCTGCCGTTGAAGTTACCCAGGGCACCAACCGAGGGTAACAGATCTACAGAACATTTATTCTGGGGCTGAAGTGTTAAGAAATGAGAATTGTGCTTGGATTTAAGAACCGTGGTGAAATACACAGGTTTTTGAGCATGTTTTTATTTTTACACTGAGGAAACATGACACGGGGTCAGCACAACACGGTAAAGACGAGACTGAGCCTATTAGATGTAAATATAATTTTTCCTATTAGAGATACAGCGTTCAGTGGAGTATCACCTAGTGCAGCACTCCTCACCCTCCAAAAAGAGCAACAAAACAAATACCTGCATTTTGCAAAAGGCACAGGTTCTTGTTCTTATTGGGACAACATGGAAGTAGTTGTTTTCCATCTATGAATTCTTTACCAACTTACAGGCTGGTTAGCCCAGATAAACTCTCTGCCATACATTCTCCCCTGACAAATGAACTCAGATAAGGTTCTCCAGCTAAAAACTGACCAGATTAAGATGTTCAGGGCATTCGCGACAAGAGTGCTTTCCTTGGCCCAGCGGAGGCCAACCTTATTTTTCCTTTCCCCCTCTGAGCTGATGAGAATGATGAGAAGTTCTTTTACTTCCTTAAGGTCAGCCTTGAAGTGGTGGGTAGCAGCGAACTAAATGATTTACTTGGGAGAAGACACACTCTGAATTCAGAATTAGATCGAGCCTTTAACTGAAGTTGGACTGTAATGAATACATTTATCTGTACCTCATACGAAGAGGTTTTTTTTTTTTTTTTTGAAAGCTTCAGTTTAGGCACTTTTTGCCTAGAGCAAATTGCTGAGTGGATTTTACGAAACGTCTATAGAAACACATCAACATGCTACAGATAAACAAAATACTGAGAACAAGAAGTGCATAATGAGAACAGTCTTACACACACTGAAGCTCACACTGAAAACCTTGGATGCTGCAAATGCTTCAAAACGTTTATGCTGTATGAAGCAGTAACAATGTCCAACCAATAACAGTATTATCCATATTGATCACTGATTTTTAAAAGCTGATCTGATCAACTACCTCCTGCTATTAGCCACTGACCTTCATTTTTAAGCCGCTCCACTGGCACCAGGCTCTATCCAAGTTGAAACACTTCAATTTCATGTTTGGTGCATCAATTCCAGGCTATGAAGCTGCTCATACATAAATGGGCAACTTATTTCGAGTTCCTTTCTTGGGATATGCATTAAGAACTCATTAACATTGTATTACTAACCATTAATAAAGCAAAAAAAAAATCCTATGATTGTAGACCAAACAGAATTATGTCATAGGATGTAGCTTGAGCTGTGCAGTCTCCTGTTCCTGCAGACAGCGGTAGCTGCTGGTTTGTTACACTCAGAAGAGAGGAAATACATTGTGTGGAATTTGTTTTACCTCCAGGTCTGTAAGGAAAGGGATCAGTCTTTATGTTTACTCAGTGTAAACTTGGAAGTAATCCACTCAGGGGCTTTTCTCTCAGGTTTTATAGGAGCAAACAGAAGGCAGGTTTTTCCTTCCCACTTACAGAGTCTCACTAACTCATAGATGAACACATCCCATCCATAGAATGTGCTCAAGAAGGAAACGCCATGTAGATCAAGCTTCCCTCCTTGAAATTACTATATTTGAGACAACAGGCCTTGCTGCTGAGGATGCCTCAGCTCCCATAAACGTCTAGGGGTGACCAGCAGGGCGTCGAAATAAATAATGATACCCTCACACCATTGTTTTTGCTCAGTCATGCCAGGACGATCTTACTGTTTCATGTGAGATAATGATGCAATAAATCTTAACAGATCTGTGCCAGTGCACTTTTTTTTTTTTTTTGCATGACATGCTCCCAAGATTTCTAGCATGCAGATACATCGCCCTCATAAAGAAAGGCCTTGATCCCGCAAGTCCCTGTGTGGCTCAGAAGGCTGACGTATTCTATTACTAGAAACAGTGCAGGCTACGTAGAGGTGCTATAAAGGACGAACCTCAGACATAGCTCTCCACAGCGTTGAAAACTGATGTTCTTTTGCACACACGATCCATCATGCTCAGAAAACCAGCTTTAAAAACAGAACAAAAAAAAACCTAGCAACAGATAAAAACAGGGTTGCAGAAAAACTTCTGTATCATCCTAACCAGGGCAGGCTGCACTGTTGTGTGGCTCTGTTATTTCATGTAATGTCACTTAGCCGTCCTTTGCTAGAGCCAAGATGCCTGCCTTGTTCAGTCGTTTAGCACCTGCAAACTGCACGGTGAAGCCTAAACTGCATGTTTCGTTCGCATGGCATGACTAAAAGCATAACCTGTGAGTTAGGGTAGCACATAGCCAAGCATTTTTTGCCACTGTTCCCCTTCGCTGCATGTCCCTTCTGCTTCAAATCTGCATTGGCATTTGCTTGACTCCTCAAAAAGCAAAAATTATTGCCCTTTTTTTTCCCCAGGCTGCATTTATGCCAGACTGGCAAGCTGAACTGGCTCACCAAGTGACCCCACGGGTACCAGCATCAGTTCAGCAATGGCAGTTGAGGAGTCAGGGAAGGAAAGGGGTGGAAAGAGCAAAGGAATGGGACAAGCTCTTCCAATGCCTGACCTAGCCTCCACTACAACTAATGGTATCACTACAAGGAGTGGTAAATCTTGTTAAGCGCAAGTCTAGGGAAGCCAACACACTCTTGTGTTCAGCCAGTTTGCTAAAGCAAACCCCTTGCCCTGCCAGAAAAAGCAGAGGTCATCATTTAAAACATCAGCACAGACAGGTGAAAGAACCTTGTTAGCTGCTGGCTTGAGGTTTGCATGCCTGCAAGAGAAGCCACAGAAGGAGCAGGGAAGTTGAGGGGAGACAGCAGAGGAGCACAAGCCATCTGCACAAGGGCAGGGGCACAGCGATGCATGGGTGAGCTGCCTGGTCACGCCAGGGCCCAGCAGCAGCCCAGCTACGACAGCACAAAAGTCAGCGGGGGCTGATTTATCCAGAGATCCTCCCTACTAACACCATTCAGCCACTTCTCATCCCAGAGGTGGCTCATACCCCAAGTGCAAAAACCCTAAGAGTAGGACTACTGCTCTGAACACATCTGATGGTCCAAGCCAAACACTGCTTTAACGGCATTGGAGGTAAAGCAATGTGACTGCCTTGCACTCCTAATTCCTCCTCAACGCGTGAGCAAGACAAAGATTCAGCATTTCAGATAAAGCTTCACTGAGGGGTTTTTCNCCCTAAGAGTAGGACTACTGCTCTGAACACATCTGATGGTCCAAGCCAAACACTGCTTTAACGGCATTGGAGGTAAAGCAATGTGACTGCCTTGCACTCCTAATTCCGCCTCAGTGCATGAGCAAGACAAAGATTCAGCATTTCAGGCAAAGCTTCACTGAGGGTTTTTTTCCTCTTTTTTTAAGGTCAGAAGGTTTTACAGAGCTACAGACCAAACACAAATAGTACACCTCCAACCTCCTGGACACCTGGCCAATCAGGGTTTAAAAAAAATAAACATTTGTAAGAAATGCCAGTGTTCAAAGTTCTTCTCCTCAGCATTTTCACATTGTGTTAGAAGAGACAAGGAAGACAAAAAGTCAATGTGCTAGTCGGTGATTTAAAGGGAAGACTAAAAAACAGTTACTAAGGAAGACAGACTTGTGAAACCCTCATGTGGCTCTCGCAGCTGCTCAAGGAACAAACCACACAGGGCTCGGGTCAGCCTGCGGCTGCGGGCCCCGCACTGGCACCCATCACCGCACCGCGGGCAAGCACTTCCCAGGTCAGCAGAAGAGCACAGCAGGGTCTGGTACAGGACAGCAGGGAGCTCCAACAGAGAGACTGCCAGTGCAGGATTTTATAAAGGGGATGGCAAAGGTCAATTATCAAAAATGTAACCTTTTGGTTTTTCACAGGGCATATTTTTCTCTTAAAATCCCCACTCAGCAGTTATTCATTACCAGTTCCCTCCTGTTAGAGAAATTACTCGGTTGACATGGCAACATATTCCCACCCTGAATTTCTACTCTGGTGCCTTCTTTCAGCTCCTGAGGACTGCAAGCATCACCGGTCCCTCTTCACCCTTTCATGCCATTACTGTCCATACCCTGCTCCTTCACACAGGCTTTTAATTAAATTGCATCTGGCATCCACAGGCGCGCACAGTCGTCTTGTTCTCCGGCAAACACGTTCTGCACTGGAGCTGAGGAACGAGCTGCCATTCAGGAACACACGCTCGATGTAAAGAGCAACTCTTAAACATACAGGAGAAGTGCTCAGGGCTCAGTTACTGACCTACGTCATGCATCTTTTAGATGAAAAACACTACTGTTTGGGAGAAAAATATTTTCCCCTTATTTTAAAATGAGTAAGGCAAATCCATCTAATGATAATACAGACAAAATTTTTAAACACAAAGGTTATTTTAGCATAGCATGCACTCCAACGACATTTGCTGATGTAATTTGCACTCACCATTAAGTACTGGATAACAACAAAAACCATGTATCTTTTTAGAGATTATATGATCCTAGAAATGATTTGAATGGANAGCCCAGAACTGCACACAGTACTCCAGATGCGGCCTCACCAGGGCACAGTACAGGGGCAGGATCACCTCCCTCGACCTGCTGGCCACACTCTTCTTAATGCACCCCAGGATGCCATTGGCCTTCCTGGCTGCAAGGGCACACTGCTGGCTCATGGTGAGCCTGCTGTCCACCAAGATGCGGAAGATGCTGAAAAAAATCAGGGTACACAATCAACAATAAACCCTGTCTCATACACACTTCACACAATCCCTCCATTTGGTATGAACAAAACTAGTCCATAAAGAATACTTAGAACTCACTTCTTCAGAAAAACATCTCTTGTTGTAGGATGTATTGGAAATGGATTAGTTTGATAGTAAGAGTTAAAACAAAGAGTTAAGAACAAGCATCATACTTGATACGCAATACATTACTCTGCCTTAAAAAGCAAGGAAATTTAACCCAGTTGACTTCTTCCAACTATTTTAAAGACTTTTATACACCTCAATGGTTATAGAGATTATGGTAGCAGTTTTTAAAGATTTATGGTTCCTTCACAGTACCCTGGCCCCTAGTTGGTGCCACGAGTAAGTAACAGAGCTCCTTCCGTTCTTAAAAACTAAGCAGATGTTTACCTTCTCTGCTGGATGCTGAATATTCAGAACCTCTCAAGAGCAAGCCCAAAGCATGGTTTTCACTGTGGACCAGGCATTTCATACTCTGCATATATGACTTGGGTTTGGGTTTTTTTACTGTATTTTGAGCACCCTTTGTTTCTTTTTAACTTGGGGTTTGCAGACAGGAACTTGCAAATACCAATTTATAGGGAGCTGCAACTGTTTCTCCATAATCCATTTAAAGCTACCAAGTTTCTAAATAAATCAGCTATTGTCTTGTTCAGCCTTCGATAAAAATCTGAATCTTCTCTGACAACAGTAAGGTCCCAAGCTAGGCAGCGGAAGTGGACTGAGACCCAAGGAGTACTCTTGGGTAGGCTAGAAGCATTTATGGAGTTTTAAACCAAAAATAAATTAGTATTGAATACACAAGCATTAACAACATGCATATTTATTTTATGCTAACAGCTTAAATTGCCAGTTTATCCCATCAATACTCCAAATTGTTATTCAAGAAAAAAAATTAAGTGTATTTCATGTTCCAAATCAGGTCATTCACCCTAAATCCATTCATGAAAACTACCATGCATAGCAACAAAGGAAACAAGCTTCAATGAGCCAAACGATGAACCATTTTACAAGAGCAGAGGTATGCAATACTTACCTTTCCACTCTGGATTTTTTAAATTTAGTCTGTAAAAATGAATACTATTCAGAAGCCAACGGGAATGGGTTTTGCTTCTCTTCTATTACTATCTGCTGTTTTCAAAGCTTCCAATCATAAAAATCAGTAATGTTTTCTACGCCACGTTTGGACAGCATGTTTTAACTTGCAGACTACACACAACTGTGGATTTTGCAGACCTAACACCTTATCAGTTTATACCTTCCTACACCCTACCTGGATCTGTGAAGTAATCTGAATTTAGAGAGCAAAACTCTTTCAGGTGTTTTAGCTTTTTTCACCTCTTTTTCTGGTTTAGAGCACATCCCTGCATGCATCTGAACTGGCACAACCACAGAAGAGTTAACAGTGGACAGGAGATTCCCAAACCAACCTTCTGCCCTAAAAACCACAGCCCAGACCACTCCTATTTCTACAGAGGGCTTTTTTTGTTGAAAGCTGTTAATGACAATAGTACTTTATCTGCCTTTTCTTCAACAATACAACAACATGTTAGTGTACAAGCCCTAAGTACCCTATTAAACACAAGGTTTATTATAGTCTCATGAAGTTACTACACAGCTTTGTTCCACAAAACGCAGTAGCCAAAGGAACAAAAAAAATTTCTGCATGTCACAACGTTCTCAACACCACAGCTTCTGCCCTCCCCAGAAACCTCATCACGTGGACTCCCTAAAAACCCACAGCCCTGTTCTGCTATGACTAATGGGAAAATAAAGCAAGAGCCTATCACGGGAAATGCTCCCTTTGCCACTGCCACCTACATCACTAAATCTTAAACTCTTATTGTAGTCTCAGGATGGCAGTAGGCAAGTGCAAGACAGTTTAAGGTTTTACAGGTCAAAACCAACACCACAACCTCCAGGTATCAGGAAAATCTCCGTGGAGCTCAAATAATAGCGACAACTTGTGCTACTAAAGGTCAGTATCTGCTCATGTGGTCCTCAGTCTGCACGCTAACAGATCCTGGAGAGTCTACCACAGTACGCTTGCTTGTTACGCTTACTTTTTGCTTGCGCGTTCTGTAGGCACGTGCTATGAGCTGCCATTGTATGATTAACAAGAACCTTTCATCTGATCCACTGTGGTCACTGGTGTTCTCAAAGTCCTATACGGACAAAACCAAAACGACCATGTTTGTGTGGAAGGAAGAACAGGTTGGCGCTCTGGTAATCAGTGGTAGCTTTGACGTAATGACCTTTAAGTTTGAGTTTGAGGCCCTGAGGAGAGTGAGGAAAGAAAGACAGTAACAGAGACNTCATAGAACGAGTTCTCTGGGAACAGACCTCTGGGCACCATGAAGGAGGAGAAGATGACTGGGAACAGTCAGCATGCACTCACCCAGGGTGAAACATTTGATATTGCTAATGGTATTCAACCCTACTTTTCCCTCCTCAGTCAACACTTGTTCCTCCTCACCAAGAATTCCCTGTTTCAGAGTGCAAAACGCAAGCCCACAACTGATCTTTTATCAGTTTACACCTTCCTGTTCACAAACAGCTGTTCAGTATTAAAAGAGCAAAACCAGCAGAGAAATCCAGCAAAGGGGACAAGAAAACATTCAGAGCCACCAGGCACCCAGTACTTAAGAACTACCAAGACAGAATATGACCAGGCTGTATGCAAACCATCTAACTGGCAAAAAGCTATCAAAGAAAGTGGCAAATGTCATGGAAGGGNAACCAAAACGACCATGTTTGTGTGGAAGGAAGAACAGGTTGGCGCTCTGGTAATCAGTGGTAGCTTTGACGTAATGACCTTTAAGTTTGAGTTTGAGGCCCTGAGGAGAGTGAGGAAAGAAAGACAGTAACAGAGACCTAGTCCAGATCCATCTAGACTTTCAACTATAGGAGAGCAGAATTTTTCAGGAAACTAAGTGGGATCCCACGGGAGGTAGCTCTAAAGGGGCCAAACTGGAAGATCTCGAAGGACAACTTCAAATTGCAAGAGTAATGCATCCCACTACTCAGAAAAGCAGGAAGTATCAGGAGACCAGTTTGGTAGACATGGAACACATGATGGAGCTTCAGTGCAAAGAGGCAGTACAGCAGCAGGAGCAAGCAGGGACGAACTACAAAGTACAAACATAGAGATATCACACAGGCACACAGCAGGGGTGTCAGGAAAGGCAAAGCTCAGCTGGGGTTCAGACTTACAGAGAATATTAAAGGCAACGACAAGAAATTCTACCATTACCTCAGCAGTAAAAGGCTGGACAAGAAAAATGTGAGTTGGTGGCAGGATGGGATGCGTGAATTACTGACTGTGAACACGGTAAGGCCGAGGTGCTCCATTTCCTCTTCTGTATCAGCCTTCACCTGCGCGGCCTCCTCACTGACCTCTGTGCTTACAGACAAGGTTCAAGAAGCAGAACCACCAGTCATGAAAAAGGACCAAGTCCCAGGGATTACCCGAGGGGACTCAACCCCCAGAAGCCCGTGGAACCCACCTGGCCATATCCATGGGTGCGGAGAGGGCTGGCTGATGTGCTTGCAGCACCCTTCTCCACCATGCTTGAGAAGTGCTGGAGACCATGGGAGATCCCTGATGACTAGAAGAAAGCAAATGGTGCACTCCTCCTTCAGATAAATCCAAAAGGGTGCCCGGGGGCACTGCAGATAAGTCAGCCTGCTCTTGGTCCATGGAAAACATCATAGAACGAGTTCTCTGGGAACAGACCTCTGGGCACCATGAAGGAGGAGAAGATGACTGGGAACAGTCAGCATGCACTCACCCAGGGTGAAACATTTGATATTGCTAATGGTATTCAACCCTACTTTTCCCTCCTCAGTCAACACTTGTTCCTCCTCACCAAGAATTCCCTGTTTCAGAGTGCAAAACGCAAGCCCACAACTGATCTTTTATCAGTTTACACCTTCCTGTTCACAAACAGCTGTTCAGTATTAAAAGAGCAAAACCACCAGAGAAATCCAGCAAAGGGGACAAGAAAACATTCAGAGCCACCAGGCACCCAGTACTTAAGAACTACCAAGACAGAATATGACCAGGCTGTATGCAAACCATCTAACTGGCAAAAAGCTATCAAAGAAAGTGGCAAATGTCATGGAAGGGCACCTAGGGTATTAAAAACATAACCAAGCATATCTGTAAACCCAGACAGGAGAAAGTGATGCTGCTGTCTTCCAAGGACAAACTGACATGACTGCTAAGGCATTTCTAGTAACTCACCTACCGCAGAAACATACGTTCCACACACAGCATCACAGATGAAGATCAAAGCCAAAGTCAGTGCCTCAATATCAATGTTAATCTCTAGTGTAAATCATGAAAGAAGGAAATGGGCTATAAACGCCACCGGAGCAGCCTAAGGATGCGGGATGCAGGTGACACCTGTGTGGCTGGTGTCCCCCCAAAGGAACAGGGGGAGCGGAGGCATTTGCAGGAGACAGGGCTGGGAAGGCTGATCGACCACGAGCCTTTCCATACACAAACCTTGCCTGGGAAGACCTGCTGTCCTCCCTCCATCGCATCCCCAGTGCCTCTCCTCCTCCGCCAGCCCCTCACACTCCCTGCCCACTGCAATGAGCTGGGGCTCCATCGTAGGGGTGGCCCGCATGGAACTGCCACGGGCCTTGTCGTCCTCGCCTGCATGGGCTCCGTTCTTTGGGCAGAGGCAAGCACAGGCAGCAACCCGTGCAGGCAGGAGAAGACGAACGCCACCTTCCATTGCTGTTAGCTTTTTTCGCCTATGGTTCCTATGACTTTCTGTTGTGTTTAAGCGATGCAACCAAGGAATAACAACATTTGTAAAAGGCTGTCTGTGAAAGCAGATGCCCCCTAAATAACAGTTTATTAAATACTCATCCTCCCAGTGGGAAACAAAGGAGGGAGGAGGGGAGTGAAGACAAGGATTTTATTTTTTTTTTAGAAAAAGGTAAAAAAAATTCATGAAAATGGGATCCTTAAAATAATTTATGTAAGGGCTCATCTCCATGGGGAGAAATAAGGAAAAAAGCCAATAATGCTAAAAAATATACAGCTCTCAATACTACCCAGCAGGATACAGAATAAGAGTAAAATATACATTAAAAAGACTATTTATAAGACAACCTCAAATACAAAAGAAGAGTTAAGAGACCATCAACAAACAAGTGAAAACTAGGAATAATCCCTTCTCGTAACAAACAACGAAAATTAAAATCATTTTGGTACTATCACTAACACAGCGGCATTTGTCTCATGCTGCTGAAGTGTTCTGTGATACTGTAAACTGAGTAATATTGGTTTAGGCTTATTTNTAAGAGACCATCAACAAACAAGTGAAAACTAGGAATAATCCCTTCTCGTAACAAACAACGAAAATTAAAATCATTTTGGTACTATCGCTAACACAGCAGCATTTGTCTCATGCTGCTGAAGTGTTCTGTGATACTGTAAACTGAGTAATATTGGTTTATGCTTATTTTTATTAAGATAGCCAGTATATAATAAAAATGTATTAACAATGCACACTTAGACACCACTTCTCACTTCAAGTAGCTCAGTGTCCTTAGAGAAATACATTCCTTCATTTCATCCTAAGCCAAAACAAAGGGCAAGGCCGAGAGCCCAGTCACTTCCATTTCTCCACCATTCTGAACATACCAACATGCCCTGTTGAACAAAGTACAGACCGTCTTAATGAATTGACAACTCTAACGAGCATTTAAAAAAAAAAAAACAACCCAAAATCCATTAAACTCACCGGTGAGTAGTACAAGATGAAACGTAGCGATTAACTTTTCTCCTAGCGAAATAATTTAAAGATTTTGTGGTTCACAATTACTTCACTGAGACATTTCAACGGAAAACATTTTAAATAAGGAACTCTGAATCATGAAGTTACCACACATCAGTAGCTCCGCACTATCCATCTATACACATAATCACCCAAAGAGGTAAATGTGAGGTAATTCAAGGTAGCTTTCTCCTTAATAAAAGCAGGATTACCTAGCTCACCTTCATCGGTTTCTCCATAGGAACGGAGGGACTACGTTCACTTGGAACCTATTGAATTTCACTGCAGTTGCAACCCGAATTAAACTTCAGATGCCCTACTAGGTAAGACACCAGACCAGAAGAGTAACTGCTTTTTAGATGCCAGTAATTGTTTTGCATGAAGCCTAAAACCCACATTACTGTATCACATAATTGCATTGCACTGTGACACAAAACAACAGAGACCCGTGTTGAGTTTCAACACAGAAATGCAAAAGGATTTTAGACTACAACGCTGTATACCAGCTGATATACCGTATGCTCTGCGCACCTGTGACTAAAGCTTTAATACCTTTCCAGCAGGATACAAAGAGCAAAAATCTGTACCTCACTAGTTCCTCAATTAGGATTGCAAACTAGATCAAAATTACAGCTAAACTGTGGATACTGGATTTCCAAAAGAAATACAGCATGAAGCACACACAAAAGTCATTGGAACCGGGTTTATGAGGGGGAATGATGTGATATTTGGATGGCTGAAAACTGTTCTTACACTTTTTTTACATTTTCAACTATTTTTTTAATGCAGTAAAGGAAATGTTAACCTTTCACATCTTTAGGAACAATTATTTTTCAACCGAAAATGCGGATATAGAAATTCACAGTCAGCGACATATCCACAGCTTGCATGTACCATGCCAGTTTCTCTTTATGGCTAGAGCTCCTCAGCTGAATAAATCTTCCATGAGATTCCCATCACAAGCTCTGGTAGCAGAGCAAGCTGAGAGGTCATACATCATCAAAAAGCAGACTAGCTTCAAGGTGAGCTCACAAAATAATTGACTGGGGACAGAAGGCAACCAAACTATAATCTCACGACGCTCTTCAGCGCTACACTCAAATCAAAGGGTTGACTTTCCTTCTCCCAAAGCCAGTATTATTTTTGCAGTTCATATAAGCACACAAAACTGTCATCAATTCATGTATTTAACATACAATATATTGTGTAACTGATCTTTCTACAGAACTGTAACAATATTAAGTCATGCTAATTTCTGGATAATATCACACATTCTCTTTGAAACTCTTTTCAGCCTTGCAGATAAAATATTATCCTTCTCCTCTACCAAATACATCCTCATAAAATCTGATTTTTTAGTAAGTGAAATCACCTTCTTGCTGCCCTTCTATCATTATACATATGGGAAACTTCTTTCTTGGATCGCACTGTTAGCTAAACACAAGCTGTCTGGAGCATAGATCTTTCTCTGCTTCACTCCTTTTAGACTTGCTACTACATTCCTAATACACATGATCATTAAAATCTGAAGATGCCCATTAAAACAGCATCTAAACACAACTTCTGATTAATTAAACCAAGATATCCAGGGATCGCCCTCTACTTGCATAGTGCCTAGTGCAACGAAGTCCTCACCCACACCTGAAAATCTCCCTGCTCCTACCATACATACAACAAACGACACCAGACAGAACAAGGACTACATTCGCTGCAGGGCTCTGTAACAGCCAACTTAACTGCCTCAGAAAGGAAAGCAATGGCAGACAGTGGTCAGTAAATTAAGTCTCAGAGGATCTGGGCTGCTTCTCTTAGTGAGAATTGCAGACAGCATCATACATCTTGCAACCCCACCTGCATTTTCTATCTCTAAACTCAGTTAACTTGGCAAAAAGACTGCCTGGCAAGCGTGACAGCGAGTGTGCCGACTGAGCTGCTTAAGCTATCATTTCCTATTAGTCTTAAATCTATTACCTTTCTATTGCACTTTTGTGTTTCATCCCTGAGGAAAAAAATCCCAAATAAACCACACGTACAACCGTGATGCAAAAAAAACCCCTTACCGCGCTCTATTCTATATGAGGGCTGACTTCAAAAAGAGTAAGGAACATGTGCAACACTGTAAATACTCAGTATTTGGCAAGGCAGCAGTCCAGAGACACGTCCAAAGTAGGTAGTTTGGGTCCCAGATGCAGTAAAAGGTGTCTCAGGATGTAGTTTCGGATACAATTAACTAGCTCTAACTACGGGTCTTTGTCAAAAGCTGCACCCATGATCTTCTTTCCACCCCTCCCCTCTCCACAGGACGGAAGATATCCATGATTTACTAACAGCATTGACTGCAGGATGTAGATCAGTTGACCCAACTCTCCCCCAATGTCGTTCAGTCACTGGCAATGGGCACAGCAGGAATGCCAGGTTGAGAGTGAAGTTGTAGGAGTTGGCTACCTTTTCTTCTTCACTTGAGCTTCCACTTAACACGCAACAGCACGCACAGTATTTATCAGCTTGCGGTGCTTCACTTGGCTTAATTAATCCAACTGACATAGCTGTGGTGCGCCCTTCTGGGATGTCTCTCACACCCTTTTGGTTTGCAAGCACATCCCTCAGCAGTGCTCGGGTATCTCCTTGGGTACGTCTCACACTGCTTTGCATCATGCCCTGTAGGTTATGCCCTTACTGGTCTTTGGGATCAGATCTTGATGCCTTTCTGAAGCATGTCATATATTTATGGCACTGTTACGCAGCTAATGAATAACATCAGCTGTGTTTCTAACACCTCAATAACACTCCTCACCTATTGCAAGACAAAGAAAACCAACAGAAAGAACGGCTAGTTTCTTTGCAGAAGAGATTGATACGTGTGCACTGACCATATGTCGTTTGTTTCTCCAAATCAGTCATGCTAAACATTAAGTAATTCAGAAAAAAATTAAACTATTTGAATGAAGCAGAGATTCATAACTTACAACAGCAAATACTAGAAGTGGTCTTTCTTCTAACGGTACAAAGTATGTACATAAACTGAATGAATCAACATAAAAGCAGTTTCCCATAGAGTTGAGGAGCAAGCTTTGCCACTGAAACTATTCTCCGCTGAATTTCAATAGGTATTTCTGGAAATCTTTGAAAATAAGACTGATTTCTGTCACTATCACCCAGGCTGAGGGTAGAACACGTTTATGTATATAACAACACATCTATGGATTACATTCTTCAGACAGCAGACGACAAGATAATTTGGCTGGAGATGAAAGACACAGAGAACAATACTGGCTTGTTAAAGAATTTTGTCATTTTAGTAATTCTTTTCATAATTCAGCCATAAGGCATGGAAATGGAGACAGATCAAGCAGAATTAGGAGGTGAATTCAGAATAAGATATTTAATCTTCAAATAATGATTTGAGGGGACAAAATGCAGGCACAGGAATGGATGAGATTGCGGATCTGGAAACAAAGAGGCTGATGAAAATTAGAGGTTCATTATTCTCTGTATTTGAAGATTAATTGTGGGACATAAGTCCCACATTCATACCTCCTTTTAACAAAAGCTTATGGACTGACTCTGCAAATACTTGCAGAGAAAGTGTAACTTCATGTGTCAAAGTCAGACACAGGTACCAGTTTTCAGAAATCGGGCCACATCCTCCCATGACCAGCAAGACTTTAAGGCTTTGCACTGAAGCCAGTCAACACTATCCATCCTAATTGTTGATACTAGCCATCAGCTAACAAATCTACTGCCCAGTCTGTATAACCATAGGAATTAACCCAGTCTCTGTACATTTTTACAATGAGGAGTATTACTTTTCAAAATAGCTTTTGGCATAACCAAAGAATGAATATCTTTTTCCTGCTGAAGTATCCCACCTTCACCAACATGGGGAGGGACCACCTTCTTCACGTCCTTCTCCGAAGCTGGTTACTGACACAGAAAGATTCTACTGCAGACCAGAAGATCTAAAGCTGGAGGTCACTGGAGGATATTAAATGATAAGCAAATCCACATTTCTAAAGTAATTCTACCAATTTATTAGCAATGCTAACTCCTGTTCCACAGTAGGGGAGATAATAACGAAGCCTTGTTAAAGGGCAATGCGATATCTTCCATGTAATGCCTTTTTCATTTGCGATAAAGTCATTAAAGCAGCACTGTGTCTTCTTGAAGCCTCAAACAATAGTTTGCATTAAATCTCCTGTGCAAAATTAAAGACAGTAGTTCACTGGAAAAATAAGCATCTGTTCTTGCTAATGCTGATGTCCTTCTAAAAATCATTAAACTATTCTAAATTGGCAACAATAAAACAAAGCAGAAGTGTTTTAACTTTTTCCAAAGCAAAGAGAAAATCCATTTCCCTTGTAAATACTTCTTTTTTCCAAATTTGCCTAGTAGTCTGTATCTCATAAGGCATGTCTCCCTTACGGGCTGCCTAAATCTCATTCTCTCCCACAATCATCTAGCTTGAATTCAGTGTCTTTTAAACCCAGGTTGGTAAAGGTTTGTCTTCACTGTATCGACACAAGCTGTAGCTCCTGAGTCCTGCCCACCTCTCCTCTAGTCACAGGCTCGAAGGAACTGGTGCATGTGGCGCAGCTGAAACGCAGGTGTCAGCTCCGATTTCCTTTTGGACTCAGCTAGAGACTGGGCTGGTTTACAGCGGGAGGAGCTCACACAGCTTCGTTCTCCCAGGGCCACCCTAAAATTTCAGCTGGACTACACTTCCTTCGTTCGCTTATTCCTTCTGCTGTATTGCATTCTAAATCCACCTTCGCTTTGTCTAGATACGTAACACTTCTGCAGTGTAAGGACTGAGATGCTATTTAACAATACTTCTTAAAAACCTCTCAGAGGTTATCAGTCCAGGTTTGGACACAGAGCACCCAAACACAGTGCAAAACACAGACAAATCATGAAACAAAATGTCGCCTAACAAGAAAGTTAAAGACCCTGGAAGTCATGCACAGATGGTGACCTTTATGTTATACTTAAACTCTCGGGCAAAAAGACCAAGGACCAATAGGAAAACCAAAAGCAACACGAGAATATAATAGATTGAGTCCCTGGCTTGTTATCAAAATACAGCAGGAAATGCTAGTCTCGGCTGAATGACTTGCTCTATCCTAGTTCTCATCTACATCATGGGTGACTTCTACTACCAGCACCACCACATGTAGTCAAGAGACAACATCTTCTGAAGACCAGGTTACCCAGAGCCACACAGGGAAGATGAATTTCTGAATAATGAAATGCACAGATGGTGCCCATTTCACTGTAGCCACATGCCACAAAAGGTAAGTGAAGAATCAACTTCAGGTTAAAATCTGGTGCTGTTTGTATAAAATCTGTTTTTTTCCCCTTGTATTTTGCTTCCATTTTGGTGGAGTAAGTGTAAAAGGAAGGGGAATGTTACTTCTGTCTGAGCTTTTTAATTCTATGTTGTAAAGTTACTGCAGTGATCTGCTAACTTTACCAAGGTTGCTCAGCAGAGGTATTTTCTACTTCTCAATTCAATAGGTTGGTGGGTACCTAGTTCACAAACTATAATGAGACACATTAATTTCAAAAAAAGGCTTTTAATAAAGTCCTAGGATTANTTTTTTCCCCTTGTATTTTGCTTCCATTTTGGTGGAGTAAGTGTAAAAGGAAGGGGAATGTTACTTCTGTCTGAGCTTTTTAATTCTATGTTGTCAAGTTACTGCAGTGATCATTGCTAACTTTACCAAGGTTGCTCAGCGGAGGTATTTTCTACTTCTCAATTCAATAGGTTGGTGGGTACCTAGTTCACAAACTATAATGAGACACATTAATTTCAAAAAAAGGCTTTTAATAAAGTCCTAGGATTAACACATATTGTTTAATCATTAAACTCATCAAATGATGAAATAATTGAAACCCTGGAGAAAAAGTGGGCTCAAACGCTGTGATCATGTCATCTGCTGAAGTAATCCACCAAGCCAGCATCGTACACATAACATCATTATGACAGTTCCCATTTCAAGCAGGGAGGGAGGCATTTCACTCATCTACTTGCAGTCCTGGAGCCAAACTCGGAATCACAGGAGTTCCTTCTGGCCCCGGCTCTTTGCCAGTAATTCATCGCTGGCACCAACCGACCGAGCAACTCCTGAGAAAACCTTTGCCTCACCTAGAGCAGTAACACACAGGACACCACGGGACCACGAAGGTGACAAGGCGCACCAGCATCCCAGTGAGATTTGACCCGGCACCAGTCTGCTGTCCCTCCAAGCACACATGCTTGCCTCCACACAACAACTGCCCAGGGTGTGATTCTCCCCTACCGCCTGCTCTCTCATCAGGCCAACACTGCAAGAGCCAGGACAGCGGGGAGGACCGACTGGGTTTCCCCACACAGCACTACATGCTTGCATGGCCAAACAATATCCACGCTCCCCCAGCAAGGTCCTGTCTGTGAATCCCACCTTGGAGGTCATGAACCACAAGGGACAGCTAATCAAGGCACAACTACTGAGGAAACTTCTGGCTGACATATTCACGTGCTCTGTGGCAAAGCGTTCAACATCCCTACAGGAAGTCAGCACATATCCTTGGAACTCAAAATTTATCTAATCTTCATTTCAATGAAGTTTTTCGTAATTGCCCTGAAAACACCCATCACCACTGACGTGAAGACCCACCAAAACCGAGCTGCTTAGCTATCGCGTGTGGCAGCATCTCACACTGCAACAGCAACCTCAGAGGCAAGACCCCTCACTTCGCTATGCACTGTACGGCCCGGCCCAGAAAGAGTAAGCGAGATCGTCACAGAGCACCACAAGGGAATTTTTCTGTTACCACCCGGAGGGCTCGAAGCTGATGCTAGATAAATTTGCATTAAAAATTAGGTGCATGCTTTCACAACAAGAATGGGTAACTACTAGCACAGCTGTTGGAGGTTCTTCACCAAGATCGGTTTTAAAACCAAGATGTTTATTTGAAATATGGGCTGAGACTTAAACAGGAGACAATTCAAAGTGGTCCTGTAGCCTTTCTCAGACAAAAGATCAGATGGTGGTATTCCAGCTCCTCCAAAGCCTCCTTATCAAGGCACAGCAACTCAGTGCTCTCTGGTCTGATTGCTCAGCACTCACCACCCTGGTCAAGGGCTGCTGGTGCTCCAGACTCTCTTGGTTCCTCCACAACTGACACAGCCTTCAGGTTCCCCTAACCACAGATGAATCTTCATTTTCATAACCCTTAAACCACATCTCAGTTTTGCCTTTGCAGCAAACCTAGAGCCAATGGCAGATATTAAGCAGGAACAGCAAAATATCCAGCTGCCTTCCTACAGGTTTTGGAAAAGTCTGCCAAGTCTTGTTTGGTGTTCAGCATCCTAAGCGATGAAGCTTTGGCCACTACCTTCAGAAGACTCAAAATGCCATCTTAGTTTGCAAATTTTCGAAGTAAAAATCATGTCTCCCTTTAGACACATATGCTGCAATGGAGGTGCAAAGGTAAGGACTCTGGGCACTGTAACAACACTAGAAGACACCACAATGTCAAATTCGTACTACTTGGATCACACTTCAGTTGCCACTCCATGCTTCCTAGTTATGATATTCATCTTCCGAAACAGTTCCATGTGCTGTTTTTGGTAATCACATCCTTCAAACACTTGTCCTTGTTATGTCTACCAACATCTACATATTCAAAACAGTCTCTGAAGCACATGCTAAACATCTGTTTCAACCACCTTTCCCTTTAGAGTTTAAGCTGTTTGCTGGAAAATTGCCATCCTAATGGTTAGTTCCTCTCTTAGTGAACTGGAGAATTCATTTCGTATTTATTGATTGTTCCCTAATGAAGAGTCATGAAGGTGCCAGAGACTCTTGACCAGACACTACTTAATTAGTACCAAAGCACATAAAAACCCAAATCAAACCAAGCTCATTGTCCAACAGCTCAGTCACCGGAAAAGAAAAAAGATGACATCATTTTCTGCTTACACTGAAGTCTGTAAAATTTTATTAAAAAAACAGAAGGAAATTAAAAAACTATATAAATTATTCATTTCCTTCCAGTTCTTAAGACACCAATAGGTCTTCCAGAATAAAATCACACTTTGCTAAAGGAAGCATTCTTCATAAAGGGCCCAGCAATATGTATCATGCATAGAATTTATTTTAAACTAGACAAAAGCAAATACCAGTAACACATTTGTCTTCCGAACAATACAGAAAAGGGTTTATGTTACATACAAAGACATAATGCAAAGCATCCAGAATGTATTAAAAATTACCTCTAATGGATTTGCCTTTTCATCATCGCGGCTCATACAATAGCTCAACTTTTATGTTGCCTCAAACTATGCTGTACTGGAGTATTTTCTGAGGGTACTTGCTCTCAAGAAGGCAGAGAGATGAGCAAGAAATCCATTAAATGTCAAGGTTTTTTTCTCTCAAACTTAAAGCCTCAAAAACATCCTGAATAACTCATACCTCCCTGCAAGTCTTTCAAATTAAGTCATCCTGAAAGTTAATTCCGTCTCTTCCATATCATTTAAATTCTCAATTAAATAATTGAGAAAATAGCAGGAAGGAAAAAAGCCAACTAACAGAAGGAGGCAAAAGCCCATCCCTACATGGCAATAGCACTGCTGCTTCTGTTACACTCTCTGGTTCTTGAAAGCATCTGTCTTCAGAGCAGTAAGACGGCTTGGATTCTTTGTGATAACGTAAGATGCACACAAGGAAATAAAGATTCATGATAACACAAAATCCATTAAATTCAGATGCCCCCACAATAATCTACAATCCCGGATGTAATTGTTACCACATGTGTAAAAAATACCCTTAATATGTCCAAAAACATGTCCAAAAAATGTCTGCCATTTTCTCAAAATCTACCACTAATCTACCGCTAAACACTTACTCTGCAAAAGATTCAAAATCCCATTCAGTCCTGTATTCAGCAGTTGACGTGATTCCGGCTTTAACCATCCAAAGCATCTAGCCCTCTTATAATAAACAAGTGCATTCCACCAGAAACAGAGCAGGTTTGCACAAACAGAAGATGAAGTAGGACAAGCACGTAAAGGACAAAACGACCACAGTAAGGCAAATATCCCAAAGCAGAATAGCAAAGATATGTATGGGCTTCTCAGACACATTAATTTGGCTTCTTTATTGTAATCCATTATTCTTTCCTGTTTTTTTAAACTGCACCTTTTTTTTATAACGGTAAAATTACACCAACAGCATCTTGGCTATCCCAGATCATTTCAGTAAGTTTTCTGCAGAGTTTTGTTTTGTGCTCCCAGCAGGTAAGACCAGATGCTCATCGGTATGTCTCGCAAGAAAATGAGCTCCAAAACGGTAGAAATGAAGAAAAACACAGAAAAGAAAGTGACAACGCAACGGGAGGGACAGCTAACCACAGAGCCGCTCAGAAACCTCTGCTTACCCCTTGCTCAGATTCCAGCAGCTCTGTTTTGACTCTGACTGCCGGCATCCCATCAAGCATTAACATTCTGTTCTCAAAGGTGTTGATGTCCTAAGGCAAAAAAGAACAAGGTTAATAAAAAAACAAAACAATGAAAGACACTTGGTTTAATTCACTGATTTAATTCTATGATATTGTAGAATTAAGTTTCTTTTAGCAGAAATAAAGGTAACAAAGATTTGCACAAAGGCAACTGAATTTCAGGGAGTAGCTACCAAGTTACTACTTCTGTTAAAGTAGTAAATTATACTTTCAGTTATCCTTAAAAGAGAACTAAGCCTTTGTAAGCAACAAGTGAAAATAATCTCCGATTACTATTTTTTAATTTGAAATTAATCATGCAGGTGCAAATATATAAATTCCTTGCTATAGAGCCAGAAAGGTTCAGGGTTTTGGCAGTATACGTAGGTATATTTGATTTCAATCAAAACATTTGTACTTCTGCATTACCTAGAGAAAGCACACGCTTGAATTCAGAGAAGTTATAGCGAAGGCCTGTACACACACACACACACACACACCCCCATGAATTAACACACATCAACAACTCCTCAGATTTCATATCATTCATTATCTTGGGAACTTTATCAGTATTTGCCAATGAAAATCTCCAAGCACTCACCTCTGACTCACAAGAAATAAAAAAGCACATTAAAAACACGCATTGTCCTTGCAGGAATAAGCAATACATGCTGAGAGCTTCAATCTGAAGTGAGATTTTCAGAACTGTGCTTCCCCGAATCAACATCCCTGCTCTGAATGCCTCATCCCGCCGTTGCTGGAGCAGTTTATGTAGACATGCAGAACAACCTCTTGTGCCTTCAGTTCAAACACCACCTCAACCTGAATTAATTTTTTTTTCCAGCCAAGGCTCAAGCCTGGTGTTTGAAAGCTGGCCCCTTCAGCTGCCATTTAGTCTGGACAACATGGAGAAGAGAATAAAAGACATTTTATCCCTCTAGCTAGAACCTGACCTTAGGAATCCAGACACCTTGGTCAGTGGGTACAGAAACACAAAGACGTCGCAGCTTTCTTCAAACAGCAGAACTACAGAAAGTGTCGCTTGTAAGTGACTCATTCACAGTCACTTATTTATCTGCAGCCCTGTCTGCAAGGCAGCATTCGAGACTGGAAACTCACCTCCGCTCTAAACGTTACCTCGTAGTCTCAATAACCGCGCTGTAATGGAAAAAAACGCTTTCCCTGTGTTTCATGGGCAGCAGATCTGTTCAGTACTGCGTGGTGCCCTTATTCATAAGGAATATGTTCATAGCCCTGTTTCTTATCACGGCTGCTTCAGGGAAATTTTAAGAAAAATGGTCTATCCTAACAGAGCTTCCAAAAGGTATTTTAAAAACTTAAGTTGCTTTAAACATTTTCTTTTTTCCAATTAATGCATCTCGTCCCAGGATCTGCATTTTCAGGGATATAAATATTGCAGCAGCAACTTCTTATTTTTGCATACTTCTTTACATTATTATAATTTAAATAACATGCTGAAAAGCAGGGAAACCAATACGCCCGTGCTTCGACATGGTGCCACATGCAGAGCAAGTGACCTGCTTAAAATCCCCATCGCGTTCACTTTCAACCCCACACGTCACAGCACAGAGCTGAGGTCTGATACTGAAGAGCAGGCAGGAACGCGATGGTAAAGCAGATACGGAAATGCAACAGCAAATGCAAATGTAATCTCTATTTGTTTCCCCCTAAAAAGTAGATTTAGATAGTTCATAAAAAGCTCTAACTGGTTAAAGTGTAAAATTTCAGATCAAACAAGTGAATTTCAGCAGAACGCCTCTGCATTCAAACATGTGTGAATGAAGGCAAGTCAAGCTGTTGAGATGTCCTGGTCCATGCTATCTTACCACTGTGTATCTACTGTATTTTAAGCTTGACAGAACAGGAAGAAAAAAAAAAATAAAAACGCTCTTCCTACGTCTTCTGTCTTCATGGCAATTTATTTTGTGCACCTTCATCTTTATTCAGCGTTCCAGGCATGAGGCGGGGCAAGAGCAAGCGGGACTCCGATGCCACGAAACAGCTGGCTGAAATTGTTCCAGGCTTTGCGTCCCTCTTCCCAGCAAGGGCGGTGCACTGTTTACTTATCAGAAGCAGATCTCGGGTGTCACTGAGCTCCAGCGGTTTGGATGCGGTTTGGGGTGGAGCGAGAGCAGGAGCCAGCCTGGCATTCCTGGCTCCCCCAGCGCCTATTCTGCAAGCAGAGAGGTCCCTTCTCCCTTCTTGATTTATACGCAGCACAGCTGAGTTTCACAGCAAGACCAGGAACAGACCATCATCAAGCACCCCTTAGGCTGTTTAGCTCATAGACAAAGAAGGATGAGGTGATACTGCTTCTCATCCCTGAGGAGGTCTTACCCGCCTGAGCGGAGGGATGAGGCTGGCTTGAGCAGGAGGCGCAGGCAAGAGGAGGGGGGGAAGACAAAGCGCCACAGAGGAAAGGCAGGTTTAATGAACTGTTAGAATCTGATTAGAGGCTAATGTCCCTTTTAGTGCTTTGTACCAATTTACAGCTGATATACTTGAACCATTTTTCCCCACTGGCTGTGATAAACTCATTAGTTTTAAAAATGCAAGCTAACCAGAGCCTTTGAAGTTTAAAACTGATAAATCACGAAAACCTGACTAGTTCATGTACCATTTAACACATTTACATTTAACTAAATTTTCATAGCACTAGCTTCCCCTTTTGTTCTCTAAAATCATATTTCTTAAAAGCAGTGCTCTGCCTTTTCAGCGCTGGCCTGAAGAGTGAATGCAGTGAATTGCTCCGGCTTTTGGGTCACGTATAATTCAGAGTAGCAATAATCACAGAAGTAGATTCTTTCCAAACTATTTGATCCCTTCTGCATTTATAACTGGAAGGACATTGTGTCAAAGATCCTGGGAGGGGACGGGCACTGCCTGGTAATAGCCGAGTAGATCCAGCCTATGTGCTATACATACAGAATCACAGAATGGTAGGGGTTGGAAGGGACCTCTGGAGATCATCCAGTCCAAGCCCCCTGCTTTAGCAGCTGCCCCTACAGCAGGTTGCACAGGAACGCATCCAGGGAAGGAGACTCCTCAACCTCCCTGGGCAGCCTGTGCCAGTGCTCTGTCACCCTCACAGGAAAGAAGTTCCTCCTCATGTCCAGGTGGAACTTCCTGTGCTCCAGTTTGTGCCCATTGCCCCTTGTCCTGTCGCTGTGAACCACTGAAAAGAACCTGGCCCCATCCTCTTGACACCTGCCCTTTAGATATTGATAAGCATTGATCAGATTCCTTCTCAGCCTTCTCTTCTCCAGGCTGAGCAGACCCAAGTCTCTCAGCCCTTCCTCATGAGAGAGATGCTCCAGTCCCCTCATCATCTTCGTAGCCCTCCGCTGGACTCTCTCCAGCAGTTCCCTGTCTCTCTTGAACTGGGGAGCCCAGAACTGGACACAGGACTCCAGATGTGGCCTCCACAAGGCACAGTAGAGGGGGAGGATCACCTCCCTTGACCTGCTGGCCACACTCTTCTTAATGCACCCTACAGAAGACATGTTTAGCCCAAGAGTCGCCCAGAGAGCTGATCTTTCCAAACTCTGCTCTCCTGCCATAACCAGCATTTGTGCTGCAGTGCGTTCAAAGCCATTCAGCAAATAGGATGTAACTGCCGAGGTTTGCATACAGTTAGCAATCATCTAAGGCAAAGGGGCTAGACTCATCCCCATGGGGGCTGGGGCTGTGAACCAAGTTCCCCCAGGAGCCTCTCCACTTGGCCAGGCAGATGGAACATCAACACCCAAGTGAGGCCAGGCCGCTCCAGTGCCCCACATTAATTGATAACGCTTGGGAGACCCGCCAGCAGAGACTGCCAATATGATGTATTGAGTCGATGCATTTTTCAGGCCACAGTCCCCTCCTGGCTCACTCTCTTCATCGACTGTGGCACAGCTAACTTCCAGCTCCCAACACTGCCCAGGTGAAGGTGACCTGAATTTGTGTGACAGCCCTTCCTCCTCTATTCTCCTACCTCCCACCCCAACCCAGCTGGTAGACTCCAGTCACTCACCTAGATAAAACACATTGCAGAAGTATGTCCTAACCTGGGCATATAATCAAGCAAAACACTGCATGACCTTACCAAAACATCTGTTCTCTTGGATCAATAAACTAACTCATCCTAAAAGAGATCAACCTCCTTTTCTCAGTGCCATCCGTTGGAGCCTTTCACTAATCACTTTTGGACATTTATTCCCTTGAAAGATTAATTAAAAACACAAATCATATCCAGGTTCGTATGGGCAACTGCTACTGGAGCAGTTGTTACAGAAGACGGATAAGCTTTTGGGCTTACAAGCTCTTCTTCTGAGAAGCTATGTCAATCAGTCTAATAACAACTCTCTCCCTCCCCGCACCCCAAAAGGCCTACGTTTTCAGTACAGCACCGCTGCAACTACAACTGGCACTTTCTTCATGCGGGTAACTTTCTGTTGCAAGTTCTAATCAAGTTACCTTCAGCTAATTTAGAGGAAGAGAAAACAAAACAAAAACTCGTACCTCATCCTCATACAAACCCCCCCGGTATCTTGTAGTGCTTATTTAATTATGAATTACATTATTATGAAATATGGCTCCATCCATGAGAAGGACTGTGGTTTTGTAGCCAAATTTTCAATTTGGCCAAGCCACATGTTTGGGAATCACGCTGCAAACTTTTAACAGCAGGGGAGCTGGTGTCCCAACCAACCTCCTGTCCTGAGACACCACCAAAGACACCCCTAAGTCCCCTCCATAATTTCTTCTAAGCACAAGATAACAGAAGCTGCACATCCCCATCCCACACCAGAGTTGTCTCTCCTACTCTCCACCATTTTCATGTCTAGCTGCTCAATATTAAAGCATCAGAAGCGAAACGATGCTCTCCCAGATCTGGCCAGACTGTGATGGGCACAACCCCATGCAAACCCAGGAGGAAAGCAGTGAGCTCAGGCTCCACAGCATCCAGAACCCAGATCTCACATGTCCTGCATGGATCAAGAGACATTTACATTCCTGTGCAAAACAGTCTCCTCTTGTTTCACCTCACGAATGCAAGAAATACGCAGAAGCAAGGTGGATGGTGGTAGTTACTGCTGTCTAAGGAAGGTAATGGGCTCAGTCATGCTGAAGAGCTGCACACCAGCAAGACAAAGCCACTGATGGTTCGGAACCACTGATTGTTCAAAAACATTCGGCTAACAATTTAATGCTTTGTAACTCTGGTGGGCTGATCTCAGCCGGCTGTCAGATACCCACGCAGCCTCCCCCACACTCTCCCTCCTCAACAGGACAGGGGAAGTAAATAAGATGGAAAAGCACAAACAGGGAGATGACTTATGAGATACCATCACGGGCAAAACACACTTGATTTGGGGAAAATTAATTTAATTTATTGCCAATTCAAATAAGAGTTGGATGGTGAGAAACAAAGACAAAAACCAAAACAGGTCTCTGTACCCCTCCTTTCTTCCTAGGCTCAACTCCATTCCTTCATTCCAACTCTTCCTTTACTTTTCTGTACAAGCTTAACTTCTAACATGACATGCTTTCATTATTGAGAAATGAAGTATCAGCTGGCGGAAGAGCAGCCTCAAATTCAACATTCAAGCTACAGTTAAAAGCTTCACATTTAAGGGGTGTATGTTTGAATAGCTAAGAGCCAAGAACAGCCCTTAAGCGGTCTGTCTCAAAGCTATGATTTACAAACTTCCCTGCCTCATCTTCTACTTATTTTTACACAAGTTTTCTGCACATGCAGTAATTTGTTAATTCATCATTATATTCTCATTTTATGGTTCCAAAATTTTGAGTCGTTTTTGTGTGAACAGTATTCTTGATAGCCCAGAGACATGAATTGTTTTCCTTTTTTTACACAGGTATCTTAGAAACATCACAGAACTAACCACAAAATAGCCTACATGACTTGTGTGCCCTAGCAATAAGATTACCATGTTGATTTTTCTGAACATGAATACCTAGATTTGTATTATTCTCATACTTAAGATTACTATCCTGAAATTATCCATCAGTCAAAGCAACTGACAGCACAACACGTCAAGGCAAAAAGTCTGAAGTGATCCACTCAAGGCAAAGCTTTTGAAGATATGACAGAGCCTTTTAAGGACATGACTAGGTAAGATTTCCAAAGTTTGAAACTGTTTTTTCTCTTTGTTTCAAGGGATAATAGAAGAACAAAAGATTACAATTTATTCTCAAATATAACTATCTCCATAGCGAGAGAAAGTCAAGGAGAATGTCATCTTTCCAAATTATCGCAAGAAAGAATCACTCAATTGTCTACCACCTCAATCTCCTGAAGACCTGTATTTCCAAAGAAGTCCTTTATACACCATACAATGAGACTTGTTAGTCACCTAAATGTAGTTACCTCTAGAGTGAAGCATACCAGTTAACACTGCCGCAGTATGTATAAGAGCAATTCATTCCAAAAAGCAAATGAAACAACTGTCCCACAGAAAACAAAAAAGTAAATTTATGTGGCTAGAAGATAATCACTCAATTGGGAGTTCTGTGAGGGAATCAGGGTTAACAGCCTGTATCTTGCCATAAGATCTTCATCATATGTAATTATGCCTATAGCTGTGTGAAATGTTTACAACGAAAGCAGATATTCTTGTAGTTCTGCATCTTATTCCAAATTTGAATCTCCAGTCAGCTTCACCAGAAAAGAACAGGACCATTTGCATTTATTGATGCTTCAAAGAAAAGCAAAACAATTTCTTAAGAAACAAGTAGAGTGAAGCCTTAAACTTCATACTGTTTTCATGTGAAACTGGGTGGGGTTGATTTGAGTTTGTTCCAATTCAAAATTAAATTCCTTTAGTGAGAGGAGAATACAGAGTTTGCAGAAGCCTGGATGAACAATATGGATGTACAAGCTGCAGTTTATGTCCTACCTGAAAAACAGAACGTTAAAACACCACAGCAATGAGCTTCTGGAAATATACTGGGACAGCAGCTCAGCACATGAGCGTAAAGAATAACTAAAGCTAACACCAAGGTTATTTCTCACTGATTTACATACCTCTCTCTGATCTACCTGTTAGCCCTGAACAGAGCTCAGGGTGGACTCAAATGCAATGCATGAAATACCATACATCACCTCATGCCATAGGAGTCCATGGGAGGAGTGCAGTCTAGGTATAGGTATATATATCATAGACATGCATCTGCATGGCACCCAGTGATCATTGAGGCTCTAAGCTTTCCAGGAACGCCTCAGAGTGGGGTCTCCTACTACAGCCGCACACGTCAGGTAGAGCCCAGACCTCAACAGCAGCTGTGACTCAATGCTGTCAATGCCCTAGAAGCACGCACAATGGTTGGCCTTCAGCTCGTGTTGTCCTGCTGAGACCCTCATTTGATGTACCAGACCATATCCGTCTGTATCCTGCTGCTACCAGTACAAAGACGTACATGTGCAAAACAAGCTTCTTGAATTCCTATTCCAGCGCCTAGATCCCTTAGAAAAAAAAAAACAACCAACTAATTTTGCAGACAGCAAGTTTCCAAAAGTTGTTAAGTAGCCAGATCCCTAAGCATGTAGCTATGTTTTAATTTGCCACATATTTTTATAAATCTGTCTCAAGGGAGAAAGTTCAAGGCCAGACAATATTCAGTGAATAGAACCAAGATCTCACGTTTTGCCTCTAAAGTCTTTTTGGTTTGTTTGAGTTTAAAGTAGTTTTAGCAAATAGAATCAAAGAGATGTGGTCAGCTTCCAGGTGACAGAGGAGCATCAAGTGCATTGGCAACTAGAGGCCAATCTGCTATTTCTAAGAATCAGTAGGCAACCATGTCAGCTTCGACTGCTTAAAATCCCGTTACACCAGCTCTGCTCTCCTGCCACGTTTAGCTATCTCTACAAAGAATTACCGATCATTCCTGTAGCATGTAACTCAGACACAATATGTTACAAGAAACAGCAATTACACGAGAGCCATACATTTAACTTTTATCAACATTAACAGCTTCATTGTTTTCCTTCTAATATGATGTGCACAGAATATTTTGCAAGATTTCTGTGAATACCAATGGATTCATTAAGTATTTGTGGATTTTCTTTATCTTACACTTAAATGTCTTGCTTAACAAAAAAAAAAAAGCCAACCCTCCCAAAAAACAACAGAAAGAGTTGAAAAAGAGCCATCATTTAGAAGAGACATACAGTGAAGAAAGGATAAGTTTGAAAAAAGCATGCACTGCATTCATCTTTACACTAGAATTAATTAAAAAAACTCTTTTCGTAACACTTCATGATGCATAATAGTAAATTAAATTGATAGTTTCGTTTGGGCTTTTAAAGCACAGACAAGTAGTGAAGACTGCTATCAAGTGGAAATGCATGACTTCTTCACAAAAAAAAAAACCCAAATCCTAGTAACTGACCTAGATTGCCACTTTTCCTTGATCAGAGTTACAAGTCAAGTGGTTTTAAAAAACTACTGTTCAGTTTCCAAAGTAGTTCTCTGCTGTCTTATGTCAGCTGTCCTTGAGTTTGGAGAAGAGTTGGAACAATACGAGGCTTAAAATTAAAAAGAAACATCACCACCCCACCCCCCAAAAAACTGCAATGGGAAATACGAAAGAATTTTCACAGTACTACAAATGTTATATTGATCAAATTTACTAAAACATATACTACTTAAAGGTTACCTTTACTATTAGGTGAGGTTGTTGCCTCAATAATTAAACTTGAGAAAAAAATTACATGAACAGCTGGTAAGAACAGTTTCAAGTCTGGTTTTCGTTCAAGAGGTCCTCTGTCTCTTGCCTTTACCAAAAAACAAAATCAAAGTTTAGATAATCGAGAAGTCAGTCTCAAGTCGCAGTATGTTTTTAATTAACTTCTGGTACTAGGATGAGTATGCTACATCAATAGAGTATCGGGAGAATAATTCTGCCATCTGACAAAATTTTCCTGTATCTGTTAATTGTCTAAATTGTGACGGTTTTGTATTTGCCAAGCAAATCAGCGTTGAATGGCATTGCTCAGGAGCGTACCAGCAAACACAGTGACTGAAATTTTACTCTGAATTATGCCCTTACCTGCTCTAGTAGGAAAATGAGCAGCTGAAAGCATGGGGAGCTGGTTGGCACACTTTCCCCCCCCACCTGCCAACGCTCAAAGTCTGCCTCCATGAAGACAGATACAACAAGGGCCCTGCACGCTGGAGAATAAAAAGAGCGTTTAGCATATAGCAGTAGCCCCAGCTTAGTCCAAAATTTTTATCCGAGATGTCATGTGGCTGGCCAAATGGCCAAACATAGCTGCTCTTCGCCAAGACAGCAAGATGTCATCTATAGGGTCTGCTTGGCTCCATCACTCCCTGCAGCCCAAAGAGACCATCACCTCAAAGCGACAGCGCCTTCAGCTCTGTGATCGCAAAGCCCCAGAGGGAGCGGGTAAACAACCGCAGAGGAGGTTTCACAGGCCTGGACATCATCGCTTCCTCCATAAATTACACTGGTCCTTTCTATCCTGGGTTTCAAAGAAAGCAAACACGCTACCAACAATCCTGTATGGCCTGCTGGAGCACGACCGGCCGGCGGATCATCCCCAACTCTTTAGGTCGAGGAGAAAACTGTTGCTCCTCCAGGTGCCGTGTTCCCTCCCCTAGGATAAAATATAGTGATAAATTGATTGTCAGCACCAAAATCTGACTTCTTATAAACCATGGACATTACGAAGTATATCCTCTGAATAAGAGCAATATAAAGTAATGCTGACATTAAATATGCCTAGCTGCCTTCCAGCAGCTGGGCCACAGAAATGTTAAGCGGCTGGTATTGCTCTTAGCTAGCAGAACTGTGTCTCACTCATCTGAGAGCTCAAACAGATAGGCAGAACTAAAAGGAAACCAGGATAAGCCAGCTCTCCCCTTTTGGGTTAAAAATATAACTGTTACAATACAGGAAACTTAGTTAAGCCTTATTTTTATTTCAGATTTACCTTGTTCACAAGCAATTTTTTAAAACTTTTGGGTTTGTTTTTTTCTTTTTACTATTAAAGACAGAGCAGTATATGGCACCTGTAAGAGAACGCCTTGTTCCCAGAAGTCAGTTGCTCATTTCCAGCTCAGCTTGCTGCCCTGCCAGCTACAGGGACAGAGCAAATTCACTGCAGCCTTGGGAGGAGGAGGAGGAGGAGGAGGAGGACGAGGAGAACCTGCTTGTGTGCAGCTGCACCCTCCAACGCCAGATATCATAGGACGCACCTGCAAGGAGCGCAGCTGGTTCTCACAGGACCTCAGAAACCGTCTGCCACGGTTCACGTACAAGCTCATAGATATGACAGGCAGTAAGTGATGAAACCAAAAAAGTTCCTTCCATGGCCCCGTTCCAGCTGCTAGGAAGAGCTGTAACCGCAACCTTCGCCCCAGCAGCTCCACCGGCGCAGAAGCACAGCCAGAGAGCCAGTGTTTGCAAAGCTGCGTGTAAAGCGCATTTGTTTCATGCACGTGCCAAAATAACAAAGGAGTAATTAAATGCACAGTCAGACAAAAAAGTCAGACTATTTGCCAGAAGCTAAGCCTTACTCCATCACCTTTCCCTCCTGCACATTTTGCACAGCACCTTATGTGCACGTGAAGGAACGGCAATTGCTTTATACGCTTCTCGCTGTGGAGCAAACAAACTGCTCCTTCTGACATTTCAAAAGAAAGGGTGTACGCTCTGATGAAACTCCCATACTGCAAATGTTTAACATCCTGTCGCAACCCGATCTCTGCTCTATTTAACATCTGTTTGAGGTTTCCCGCTCCCCACAGGCTTCAGTGCAAACTCCTGGGAAAATATTAATATTAAAGCTGGCAAGTAGCACTCTGTACATTTCAAAAAAAGGGAAAACTCCGACTTTTGTTCACTTAGTGAATGAGTTATAAGGCACCTCAATCCACGAATGTGAATTTGTAAGTATCCACCAAATATGTGGGAAAAAAAAATTGTCTAAAATAACATACCGCTCTCAAACTGCTCACATCAACTTCTAAATCGAAATCAATACCTGATTGCTCATGAGGTACTTTCTTACACACGACAGGATGACCAAAATGCTTATGGACAAAACTGTCAAATGAGATTCCACAAGCAATAAATTATGGTGGAACTGGGGTCCACTTTAAAGGCAATTCTAATTAAGTGTTAAGAATTTCTAATTAACAAGTTTCAAATGTCGCCAACACACATTTCCCATAGATTCTCAGAGAAGTTGCGACTCCTCAAACACGGTTAAAAAAAGGCATACTGCACATGAACAAAGTTACTGCCAATAATTAAAATAACTGCGTAACTTCAAGATTAAAGAGTATTTTAAGTAACGATGGGTATAGCCATAAAAATGACAGAAAAACATCAGAAAAGAGAGATATGAGTAGCACAAATACCACTACATTAACAGATGCTTTGAATTTTCATTATAGCATCTTTAAAATTCAGAGATAACAAATTTGCTATACACAGCCAAACTGGCCATATATAGTAAATTTAGGGTTATAAACAAAATACATGAGTGTATGCCTAGGGGAAAAACAAGATAAATGAGTAATTAATTTATAACATACCAGTTTACAGCAAGAAACATCATGTAACCCTGGAAAAATCCGAAGAACAATGAATGCTATAGACAATGCCTTCTTTTTTTTCTTAGGATCCCAAGATAATTCAGGTGGGAAGGCATCTCAGGAGGTCTTCAGTCCAACCTCCTGCTCAAAGCAGGTACAGCTCCGCGACCACACCAGGTTGCTCAGGATTATGTCCCGTCAGGTCTTAAGAGCCTCAAAAGATGGAGGACGGTGCAACCTCTTTGGGTAACTCATTCAACCGGGAGACAGCCCCCCTGGGAGAAAAAAAAAGGTTTTCCTCACACTCAGCCTGAACTTCTCATTTTCAATGCTTTGTCTCTCGTTCTCCCACCATGCATGGCTATGAACTGACGAAGACCCCCTGAGCCCACGCATCCCACCAGTCTGCCCATCTGACTGTGCACCCATCCAGGCTGTAATAGCTGTAACTCAAACACAAGAACATTGTCGGAGACGCTGCTGAAAACCTTGCCGAAGCTGAAGTGAATGGCGTTCACTTGTTTTCCCTCACCCACTATTCCAGTCACTTTACACTGCAGACAGCAATCAGGTGGGTCATGTGTGCTTTATCCTGCGAGAATCCATGCTGACTGTTCCCAGTCATCTTCTCCTCCTTCATGGTGCCCAGAGGTCTGTTCCCAGAGAACTCGTTCTATGATGTTTTCCATGGACCAAGAGCAGGCTGACTTATCTGCAGTGCCCCCGGGCACCCTTTTGGATTTATCTGAAGGAGGAGTGCACCATTTGCTTTCTTCTAGTCATCAGGGATCTTCCATGGTCTCCAGCACTTCTCAAGCATGGTGGAGAAGGGTGCTGCAAGCACATCAGCCAGCCCTCTCCGCACCCATGGATATGGCCAGGTGGATTCCACGGGCTTCTGGGGGTTGAGTCCCCTCGGGTAATCCCTGGGACTTGGTCCTTTTTCATGACTGGTGGTTCTGCTTCTTGAACCTTGTCTGTAAGCACAGAGGTCAGTGAGGAGGCCGCGCAGGTGAAGGCTGATACAGAAGAGGAAATGGAGCACCTCGGCCTTACCGTGTTCACAGTCAGTAATTCACGCATCCCATCCTGCCACCAACTCACATTTTCTTGTCCAGCCTTTTACTGCTGATGGAGCGATAGAAGCTCTTGTTGTTGCCTTTATCTCCTGCAAGTTTGAACCCCAGCTGAGCTTTGGCTTTCCTGACATCATCCCTGCATTCCTGCATGGTATTTTGTGTTCATCCTTTGCAGCCTGCCTCTGCTTCTACCTCCTGCCATATGCTGCCTTTTTGCACTGGAATCCGTGGGTTTTGCACCAGAAGCCATGACTTCCCCACTTAAGAGAAGCTGGTCTCCTGACAAGTCCACTTGTCTGATGAGCAGAAATCGCTTGAAAAACAATTGGACTTTTCTACAGATTTGTTTATCAAGAGCTATCAAGCACAAAAGCACAGATACAATCTCTGGCTACGGAAGTATTTGTGCGCTAGATGTTTTGCGAACTTGCAAGATGTACCAGGGCAACACCACTGCTCGCACACAACCTTGCTACATCCTCTCCCTAAGCATCCCTCTGTTGACTGTTGCTAGAGGAAGCAAACAAGGTAGATGGCCCTTTGCTCTGACAGAAAATGGCCATGTTTATATTCCTACGTCTTTTATTTAACTATAACACATGCCAAAAACATAAAAGTAAACCAGCTCTAAACCACGGGACTCCAGTCTCAAGACTCGCACTCAAGAATGAACTGACATTCTTCTGCCAAGTACCTTGTACAGATCACTGCCAAAAATGTGCCTTAAGCTAGGTGGGCCACTGTCTATTCTGCAGCATTTATTCCAGAGGTAAATGAGACGGTCAGCACACGGCATCTATAGCTTAGCATAGGCTTCAAACGACACCTTCAGAGCCCTTTGTTTCCCCCACTCATTACTCAATCACTGAAAATGCAGCAATAGAGTCTGTCCACGTGTACCACCATTCCTGGCTGATTTAATGAACGGTAAAAATCACAGCCAAACAATAGTGTCTGGCAAATCACCAGAATGTTGCAAGTTATTGTTATTCTCACTGAAATATATAAAAGCATTACACCAAGCTATACAATAAAACTGTACATTCCTACCTGCTGTTGAACTCTACCTTGCATTAGAGGTGCCCGATGCAAAAGCATTTCACAGAATTGTGTGTGACTGCTAAATGTGCCCCTGCTGGGTCTTCAAATCCTCATTAGTGTTCTTTAAGTCAGCACACCTGATTATACATCTCACAGCAGGAAGATCTAACAAAGTATTGTTATTTGTATTATCTTTTTATAACCTAGCATCACATTCCCATTAAAAATGTATAGTGACCTTACCCACGTCAAGGCTTTCAAGAAATAATGCACTGAGATAATTGGTTGTTTGGCATCAAACATAGCCTTTATAGCATGTGTCAAGCCCTGAGTCATACTAATATATTTAATGTTTCTTATTAGGGCATAATAAGAAATTGTGCCTGTATAAATCACATATTTATTCCCAACACGTGGCTTGCTTACACTGTGTAAAATGATGAAAACTATTTTCTGTCCACACTAGCTATGTCTCACATACATAGAATAAAATGCTTTTATCAGATTTACTTTGCACCACGAGAACTAGATGGGTTAAGCTGCTCATATTTTTAAGCAATGATTTCTGTATAGGCATGGAGTGTTATGCACACTGCATCTTTCTGAAGAGATCTGGACCACTAACATTAATAATGTGACAAACTGCCTCCATCATCATTCTAGATGCTGAAATTCAATAAACATTACTAAAATATTCTAACCACTAAAATCACAGCCACAGTGGTTTACAGAGCAGTGTTTACCAGACACTGAACGATGCTGGACACAAATCTGAGGAGTAATTCCCTCAAGCAATGTAGATGATTCACGAGAACGCTTTTTGTGTTGAAAGCTCGTGCCAAGTCGCCAGTTCACACGTAAAGTAAAAAAGAATTCCAAAAATTCTTTCAGGAAAACATACTTTTTCTCAAAAATCACTCCTCACAGGACTTCAGCATAAGAATCTACGTCAGGTACCCAGCTCGTGTTTTGTAACGAAAAGCACCAATTCTATGTCACTGTTGGTGCTTTTTCTTTAGAAGCCCGTCCCCTGGCTCAGCACAATTAACACAGAGCCTCCACCCAACTTTTGTGTGCCTGTGTGTGCCTTATCTATGTGGAGGCGTATTTTATATTTATACCTTCTGAAGACACTAATAAATTCTGCATTTCAAGAATTACAGAAAACGAAGTATGGTAATTCTACCACTTGTTTGGTGCCAGGAATAATAATCATCCACTCTCAAGTGAAAATTGTGAGTCTATCATCACTTATTCTTAAGTTTGAAATTCAGGTGAGGTTTTGTTGTTTGGCTTCGTGTTTTGTTTTAAAGTAATGACAACTCTCCGTGAGCGGCCAATTGCCTGAAAAACAGCAGAGCTCTGAATTTATTTTCAACCTGAAATACTCACAAGATCGTCAGATTATGTTTATTATGCTAAAACACAAAATTAAGTATTAACCTGAATACACTAAAACTGGGAAGAAAACAAAGTCATACCTTTGATCATCTGTGAGGAACTACCAGCCTAACTCAAGAGATCACTGTTAATACTGTTATAACCATATCTAATTATCAAGCCCTCTAGAACCCTACTCGGGCAAAGCAAGCCTTTCTAAATAGGTTACCAAATAATCCTTCACATTTTTGCCATCATCAGCTGCCATACAACTGCTCTAGGGTCAGACGTAAACGTTTATGCCTGCACTGGATAATTTTTGTTGAAATTTTGCAAAGCGGGTACTAGGTAAGTACTTCACGTGTTCATCATGTTGAATGGCCTACAAAGAGGTTAGTTAACAAGCAACCATGCAGGGTGAAATCTTGGCTGGCTACTTGGAACCTCCCCCAGGGTTCAAAGTCATCCGAGTTCATGCAGGATGGAAACGTCCAGCTTTACTCTTCACTCGCAAGGAATACGGGTTCATCAGTTTAAGTGTAATAAGCGTTCTTGAGCTGCATTCTCAGAAAGAAGTGAAGGAGGCAGACACTCTACAAGATCCTCTTCTGTGTCCTTACGGTCTGGTGCTACATAGCTACACAGCATGTTGGAAAGTCTGGAGGTTGAAGTGAACTCTTCCCCTCACTTGCCTTGCTCATATCTTATTTAGGATTTTAGCGCCATTTGGGGAACAGTTACAGACACTTTAAATCACATTTGCCCGGTGTGATCTTTTATTTATTTACTCGAAAGATCCCCACGTGGGAGAGTTCAGAGCCACCGCAGTGGAAGAATTACAATGTTTTAAAACACTTTCTGATGAAAACAACTCTGTCCTTATAAAACATTCCTCAGTCTCCGATTCCACCAGGCCGTGGTGTGGACAGACCCCAGCAAATACAAGCAAATGGGTTATTTGGTGCCCTCCCCGGCATGCTGCAGTAACTGTTACTGATACAGACACAGGACTAGACAAAAATAACTGATCTACTAGAAACCCAGTCAGAAAAAAGAAACTGGTAAGAAGAAAAATCTAACTTCGAACATCAACTGATAAATAATAATCGCTACCCAGCATCCAGAGCAAATCTGGCAAAACTAATCCCAGCCTGCATCCTGAATTAGGAGTTGAGCACAGCGTATTTAGTAGACCGACTGGGTACTGTCCACCACTACTGAAATCACTGGAAATATTTTAAGTTTTTTTGTGAACAAAAGCAGAAACTAATGTTGCTCATGGAATGCTACCTGCACAAAATTATCCTCTTTTTTCCAATAACCTGGTTTCATATGAGGCAAATAAACGTCTATGTTTCTGTGCTACACCAAATGACAAATTACCTGCCCAGACTGTTCTAAAAGAAGTAGCAGTTGACATCAGGTTAATACAAAAGGATCCTTAAGCTGCGTATAGCTCACAGGAACCAGAAACTAAGGACATCATTCACTCTTTTGGAAACCTGCTATGCCCAACCGCCAATCTTTTCCTTCAGGCGAAAGTGATAAGTAGCCTTGATCATAACAAACTGTTGCAACAGATCAAAGAGTAATGACACATTTATAGTCAGCGTAAAGTAATAGCTAAACTCTTGCTTGAGGCCAAATACATAGTTGAGAAGCACACAATAGGAGTTGGGTGTTGTTATTACCATCTACATTTAACTATTCCTCTTTTCCAGTGTTTCCTTGTCCGTTTTCCATGCTGAAAAGATATAATTTACTGAGGCAGAAAAAACGACCCACAAAGTGGGTTAACTGGTTTGAGTAAATTAAAGCCTGAAATCTCTTAATGTTAAAACTTCTTTCCAACATAAACCCACTTTGAAATTACGAAGGTTCTAAAACTTTTGAAATTACTATTATTACCACTATAGAAATAAATAGCAGGTGAGCTTGGTTTATAAATCCTTTCCATATATTTAAATACGTAGCAGCTAGGATAATTACCCAGCCTCTTATGAGCCTCTTTTATCAAGCCATGAATTATCAGCAGATGGTATACTTTTACTGCGTAAAAGCCGTATTTTCATGGAGAGATGCACATTGCTTGCCATTCCTGAAGAGCTCTGAAAAGTCCTGAACAAGACAGTATGACAGTTAAAGGGACCCAGACTATTCAAAAGAAAGGTCTGGCTCCTTGTACATGAATAACCAGGATATTATGAACTCTCTGGCTCTCTTTCTGCATATAAAAAAAGATTATCCTTGCCTTCTGCAGAGATTATTAATGCAATTCACTTGTTTTACATTCTGCAATAAAATAAACTCCACTGTCATGCCGCCTGGAGCTCCTGTATCTCATCCATTATGTAAATCTCCAAAGAGTAGTTCAGCAAACACCATCTCAGTTCCACTGCACTTAACTCAGATGTGTAGGTCATCTTATTAATTTTCATCTTCCTAAGACCAACAGAAACTCCTTACTAAATCTGCAAGAGATCCTCACTGTCATCTCTCTTCATAACCATCAAAGCCCAAGTCCATATAGTTTTAAATGAAACTCAGACTTAACTCCAAATGTGTTAGTGTTGGGGGTTGCACCATCTCCTCTAAAAAACAGGAAAATAAAGCCAAGGAAAAATATTGTTTTGAATCTCACTATTTCTAGGACATCTTTTATGTCGGGTTTTTTCTTTTTTTTTGGCAATACAAATACTGAAACACTTCTATATTACTTAGAAATTAAGATGGAAACTCAGTGCATTTTTACCTATAATGTCTGAAAGCCAAGGCTTTTATTTTCACTTGAGCTATGCCCACACGTCCATCACCGCTGACTGCAGCAACCACAGCCGTAGCGGACTGCTATCAAATGGAACAGAAACAACAACAAAACCCCCTAAGTAAATAGCGAAGCTCAAAAGAAGGTGATAGCCTCAAAGCTGAAAACTTGCCCTTTCCTGACTCATCACTGAGCCTCTGTATAAGAAAGACTGAATGAATCACCAGGAGGGCACATGAGGCGCGGTGTGGGAAGCCTAAGAGCGGGTCAAGATTTAGATTAATACCAGGAGCTATTTTCTCTTTTTAGACACATGTCCTTGGGTATATGAAATATGGTATCCAGTGGAATCATTATTCAGGTCTGTTAGCACCGTATACCAGTATTAAAATAACTGCCTTCTCCTTATGTGCTAGCTACTGAATTCTAACACGTTCTTCTACGCCTTCATATGAGAAGTGACAAATTGCCATTGTTTGACATTATTCTCTCCATGGCATGTCAAAAATAGTAAAATCCAAATGTATTTATTTCTAGCACTAAATGTTTATTGTCAGATATGTAGAAAAAGGAAAACAGGAAAGCATATGTAGTACTTCAGCTTCTGGTTCAATGTATCTTAATCAGCATTGCTGTGCAGACCAAGAACCGCAGGTTTTTCCCTTCTCATTGAGAAATGAAGACGAACTCTAAAACACAGTTAGCTGTGCTGCTTCACAATACTGAGAACTCATACCTCCCACAACATGCAAATACTTACATCCTGATACACTAATGACCAGAAACAGGTCATTAAGTAACAAGCAGCAGTATTAAGTCCTGTAAATCCCTGTTTTAAACTTGTTTTATTTGATGGATAAGGTTGAACAAAACTGTATGGTATTCAGCATCTTGAAACCAAAAACCTGATAGTATGAATTTAAACATTTTCCTCCCCATTAGGTGCTTTGGAAAATTGTGTCATACTTCTGAAAATACACACATCAAAATGGTCTTGTCAAACAGCTCTGAAACTAAACGCTTTGTGCTTCCCTCTCTGGAGTAGTATAAATTTAGTCATTATTAGAATTAGTATAATTGTTCTTTAAGTGCTCTAGGAATAAAAGGTGAAACGAGCTTGGTGACTGCTCTTCCATTCCCTTGAGAACGTGCTGCAGCAGAGAAGTCAGGCTGCAAGAGCAGGGATGCTCAGAGATACCTTGAAAACCCAAGGACCGGAGAATGAGTCCAGCAAGTGGAGCCTGGTGTACTCACCGTATCCACGCCAGCATAGCAGAGGAGATGTCTGTTCTTCCAGGGAGGTTATAGAAATCCCATGGAAAGAACTGTCCTCTGGAGATACCAACTGCTGTCTGTTGACTAACGGAAGATGGGAGCTTTCAGCAAAATGACTGAAGTTGAAAGGAACAGATCCAGGCCTTTGAGATCTAGGTCTCGGTGGACTCTGTCCTGTCACTTACGACTAGTGCTCACCAGGGGGACGATCAAGGCTCAAAGAGGAACCGATGGAGCTGCTTTGAAACAGAACCTGGTTTGGAAACACGACTAAACAAAGAGGGACGTTACGCAATCTCAACTGGGAGGTCCCCGAGCGTTCACCTGGCAGAATGGTGAGTCTGCATCTCCCTCAGCAAGCAGCACTGTTGCAACACGAAGGGATCTCCTCACTGTAGCTGAGGATATCCACAGCCTACGTCTTCCAACAGCCCATGGGAAATCAGAGCACGTTATGTAAGCTTTTTGGAGGAGCGCATCTCCTGGTCTGGTTTCTTCCAAAAGCCATCTAGCTTCGGCGCAGCCCAAGGCTCTGCCACGAAGTGAACCAAAGCATGCCGGGGCAGGACGTTCATGGAAGCATTTCCTCATCTAAGCTATCCCAGTAACACACTCAGCTTACCTCCCAACTCTGGTGTGGTCTCCTCCAGCCAGCTTCCTCCAAAACCCAAACTGGCCCATGATTTGGGGGACTGATCCTTCCAGGCTTTTCTAGTAACAGCATGGACAAACCTCTACCAGTTTGACTGGTCCGACCGAGCCCTCCAAGCCTGCCCCCCTCAGGCCCCCGCACAAGGCCTCACACCAGAGCCCACGACACGCAACAGATACTTTCATGCTGTGGAACCACGACACTGATAGGTCTCCAATTATCTCAAACAACGACGAGCAACAGGAGCACTGCAAAGGTATGAGAGGATGCCCAAACTCCAAAAGGCAGCCGCACGCCTGTAGCAAGTGCAGCATGGAAGGAGCTAACCCCAGTCAGCGGGGATGCAGGGACCTGGCACAGCTCGCACCATGGCCACAGTTTGCTCCCTGAAGGATGCAGATACAGCAGGTCCTACATTTAGGCTTGGTAGTCCTGAGGTACTAAACGCAGCTGCAGCTAGAACTGAGGAAAACGGCTCACATCGCAATTTCTCACCTAGATCTTCAGGCTGCTCCCATCATTTTATTTCATATAGTTTACAACATGCATTTTGGAAACTACAAGAGGCAGCGGCATCCATTTCTGCTCCTCCTGAGAAGCAGGAACTCTGCTAGTAGCTTATCTCCTCTCCCTCCCAGCACGGGAACACCAACACACCATGCATTTCAAACACCAGATATGGGAAACAAGGCTGTCTGTGCCTGCTTTACCAAGCAATTTGTCATTTTATGCTCACAGGCTAGTTTTTGCTATCACTGTTCGCAGCTGTAGCTAAACTTTTCAAGGTAAAGGCTTTTGGGTTTCATTCCCAAAACGAATTAAAACAGACAAAAAACCCCACCAAAATCCATAAACTTTAAAAAACAAAGCAAGAGTTACAGGAGGACGCTCATCACAGCAAGAGTTTAAGCTCTGAATGACATAAATCAAAAGAAGTTAAGTAATCACACACAAAGCCTTACAATCAACAGCGGGAAGCAATACAAGTGACAAATGCCAACATGTTTACTAACGAAAATTGTAAGGGGATACCTATTAATTTTCAGAAGTAGTTTAACAGGCATTCTACTGCACCAAGGTACGTCAATAGGCGCTGAAGCAGGCCCTTAAACACAGCTTTCACTCACATCTACAATTTACTAACCACAGACTCATCATCACCAGTTATCACTTCATGGAGGAGCGATCTAGGCAACAGCAGCAAGACCTACCTTTGCTTTACAATGACATTTAGTAACTTTAATGACATGAACTGTGAAAAGAACGCCAATATTTTAAATATCTCACATTTTCGTTGCATTTTGTCAATTTTAGACTAATTACTCTCCCGTGAGCTGCATTACAGTGTGAGCCACCTTACTCCCACACACACCACTTCACATGAAGGTTGCTGCCATCCTTTTTTATGCAACTCTCCACTCTTCCCGTTTCAAAAAAATGTTTAGTAAGTAGGATTTTAATTCAAGAACTACTGCAGAATCAGTGCACCTGAAACATCCCACAACAGCTCCAAGCAGAGCAGAAGTCTGTGCAGCCACGGGTACGCAAACCCTGCGCACTGCTGCCGTGCAGCTGCCGGGACAGAGACTCTTCTCGCGATTTTTTATCAGCACCTTTTGGGCAGCTATGCGCTGACTACCTGAAAATATGACCTTATTTATTATATAAAAAGATGTCTTGACTTACTGATTTTAAAGCAAAGCTTGACACTTTTGCAGTAGGCCAGGCTTTGACAGGGAACAACTAACCTACCCCTGTGTCTCCTTCCATTGTCTTTCTGAAGTGTGAGGGTGCAGAAAGACCACAACTATCTTCAACCATTAAATAACACTTCTAAAATACATTGTATTTTTAATATATGAAACTTAAAAGCAACAGTTAGGATCCTCCATAGATGTCTGCACTCTGATCCACACTGGCAGGAACGACGTGAAAGGGCAAAACCCTCACAATCGTAATCCAGCTTGATTTAAACAAGGTCAGATCACAAGCCAAACACTAAATATGATTTGGCTCTTACTCTGATGAACCGATTGTGTGTGTGTGTCTGCGCGCTTTGCAATCCCGCCCCAAGCCAGCTGCTGACAAGCACTGTGTAAACACACCAAAATAGTTGGGAAATTAGTGGAATGAAGCCAAGATCTGGGACCCATAAACAAGAAACCATTTAGGCTATAAAAGCAACTGCCCAGCAGAAAAGGATTAAAAAAGTGGTGTAGACAAATTTTGTACGCTGTTCATAAGGAAAGCCTAATAGGAACGTCGAGGTCTTCTCAGAAATCATTCATAAATTTTACAAAGGCAAAGGGAAGTGGAATGAGCTCGTATGCAATGCAAATGTGTCAAGCTGAAGAGATTTGTTGCAAGCATCTGAAGTGCCTTTTTCTCCTTGGAAAAGATCAGTGTTGGAAATGCCCCCAGCAATTTTTTAGCCATGGGGATCAGTTCCAAGCCCACCTCACCAGACTCCTAGCGGGGCTCAGACCTGGGGGCTACACCGCTCCGATACACAGTCCTCCAGCAGCCCATCAGCCATGCCGGCACCCCATGGGAAAGGACGGGAGCAAGAGAGAGCATGATATGCAGCAGCCGACCTTGGCAAGAAACAGAAAAAGAAGGAAAACCTCTGCTGCTCCTCCCTTTCCTGAATATACAGTTTGGGGAAAAGTTCTCCCTCTCTAGAGTTTCAGGGCAAGTTTTACATTTTTAAGTGAGAGTAAGTAAAAGCAGATCTGTCGTATGAATACGAGTGGGCTCCACACAACAAACTGCCTGCTATCTATTTACACTGTGAAATATTCATTAAATATCAACCACCAATCGACTGTTAAGAGACCCATCTTGATAAATGCTAGACAACGGATGAAACCAAAAGAACTTCACAGTCTCCCTGCCTTGCTGAACAGGGCCATCAGTCATTTTTAAGTGGTCGTTTGTTACACTGTTTTATCCAAGATATTTATAATCATAATGAATTGAGACAAAACATCAAACTACAGCCTCTTTGCCTGAGAGTAATCCAAATTGAAAAGCACATGACAGAAAGGATAGATTGATGGCCAGTCCAAAAAATCTCCCTTGAGATTAATATATTTTATCCTGTTGATGTTCCTAGTCATAATTATACTCCAAGAATCCACTGAATGACGTTAGATGTGAAAGACCACTTAAAAGCAGTCATTTACTTTCTAGGAAAACTGCATTTGTTTGTAATAGATAGGAGGGGACAGCTGACAACAAAACCCAAACACACCACCACACTGCTAGCAATATTCTGATCATGCAAATAAAAACATAAAACTTCCTCAAAACACCTTCAAACGCATGAAAAAAAAATCATTTATCGTGACCAGACTTCAAAATCAGAAAAAAGATTTGACGTCCAGTGAGTCCAAACTCCATCCAAAACCAGAGTAGCTCCAAAGTCAGATGAGATGGCTCAGCGGCTTGCCCAGCCTGCACCGACGCATGGGTTGCTCCTCCCCAGGTGTAGGACCTTCCCCTCCGCTGAACTCGATGAGATCCCTGCCAGCCCATTTCTCCAGCCTGCCAAGGTCACCCTGAACAGCAGCCCTGCCCTCATTGCGTCAGCTGGGTACCATTGCGCAGCACCACGCACGTAGCCGGCACCCTCCTACGCCCTGCTCCGCATCAGCGTAGGAGAAGTTGAGACCAGGACACATCAGAGGTAGAAAGACTCCTACCTAGATGGGATGAACTCTGGAGTGCTCAATAAAGATCTCCTTTGTACTGAGTCCTTACCTCTAAATAGCTGAGCCAAACCTGGCTTTTGTTCTTTGTTGTTGGTTTTTGGTTTTTTAGTTGGTTTGGTTGGGTTTTTTTTTAAGAGATGACGCACAGGTTACATTCATGAGACAGCAGTACTTCTTGCGCTTGTCACAAAGACCTCTCTAGAAAAATAAACAGTCATCTAACACCACTGAGTTCAATACAGCTCTGTGTTGTTTATAATTTTTGAGCTTTCAATAACTTAGAACCTCACTAAGCCTGATCAAATAAACCGCCCAGTAGTATTTTTACAGGCTGTCTGTGAAACCACAGCGTGAGTGGGAGACTGTCCCCAAGACCACTCATTAAATACAACACAGATCTGCCTTTCCTATCTGAGCAATCTCTTCTTGCCTTTATTTTTGCTCTCTGACCTCCTTTCAGTCCTGCTCACTTCTTTTTGGTTTCAAGTCCTGATCTTTATTTTGCCCAGGACTTTTTGAGCTATAGTTTTTCCCTGTCGGTTATCAATTTCCTTACCAGCTCCTACCCTGGTCTCTCATCCCCATACATCTGCATTCAATCACTCTAGACTGAAAAACGTAAACTTCAAATGTCAGATCCAACACAGAAGTGAACATGAGGCAGGCCAACAAAGACATAAAATACAGCAATATAACATACAGATGATACAAGTTGTTTACACACCCAACAATACACCAACATAACAGTGTCAGCAAGGAAAGCTTGCAAAACTTGGTTAGCAAAGCAGCAATTAAGTGAAAGGCTGAGGCAGGGTGCTGGGTTAAATCCAATCTCTTTCCTCTTGGAGCCAGAACTTTGTCAACTGATCTTAACAATGACCACAGAGGAGCCCTCTTCACCTCTATTGCTTAAGTTTTCTGGAACCATTCTTCCCAGGAAAGGAATTTTTATCCTCGGACTTTGAATTCCTCTACATAACCACATATTTTTGTCGTTCAGTGACATGATTTAAGCATGGTACTTGCCTAATAGAGAAGATTAACAGCTGGATTCAGAGCCCTATGTTTGCACAGACTATCAAACAGATAACATGTAAAGAAATAACTGAGTATCCTCTTCCTTATCTGCACGTATCATGCCCAGCTTCCCCACAATTACTGTGAGATACCAACAGAAGAGAGTGGAACCATGGCTTGACAAGAAAGAGGTCACCCTATTCTCCCTTCCTTCTTCCACCACTCTGCACTGAACCACAGGCAAAAGCAGAGAGAGGAACACAGATACACAGCTAGCAGAGCTGCGTCTCATACAACTACGGTCTTTCCCAAGAAACCTCAGAAAAGGCCACGTGAGCCCAAGAGCCTTTTCCATTTGCCTGATCTGGAAGTCTTCCTTCCTCTGCGCAGACTCTGGTTACGATGGCCCCTCTCAAAAACCCGACAAATCCTTAACGTTTTCTGCCCTGGTGTCACATCCCAAGCCAAATACCTAGGACTGTCCCCTCTAGTCCGGCTCAGTTTCTCCTCAGTTCAATGCCTTACCACGCTACGGTAGTACTGTTCTGTGTTGTGTTCTGGATAGTATGAGGAGTCCACTGTAACATAATGATATCCAGACACAGCTTACAGATAATCAGGGTGGTCTTTGCACCCTCTCATACTTTCTGCCAACGAAGAGCCTCCTCGAATTCATTCATACAGGATTTTATCACTGCAGTTGTGAATGATGCAAGGAAGGTCTGGATGGTACCAGTTTTTCACTCAACTATTCCTAGCCAGGAGGTCTGAGCAGAGCAGCATTTGCTCCCAGAGATGCGAGCCCATCCCAAGCTGTCAGACTTCGGTATGGACAGCAGCTGCCGACACATCAGCAATCAAACCAAAGAGAAATTCCTTAAGACTTTGTGCACTGGTTTTAGCAGGCAACAACGGCTGGTTCATATCTGGGCATACAGGTCCCTGATCCCATATTGCATGAATTACTGCAGAACTATTAATAGCACTCACTGTCTCCATCAAGGGTTAAATTTGGCTCCTGTAGGCTGGAGGTGTTTTCTGCAACCTGCGGCATATAAAGCAGGTGTTCTATGGATGCTTCTGAACTGAAGTTTGTTTCACTGGCTGTTATTTCAGGAGACCGGATTTAAGGACACAGATGATTCCCTCAAGTCCTGTGCTGCTTGTAAATCCAAAGGTAGCTAGGATCAGCACATCCATCACCTGTTGTAAACACTAAAAAAGCATACCCAAGAAGGAATTAAAGTAAACTCTCCTGTATCCAAGTCAGTTGTTGATAAACTGTAAAACTTCTGAACCACTAAAAGATTGATAAAACCAAATTATCACCGAGGTAAGTAAGAATCTTCATCCTCCCGAACTACTCTGCTCAAGTTAATAGAACCATAGACTTCTAATCCTGGTATTGAACTGGCATGGTGCTTTATAAAAAAAAAAAGGGGGGGGGG
>VZSC01012800.1:520831-534388 GCA_013398225.1 Steatornis caripensis | reverse complement strand
AAAAAAAAAAAAAAAGGGGGGGGGGGTGTTGCTGTTTTTATGATTGTTCCCACCCATAACCGGGATTCAGGGTTGAAGAAACCTCTCTAGGAAAAAGGTCTTCCACCATAACATATACCTCCTTGACCAGCAGAGTTTCCACAATGCCTTAATTAACTGAGCTGCTGCACAGCATCCCACTACACCGTACCCTGCATCCTGCTGTACCGCGCACTGCATCTGTCATTACAATTCATTTGCTCCGGTGCAAACCCACAGGCACAGTCAGCTTTGTTTAAACATCCTTGGCAGGAACTGGTTAACGTAGCATCCCAGCCAAAGCCTATAGCTCACAGTCACCAACAAGTCAGACTGACAGATGTCAAGGCCTACGGAATTTTACCACCTTACAAAGCATAACAATAAAGCCAGTAAAGCACGGAGGTCCGCTAACAGCTTCTTCCTTTTTAATCAGTGCAGAAAAATGCATGCTGTAAGACAGCCATCTCTCTATGGTAAGGAAACAAAGCACCAAGGAGGATGTCATATCCTATTTGACTTCTTAAACATCATTTGTCATTGTGGCGTCTGAGTGCCACTCATCAATGTGTTACGCTTCATTGCCAGTAGCTGTAATGGAAGACAGTGCCTCTCTCATTCTCCCTTCATCCTTGCACATAAGAGTAATGAACAGCAGTATGCATCAGCCCATCCAAACACCTGGCTTCAAAGGAATTACCTAGTTCCTTAACGTACTGCTAGGCTTCCCTTCGAACAGTCAGGTTTGGTCAGAAACCGTTGCCTTCAGCTACGGCTGCATTAAGGTATAGTATTCCCCTGCCTGAAACACAATACGGCATATGAAGCTCAGACCGGTTACTTCATCTATTACGTTTTGTAACACAATATAAATTTTTGATAATAGCAGTAATATGTATAATGCATATGGCTGTAAAAATGTCAACCAACTTTTATGGCTTTCCTCTTCATATGAATATTCAGTCACCCATTCGTCCCTAGATCCACTTCAAACCTGAAAAAGAAAAGATGAAATAATTTAATTGATATATTTTCTTAGAGGTTCATTCATTTCTTAAATATTACTGTATATGTAAATAAAAAGCCTATCTACAGACATCTGTTCCATAGTAGAACAGAGGTCAGAAGAACAGTAAGCTAATAAGCACTTTAAATAAAACTGGATAAATACAACAAAAAGTATACTGGAGAAAGCTTAACGTTTCCTCTTAACTAATGATTTTAGTCAATGCTCTCAATGCCTTTAATTTCTGAGCTGTTACTTGAGCACACTAAATCCCAACTGCTTTAATTAGTCTTCCGGGCTCGTTATGTATCAGTATCACGTGTTCGCACAGGTAAACTTCCCAGCAGTTACCACACGTGAATATTCTTCATTGGTATTTCAAAACGTGTTTCCCAGAAATACTATGTGAGAACTGGACAACAAAGCATTAAAAGTCAAAACACATTTATTAGTGAACTCAGTCAATACTCCAGCCACGGGAAATAACTGTGCAAGACCATCATAAAATCTGAATATGTATTTCTTGAAAGGTTTCCTACGGTTACATGATTATCTTAGTTATGTTTCCATGTGAATCTATAAAAGAAAAACTTACAGATATTTAAATACTATATTATACTTTTGGGAGTCTCCTTCAGTTTTAAGAAAATACACAAAGCCAGCAGTCTAACTTTTTAAAACCTTGGGGGCAAAAAAGTTTCGTATGTCCAAAATTTAAATAATCGACAGTATGTCATAAACCTCTTGCCAGAATATGTGCATATATCTGGAAGCAAATGCTACTTACATATGTCTCTTTCAATAATGGAAATGGTGTGAAGTCAAGAATTTAAATCTGCTGTCAGAGTTGTTATAAACAATCTGCTGTTATTTTTATGTCATTCAAAATAAGGTCATCCTTCAAATAGCAGTGGAGCATCACCTGCCCGCTTTTAAACCACAACCCAGTATTTCATGATTGCTGTATGTACAACACCATGGCTAACGGGTTTCCAAACACTATGCAAACTTTTACACTGAAAACAAGACAAGAAGCTCCCTCAGGCATGTAAAATTAGTAAATATTCATATACTGTGCTACTATTACACTGACTAAACAACATGCACTTTTTTGTTAACCTTAATATTTTCTTATAATAAAACTAAGTTCCAAATATTCCTATGAATCATAAAAGGCTGCAAAATCATCACAAACACTGACCTCACTAAGTGTAATTAAATACTGTAGGCTTAGAGTGTGCTAACTATTGTAGATCATTTTCTCCATCTCTCATGCATCTTGTAGGCTCTCTTTCCTTTCTGCTGTTTAATCTTCTTTGGAATTATCTGGATTGCTTCAAAACTTCCACTTCACGAAGAAGACTTCTTTTTTTTTTTCTTTTTTTTTTTTTTAAATTGAAAGAACCACGTTTGAGTTTCTAGCTACTCTTTCTCTGTGCTAACATCCAAAAATGAGACTTGTGGACCAGGTTTTCTTATACCATGGACTTACATGATGTGGTTATCTAACCTGAGTAGGAAATAACTTAGTCATCAAGGTCTTTAAAATTAGATTTAATGTATTCAAAAGCTTCATGAGGTCTCTGTCAGAGGAAGAGAGTCTGACCTGTAATTGTTTTCAGTTCTCCAGTTTTTTTCATCATTACTCCTCCCTACACGTACACAGACACGCACACTCCCACAACACAACTTAGCTTCAAGTTACACATGAGCACCAAGATCCAATTAGGTTACCGTGGCTATGGTGACAGAGCAAACATGGGTAGGCACTTCCAAACTGCTAACACGCCACTATCCAACCAGCCGTACCTGCAGCTGGTTTTGCGTTATTAAATCACAGGCAGCATCTCTCCTCTGAAAAAGCTACTTTGTTAGCAATGAGAGTGACAGAGCACTGGAACAGGCTGCCCGGGGAGGTTGAGGAGTCTCCTTCCCTGGAGATATTCAAAACCCCCCTGGACGCATTCCTGTGCAACCTGCTCTAGGCTAACCTGCTTTAGCAGGGGGGTTGGACTGGGTGATCCCCAGAGGGCCCTTCCAACCCCTACCATTCTGTGATTCTGTGACATGTAACTGGGTTTGCTTATTAATTCTCTTCAGGTCTGCACAATTTATCAAGCGCTGAATCTCCCACGCCCTTGCCATTGCTGGGGTGCCCTCCTCCACGGAAGGGTTTCTGCTTGTCCTCCTCTTCACCAAGCACAAGCAGTACACCACAAGCTCCAGCAGTGCTGCCATCCCACAAGGCTGCTCCACCGCCAGACACATGGTTTGGGGGTAGGACAGGCCTTACCCCTTAGCACTGACACCCAGGGTGACCGAGAGCATCGATTTTGTCAAGCAACGCATGCTTGCCACAAATAATACCCATACAGGCCACAGGCCTCTTCGCCGTGACTATTTTAGGCTGCTTTAGGGAAGGCCACAAAGAGCAAACTGTTCATCTGAAAATGGCTGTCTTGACTAGTAACTCCACAAACCTGCTGCCTGATTTCCGGAGAGCTGAAAAAGCTTCAGCTTCAGATGGAATTACTTTGAAATTCACATGAAAAATGGGACGATCCGTCCTTAGAGCTCTAACACATGCGTTCAGCCACATGTATCACCACTATGAAAGCTGCTCTGGACTTCAGTTTTTAGCAGCATACTGTGAAATCTCAGTTTCTCCTATCAGAAATACGAAAACAGACAGGGAAGTCCAAACAGAAGCATCTTCTATTTGTATCAAGTGGTTTTTATATCAGAAGAAAATCTACCCAACCCTATCATATTCTCAATTCAAAACTTTTATGTCAAAAGGGCTCTTTGAGCAATCAGAGCAAAGCACTTAACAAATCACCAGTTTCAACCAAAATAAATTTTAGTAGTAAACACAGAATTATGTCCACTTCCAGCCAAAAGCTAACCATCATCTTAAAACCGTATTTTTAGACTCTAAGAGCTTACAAAGCTTATGAATACTGTCAAACATTACATGCCTTCTCCTATGGCAAGACAAAACCCAACAGAAATTGCAATACCTAATCCATTTTGGTATCCTAATCTACCTCTTTATCAGAATAAATGCCCTGGTAGTCACACCCTGGCCAGCATCCCCACGCAACCGGCGGTGCGGAGCAGGAATCACAGGCCAGAGCAAGGAACATGTCACAGGTTTCAGGAGAATCATGCTGCGCGTGTTTCTAGACAAACAGAGGCCACTGCTATGTGTGTAGAGGTGCCGTTGTCTCTACAAATAGAACATTTTCAAACATATAAAGCCATGTCAATTCATTAAAAACCAAGTTCATACTGGTATCACTTTGACGTCTCTTTTACATACTGCTAACTTTTAAGTTAATTACCATTAATACAGTTGCAAATTATTCCTCGTGCTATTTTCCTCCTTTTCTAATTTGGACAGCTACGGGAACATATATTTGGAAAAGACCAGTTCAGTCAAAGTTATTTGCTGAATCAAGATTTATTAACTTTTTCCTCTACAAAGCAAACCCCGTATTTGGGCATAACTATTTCTGAATCACCTTCTTGCATCATCTAATTTACTTTATAAGTATGCACTTTTCTTCTTGAAAGCCCTTAAATCTGCACTTACACTTGTGCAATCCCTTTCAAAGGCCCTGAGTCACACCAAACTTCACCGAAGATGGAGTGTAACTTCTCCCAAACCCATGAAGACCACCCTGAACATCAGGTAAGGCAGGTAAATTAATGAAAGCATGGTTTCAGCATCATTCAGAGCTGAAAGAACACAGGTTATCCTCAACAAAGTGTTAAGGATAGCTACCTTTATGACAACAGTAGCCACACACTTGTGCTTTTTTTTTCTGATTTTTGCAGGGAAATTAATAAACTCCATAAAGCAGCATTCTGCAGAAGCTACAGATAAAATATACATTAACCACAAGCTACAGATTTGCAACAGTCCTTGACATTTACAATTGATACAATTGTCCGTATAGGAGAGGCTGAAATTCAGTGCAGCACTGCACTGAATCAGCATACTCGAAAATCTGCCTCAATTGTGCTTCAAGTGCCTACCTTTCCTGCCCTGGGTCCAACCCCGAGGATCTCTGGGAACTGAGGTCTGTAATACTGTAACTGGAACTAGCCAAAATACTTTGCATGAAAGCTATCTGTAAAAAAATTTAAAACCTTCACATTCCAGCATAAACCACTGTCCCTCCAGCAGCCATCACAAGCTGCAAGATGAACCGGGTCATACAACTTAAAATGCATGCAGTTTAGGTTAAGTGTAATTTTGTAGACCTCACAGGGCCAAAAGAGCACTTGCTACACATTTTGTCACTCACTAAACAACTGTCATCATGAGGTTTATTCTGTCCTCAGCTAAAGTTTCTGTTAGTCTTTGATAGTGACTTCTGTTCAAACAAGGCAAGCGGAGTTACTTGCTTTAAGACGCCAGCCCCCTCACCAACACCTTTGTTGCTCTGACATAGCGTCATAACAAAAATATCTTAAGCTGCTCAAAATATTTCTGAAAATTAACTTAATGCTTCAACTTCTGGTTTTCACTGGTATTTTAATAAAAGTAAAGAGAAGCAGGAGGCAGAGAGTGGGATGCCTGTTGCTAGGCAATACCTAGCTCTCCTGAACTCCTACAGACTGAAATATTTATCCGGACTCCCACGAAGAATGTTATCTAGCACACAGAAAGAAGAGACGCAGGCACTTACTGAAGTACATCACGATTCAAGGTAAGAAGCGGCAGCTCTGCCACCAGCTCAGTCCCTGGGGTACCTAAGCAGAGGAGGCTGCAGTCTGCAACTGGGCGGGGGGGTGACGCAGCTCCCCCTGAACACCTACCCTGATTTCAGCTGAGGCTCAGAGGGCGATGTCTCCAAAACTTCTACACCAAACCAGAACAATCTCTAACGCCACTGGGTTGTTGGCAGCATAAGAAAGCACGTCTTTTGCTCACCTGACTGCTTAGCTGTGTTGTTTTTATGTTGTTTGGGGGCTTTTTTTTTCCCAAATCATTATACTCCAATAACAGGTTTCCATAGAGGAAAGCATGCAGCTGGCCAGATGTGGATGAATCACTCATTAACCGAACATACAACCTGCGCAAGAAGCTTGTGCACCATGCGCCTCCCCCTCTTCCCCTTAAAAGGTTTACTCAATGATTAAACTTTCAAGAAGTGCTTGTACAGTCAGTCTTTCAGCACAGCCTTAGAGGAATAAACATTATTCTTTACATGGTCTTTTATTTGACATTAATGAATTATTTTGAATTGAACAGCTTCAAGGGTAAGTCCCAGACCTTCTGGGACTTAGAAGATTAATTTCAAGAACGCTTCGTTTTCCCTAGAACTTAAGGGTCTGGTTTGACAAAAATAATTATATACAAACATGCTACACTTGGCAATTTCAGAGAATTATTACTCTGGGAAAGATTATATCTTTCAGTACTATTTTTAAAAAACTGCAACTGTATCAATGTACACAAACAATGTGGGTACGGCAAATGAAAACAGAAAGTGTGTGTGCATGCTGTTATATTGTAGAGGTAAAAAAAGAGTTAGTAGTTAAGATCTGGAGAACTAATGAAGTCTTCAAATGTCTGGGTTTAGGTAATAATCAGTGGTAAATCTAAAAGAGTGCAATAAATTGCAGGGAGCAGAGAAAAACACAGCAAAATACTACATGTGCCTTGGTTTTTTTATTCTAAAAGTAGTGGTTATCTTTGACACTCTCAGTTGTTAGAATGGATAGCTCTGAAACCTTCATACTCCCTTCACAACTCTAGTTTAAACAGAATGACATTGTTTCACATTAGATCTAAATAAAACAAAATTTTCATAAACACAGTCACACATCACTTTGGACAGCTTCTCTGACATAAGGAAATGTTCGGGTTACACAGTACATGCATTCAGCTCAAGGTCTCTTAGCGCACCATCTTACCCTCACGCACAGTTCAAACTCCACATGAGAGTTAAAATTCTATTTACTAGCCTGTGCACAAAGTTGAAGGACTTGGTAGGCCTTTTCTTGGTACAAGAACTACTGCTTTATACATACACACACACACACACCCCCATACATACACACACGTACATAAAAACACGCACACCTACAGTCACAAATTTCTGGCGAATTGATTAAATATTTTGTGTAAATAACTGTCTTAAAGAATTTCCTGAAAGCATGCTTTCTAATACATCATCAGAACAACATCAGATTTTCAGCCAAGCTGTAAAACATGACTACGTTTCTGAACTCATGTTTTCCCCTTATCTTCAGACCTTCCTTTTTCCCCTTATTTTCATACTTTCTTCAGCAAAACAACATGCATTACTCTCCAGATAATGACTATCTAAGATCGCTACTCCTAAAGGCTTATGAGCAATCTGAAATAAATTCTAGAACACTAATACTTAAGAACTGGTTATTTCTAATTTCAGGTTGGAAGCATAGATGTTGTGTTTCTACATTTTGTTCGCTCTTCAGATAAAACAAGCGTGATTAAGGGTACTAAAAACGAAGCCAAAGTGTGAAGTCCAAACGGAAGGTATCCCACGGGAAAACTGCTCGTGCTTCAAGTAGGGTAAGAGAGAAGACACTCGACAGTGATTCTTTCATATCATCACAGTGGGGGGAAAAGGATAAACACCAACCTCTCCAGCAGATCTTTCATCAAGGGGATGGACTGACTATAGCTGTTGCACATAAAAAGACCTAACCGCACAGGTTTCATGTTCTTATTTTGTCCTGCTAATAAGGATTAGCATTACCAAATGCTATCAACCCACTCCACATCTTCTGGTTTAATACCTTTACTTAAACTAGGTTTATGCTCAGTCCAAAATCGAGCCAGCTCTACTGGCAGTATGGGCAGCAGTATTCAAGCTTTCTTCTCAAAACTGCAAGATAATCTTCGTTTATACTCTAACCCATTCAAAAATAAAACAGGGATTTTTCTTTAATTCCTGTTAAGAGTCTGTTGAATCCCAGAGATCATTAGAAGGATAAACAATCCTTGCACTTGTACACAGTTATAAATGAGATAGCTAGAGCTTAAGGACGAGGTCACCAGTTTCTTTAGGACACTCAGTGGAGCATCGTTTTCCACATGGACATGCATCTGATGTCTCTCACAGTGATGGCGGACTACCTAATCTAAAGGAGGGTGGCTGAACACCTAAGGCCCATTGCTACAAGTGCAAAGGAACAAGCACAAATTTGCTGCAGACTTGTGCCAAAATCTGCTCTCAGTCAACTCAGGTGCACTGAGCACCCTGTGTTTTGGTAATGGAGCACAGGTATGTGAGATTTAACCTACAAGGAAGCCTGAAACATGGGTGTCTGAAACAGAAGAACCCTGCGCCTCAGATGGCAAACGCTACCCTTACGTAGTTCAAAATTTCAGAGTCTCCTCGTGGTTGCCTTCAGAGCGAACACCGGGACAGCGGAAAAATCAGAGCAGGAAAACAAAAAAATTTAACACTGTTTATATGTAGTAGCTTACATAAAGCCTGGTATGTCTTTTTCTTTCACACCGTACAAGATGTTGTAAATAAAGATCGGCACTAACCATCTTCTCAGTGTGGATGAAATACCATGCAGCTTTCCCCTTACCACAGTGTCAAGCGTGCTTGTACCAACTTTCACAGCAAAACCACTTAAGGAACAAGCAAAACCAGAATAAGCTGTGCCTGTTAAACTTGTCTTAAAAGAGGGAGCAAAATTGTTCCCACAAGCAGCAGAGAAGGCTACACAAGTTGTAAGTTTATACATCACCAGAAGGTTGTTGTAAAATCGGTGTTGATGCCACCACGGCTGGCACAGGCAGTGACAGCCAACATCCCGTTTCACCAGCCTGGAGATGTTCACCTTGTCAGGAGTGCCCACAAAGCTACGTGTGTCCCACCGCATCGTGTCAATCCGTGCAAGGTAAGTTAGCAAAAACCCATTAAACTGCTCAAACAAACCTATTCTGCTCCTCCAAACCACATGTGGCAAGAAGCACGAGGCAACATCAACCTCTCTCCAACTAGTACAACCACAGCAGCTACCAGAAGACAGGCTCTCACACTTTCCCCCAAAGCTGGGAAAAATGAGCAAAGAAAACCAAGGAAACACTGTTTCAGGTTGTGATATACACCAAAGAAAAGCAACTATCCTCATTTCCAGGCTCAAAGTTAAGCTTCCAAGAAGTAAGAAAGGTAAAAGCTGAATGCACCCTGCTCTACGTAGCTGGCAGTTACGTTCAGCTCCTGCTCCTGTCTTCCCTCAACCCACAGTAAATTTCATCACTCTGTTACAATTTGGGTCCTTTCTTTTGCTTTCTGTTAGAAATGTACCAATAAAATGCTTTTTCAAGAAAACAGCATGGTATCTATGGACGTGAAGGTGTAGGTACACATTCGGGCTCTAAACTGGGGGCACTATGTGACAGCAGTGGTAACTATAAATCAGTTTGAGGAGTTTATTTGGCTGGCATGCTACAAATGTGGCTGATGAGTGTCTATTTTAATAGGAAGGTACGCTTTCTAAAATTGATCAATTGACCACGACTGTTTCCATTGATCATTTTTAATGTCTTTTCTCCTAACCTGCCCTTTCCTGAAAGTGCAGACTAGCATTATTACTAATAATTATCCCTCAGCATATTGCAGATAAAAAGCTCAGAAAAGGGAGAAATCCCAAACCTAAGTATACAACATTCCCATCGGGCATTGACCGGCTCGATTGGTAGCTCCGCTACCACATTCAGTAGCTACAAATTTTTTAATAATAATCTGAAATCCAGAGAAAGTCACTGAAGCTTACTTGTGCTCTTGATGTCTTTGGGATGAGCAAGAAGAGTAAAACCAACCACAGCACTGTTCCTGGAGAATCTCCACTGGAAACTCTCCATGCCAGCATTTCTAACTTTCCCAACACACCGCAAAGCTCAGCGTGAGCCATGATTAACCTTAGGAAAAGGCGCACCTGTTTGTGGAGATCTACCCGATACATACCTGGTCATATTCTACTGCCCTCCCTAGCCCTCGTCATTTCTCTCCTTGTTCTAACAGCCTTCATGTTCCTGACAAGAGACATACTTGCTCTGGTTTTTTTCCCGTCTTTGCTTAAATGGAAATACATTTGCTTCTCACCTATCTGATACTTCCTCCATCACTGAGACCTTTGGGGGGGGGCAGACTAATTCAATGTAGTATTTCATTCAGTATTCCAGAGGAGAAATTAATCTGCAAATCTGACTACATATGTAACTGCAAAACCAGAAGTAGCCTGATTTCCAAAGGTAATTTGTACTTTCCAGTCTCCTACTGAGATCGCTGCAGCAGCCTGCAGGACTCGCCATCTGCACGCAGTAAGCCAGTGCCATTTCATTCTGCAGACCAACACAGACAAACCAACCCCTTAACCGTGGCTCAGCAATTCATCGCATTCACAGCCCAGAAACTGTAACCTGAAAAATAACCTTAGTGGATAAAGTTCTTGCCAGTTGGCGGGTTCATCTCACCTACCTACGGACACCTACACCTGCGCGAGCTGCCCTTCATGGCTCTGTAGTTAGAAGAGAGAAAGAGGTAGCACAAGGGCCTGAGTCACCACCATTTCAGCCCGTCCAGCAACCGCTCCTGACCGAAACGGATTTTAAATAAAATGTACTTAGTGGTCTGCAGAGTAAAGGGTACTGCAAGTTTTAAGAGCTTTGGGTTTGTTTGTTTGTTGTTTTTTTTTTTTTTTTTTTAAACACAAATCTTAGGTTCCTCTGGTCCCCTGATCAAAACCTCCAATTTTTAAGACTTTAAAAGCTGTAGTTTTCAGTGAAGCCGGCAGACTTGGAAATCCATCCCAGCTTAGAGAAAAAAAAACATTAAGTAACTTGAGATGGTTAAATACTACTGTCAAGTAGGAATTGGCAACATAGCCCACGTTAAGCTTCCTGCATACCAAGGTGATACACAGAAGTCAGTACAAGTACATTGCTCATCAGTTACAAGGACACCATCATAAAAAAATCATTACAAAAATCAGAAACTAAGGATGGTAAGGAAGTCATTGGTAAGGAAACGTTGTTTGGTTTATTAAACTAGAGAGGAAAACACTCCAAAGAAACAATCCTGTATTACACAGAGGAAAACACCATTTTAAAAACCAAGGGTTCTGACCTTGGAGCCTGGCTAGGCTGGCTAGTCCCCTACTACTCTGCATCACCCCAGTGAAACCAATCAATCCCAATTTACGCTCCCATCATTCCCATTACAAGCTAGCAAGTGGACTCATCACATTTAATTGTCTTTCAGGGAAGAGGGTGCAACAAATAAATTAATAAACAGCATTAATAAATTATTTAATAACAACAGACCAGAGGAGATTACCACTGAGGAGAACCCCCCGCTCCCGGTATGCCAGGTGTAACAGAAAAACTACATAGGCATGACAGTAGGGATGCTGTTTTGAATTAAGTATGCCGCGCGAAAGGCTCAAAGACTTCTACCTAAGACAACCAAAACTATTCCTAGCTAACCACCGCAATCCGTAACCCCTACAAACCATCCTAACTCAGAACAACACGAAAGACACGAACAGCTACACTCACCACTTCACTGAGGGGCAAGTTCAGCAACGCCCTTGACAAGCAAAGCTTCTGTTTTTCTATCAATTCCCTTTGATTACTGTTTCAATTTGCAGGTGACACCTGACATGGTACATGACTTAAACTGCTTATCAAAGTGGTTACATGAACTGGCAGTAGCAGAAATGCGTTAGCTGAAGATGCACTTGGAGCTACACCCATCCTCTGTTTAATGCCAGGAATACACCTACCTGGTATTTTGAAATTATGAGGAAGCTCCTAAAACACATTAACTATTGAAAAATATTCCTGTAATTTGATTAAGAGATAGCGAACACAGCTTTTACTGTTCCAATTATACTGATTCCAAGTGGTCGTCTCTCATCCACCGTCAGTGTCACAGAGCTCCCCCAGCCCTTTCTCCCAACGACTCCCTTCCGTTACACCCGTTCTTTTTTCTGCATTACCCAACGCGGAAACATTGCAGTCGTACAGATCTCCAGCCTCGAGTGTCCTCCCGTCTCAGGTTCACGAGCCCCACGGCTGCCCTTGCTTGAGACAGGCACCACCAGGCCCTGCCCCCATTGACACTTGACCCAGGAGGGATATCCTCTTGTGTTGTCCGTGGGATGTCCCTTTCCGTCTCCTCTGCCGCCAAGGCAGGCTCCGAATATGCAAGAGTTGGCGTTGCAAGGCAGCAGCCCTTGCGGCTTAAGCGCGCTTGTCCCCTGTGCACACCTGGGCGTCGGTGCCACAACTGGCACCTCCAGCCACAAACTTCGGGGGTGCGGGGCTGTTAACCAGACCACCCTGTTCTCGCCCCAGGGAGCGAGCAGTCTCATGCCCCACCGCCTTACGTTCAGTGGCTTCCAAACAGTTTAGAAATTATAATCTGAAACAAGGCGATGAAGAGTTTGTGAACCCAACACTTCTCCGTGACGTGTCCCACCTACCCTCATCGCTCCTCTTACCACACCTCTTGCTTCATCCTCTTCCCTAACCTTCCTTCGTTTGTGGACCACTCACTCGCCAGCACCTATTCCAACAACCACCCTCTCGCAGCTTCTCACATTAAAAAGACAAATTCTGACTCCATCCTTCTGTTTAATCCACCACTAACTATGAAAGATTTCAGGGTTGGTTTCGTTATATACAAAGATAATTACTTATTCCATAGCCTAAATTGTGCTCATGATCATTCACTAGACAAAAATATTCTCTGTTCTCCGTATTTTGAGCTTTCAATATTCTCTGTTCACTGCTAGCAGTACAAGTGGCTGGTGCTACCTGCTCCAAGATGCCACCGAAACAGAACCTGTCTCACACGATACTCTCCTATCGAAAAGGTTTTGTTACCAAAGACAAAGCAACTACAAAAGCATCACTACAGGAGCAAGCTGCAGTTACTAACATCACCACACACACGTACTGACAGCGGTCCAGAGGCAAACAGCAAATATTGCTGTATGTTGCAATATTAAGACATTCTGAGAACAGTTTTATTAAAAGTAGAGGTAGCCACAACAGTCTTCGTAATAAGCATAAGGAACACTGCAAACAACCAACACTCCTCCACAAGTGGCAAATGTCACCATCCTAATGATAACCCCTACAGAGTTGCATCCTGTTATCACAATTAAGATTCTGTTAAAATGCCCATTACAAATACCTATTTTTTCATTAAGCGTAATTCAATCTTATAATACAAAGCAGGTTATAACTTGCTGATTTTTATAAGAATGAATTAAGAATTAGAAAACAAAACAAACATTAGCGTCTCGAGGAGAAGGAAATCAAATCAATTTTATATAGAATCATAGAATGGTAGGGGTTGGAAGGGACCTCTAGAGATCATCTAGTCCAACCCCCCTGCTAAAGCAGGTTAGCCTAGAGCAGGTTGCACAGGAATGCATCCAGGCGGGTTTTGAATATCTCCAGAGAAGGAGACTCCACAACCTCTCTGGGCAGCCTGTTCCAG
>VZSC01012800.1:497136-510793 GCA_013398225.1 Steatornis caripensis | reverse complement strand
TAACAGAAGCAAGCAAAGGGGGGTGGGTGGGTGGTGGAGAACAGGAATAAAACCCCAAAACCCCCAACTACAAAAGCAAAGCATCCTCTTTCTCAAATTATAGTCACAAGACTTCAATGTTTTAACTTTTAACCCACATTCTCCAGGGGAGGGATGGAAGGAGAGAGGATAAATACTCATTGCCTAAGAAGGCTTAACAATCCAGATTCACTGTTACACTGTTGTTCGTAAAACACAAAGCCATTTTCACCCTCATGGATTTTGAAGTGGGAAACACAGGGATTTAAGGTAATTATTATACTGGCAAGTCATCAAATTATAAAGAGAAGTATAGCAAGCATAGTTTTACATATTAGCTTTCACTGAAAACAAAAGAAAAAAACCACAGATTTACGACACTTTTGATTACGACTACATTGTATAAATATAACCCTAGGCAGGGAAAAAATCCCACATCAGTCTAGCTCTGATTTTTAATATCATAAAATTTGTAGCTAATCCTTCAAGATAATGTATTAGTAAATACTACAGACCTAATGTTTACTTTTTCAGTACACGAATACGTGACTCAACTGTGTGAGGTGCCCGGGTAAGTCGGGAGCACAGGTTGTTTCAGAGCCCAGGCAAAGGTTTACTCACTGTCTCTGAGCATCAGGTCCCTTATTAAAATCATTGCTGTCACACAATTGACCCAAAAATAGGTTTTGACTGAGGCAGTACCAGCTTCTAGATCTTGACAAAGACTGAGATGTATCTAATAGATAAAAGCTGTATATAGTTATTTAGAAAAACAACTGTGGTTGAAGTTTAATAATTTATTTTACTGCTTGCACTCCCTTAATTCATACTTAATTTAATACTCTGTTTTTATGAAGTTAAAAAAGAAAAATCAAAGCAGATCAAGGAATGCAATGTCCTAAGGAGTAATCCAGACCCAGCGCAAGTAGTCCCCAACCATAGTCATGTTTTTCATGCTGAGGCACCCAGGAAACCCTTCGTGCATGCCAGCTGCAGCCTCCTCAGCTGTAAAGCAGATCAGCACTCTACCAGGAGAAGACAGTCACGCTTCTTGGCAGAGGGCACAGTGAATTAAAAGAGACGAACCCATCTAAAAGCGTGGTGCCACCAGCTCTTTCGTCCCCGCTCCACGCTCTGGATTCACCTCGGCTGCTGAGAGGTTCATGACTTGTTGATTGACTCAGTTCATGAGAGGTTCACCATCTCTGATGTTCATCTGAATACTTTGGAGAACTGAAGTCACCAGAACAGGCAAAACTACAATTGACTTTTAAAAATAATTCAATTTCAGCCAGATTAGTGATCTGAATCGGCTTGCCCAGCAGCCAAATCAGTACTGGAGCCAGCATAAGGAGGGGAGCACCAATGGAAGGAGAAGGGGAGATGGAGACCGCTGCTTCTGGCACAGCCTGTTGCTGGGTTTGCTAAGCCTGTCACATCAAAACCATATCTGGTGGACAAACAGGACAACATGCCAACTGCTGACTATGACTGCAGAACTGAAACACTTCCCAGAATTTTTAAATTTTTCAATGATGGCATGAATTTTACACTGACTTTTCAAATAATCTAAGACCACATTTACACTTTTGACTGGCCTATCAAGATAGAGAGATGTCAGCAATTCATCAGCAAGAGCTGGTAGGACCAAGTTCTGTGGCCCTGTAATAATTTCATTTTTCCTGTAACTCTGGAATCGTCTCTGGACTCATCTACTGTTGACAGAGCTATACATTTTCTCATTAAACTTCAGGGGGATCAATCCTTAACGTAATTGCACTCCTGAAACAGCGAGCAAAACATAAAGAGAACTCTCCATAAAGAGGAGATGAAGAGTCCACAGGAGTATTTTTACATCTCAACACTCTTTCTCTTTATGTTAACAGACACGCTTCAGAAGAAAACTGAATTAACCCATGAGTGCTATTTAACTGTCAGATACGATGCCAACGGGCACTTTTAACAAAGACCAGACAGAGACAAGAGGTACGATACGCTGTGATGGCTTTCAGTACTTTGCTTCCGTATGAGTGAACGTGTTCAAATCTTTACCCGCACAGTGTCTCGCAGCAGGCAGTACAAAAGGCATATTTAAGTTACGTGGGTTTCTATACGGGCAAAAGAAAATAAAATTGCAATGAAATCTCCAAGATTTGTTTGTAGGTCCAGCAAGACAGAAGCATCCCGGACCCAGTTGCTAAGCCAATGGAGCACACATTCCTACACCCATCTAGGAATACTTCAGTAAAGACCCTAAAGACGACACTTCATTTAAGAAAACTGGACCCTCCCAGGTAATTCAGAGCCACCACTATTGCTTGGCAACACCTTAATTCTAGTCATATACAGACCACTAGCCTTCTTTTCTGGACAACGTGCCATTTCATTATATAGCAGACTTCTTTGCAGTACAGTACAGCGTAACTTCTGCAGTCCTGTTAACTGGTTTTCTACGGGCAGCAGCTAATTTATATGTGAAGTGAACTGGATTTTATTTTTGTTGAGATATTCTATGCTAAGTTTCTGCTCAAAACACATTTTTACAGATGAGAATTAGCAGGCCCTAAAGATACGGATTTCCAGTGTAAGTACGAACATACTTAACTAGAGGTGGTAAATACAGGCTTTCAGTTACTTAATATTATCAAAGACCCTTACTTTAAGAATATAAAAAGAAATGGATGGTTCAAGGTAAAACATTATCTACAATCTCTTCCATATGTGTCCTATCTTTATGACTGCTAGCTGCAACCTTTTTAAGGTCCTTTCACTGATAGTGCTTATCTCAGCTTTCATTTTAAAAGCTTTTTTTTTTTTTAAACTTTTTGCACTGAAGCACCCTTCAAACTACAGATCAAACCGCATGATTCTCATTTTGTCCCAATGATTTTTCACCACTAGCTATTCGTAATCCCAACTGCCTTATAATATTAGAACCACAAAGAAAAAGGTACCATAAACTCTGATGTTTAGAACGGATAGCTACTCCATTTGTGGAAGCTGAGTGTTATCTGGCACCTACAAACAGACCTGAAGAACAGGTTCAGTACACGGCAGCGTCCACACGTGCCCCACTGCAGGTCTGAGCTTGCAGGCATCTGGTCCTCAAGCTCCAGCACCAAGAAGCCCATGATAGGGACTCTGTGCATGGGAAGACAGAGGCACTTCATAGCAGGATTGAAGCCTTCACCAACATTTTACAGGGCAGACCAGAATTAGCAAACTGCTAATGCATCAAAAAAGGCTGATCTTAAACCCAAATCCTCTCCCCAAGGTAGCAGATCCACGCACTCAAAGAAGAACAAACATTATTCACTTGAGAAGAGCTGACAATGCTTTATTCTTCTTGGCTAAAACACAGCAGCAGCAACAGGTGCCAGCACCACTCTCCGCACCCGCCAGGAGTTGCGGAGAGGACTAAGCTGCTCCTCCTGGATCGACAGCGCCCAAATCCGCGCTCAGCTTCTCCCAGCCAGGAACAAGCGATTTGCTCTTCCAGAAGGCACCAAGAAGCAAGGGACAGCACAACTGGTCATGCACCGAAGTCAGTCCCACCTTTACGGAGCTGTTTTATGCATTTGGATACTCCTTGAAGAAATCTGCAGAAGTCCCTCGCTGGGGTCCAGCCCCATGCATGCCTTGTATGACCATCATTTGCAGACACCAGGTGGCCTTGCCTTTCTCTGCAATTAGACCAGACCCTTCTCCAGAGCTCCAAAACCAGCTGCTGGAGCAGTAATTTCAGCAATACATAAGATTTGCATTGATTTTCAATAGGATTTAGGCACTCCCCAAACTTTCTCCCTGAAGGAAGACGAACAGACCCAAGACATCAGCCACGAAATGAGGAACGCAGTTGCACAAGAGCAGAGGAGCGTCCTCCAAGTCTTCCACTAACAGAAGCAAGCAAAGAGGGGAATACGGCAAGTGGCAGCAGTTACCTTTAGGGACAAGAGGAACAGCAAGAATACAACATCCTGTTATAGGTTATATAGGGAAAGGAAACGGATGGACGACGGAAGGAAAAAGAGCACTAGAAGGACAAATATGAAGAAGAGAAGAGAATATGCAAAGTAAAAAATGGTGGGCAAAAGGAAGAACAGGATACGCAATGGAGAGAAAGGAAATACAAAAGAAATTGTGTAAGCTTCTACAGCTCTTTCAGCATGAAAATTTTAAGTACTTTAAGCAGCTTCAGAATACTGCTCTGAAGGAACAATGTCTTTTTTGCTGCTGTTTGGTTGGGTGCAGTAGGGTTTTTCCCCCCCACTTCTCTGTTTTTACATAAACAGTTGGATCAGAAAGCCGAGTAAGTTGACCACTGTCAGGACGTAAAACGAAGTCATCGAGACAAGCTATGCCCATTGATTTAAAATGTTTTTAAATCACAACAGCATCTTGCATATGCATACTCATGAGCAAGAGACCAGAATGGAAAGAGGCGCAAAAAAGGTGAGTTGAACCATAAACAGAAAACATCAGACAAATGCGAATGATACACTAATATGAAGATACAAAAAGCCAGATAGAGAAAAAAAAAAAAAAAAAAAAACTGTTCAAAGAAATGAGAGCTCTGAAAGATTCATGAAGATGCAACTTTCAAGCTACTCGGCTGTAATGCTTGTGCTTTCCTTATTTTTACAATATACACATCTGGCAAGTGACCTGTTGTTATGAGCATAATAAAAAGGTGATAAGACTAGTAGGAGTATTTTCATTATATTAATGTTGCTGGCTAGTCTGAATTTTAGCAAACCAATAGCAAGACAGAAGGATGAAATAACCTCTACTGCACCTATGCTCCAGCTCTGCAGGAGCACAGGAGCCCTCCCGCCACACACAGGGAAGGCTTCTGCTTTGAAGAACAAATTCTTGAAAGCACTTTCAATTGTTGGGAACTACAGCAACCTCAGAGGAAGGAGTCAAACTCCAGTGAGAGAAATCTGTACCATCCTAGAGATTTTCCTGCTTTCTCCAATCTCTACCTGACTGCAGTCAGGTAACGCTGGGGAATTGCTCTTGAAGCCTAGGGCTACGTTTATTTTCTCCTCTATTCACCTCACCTAGAACCAGAGCAGTGTTCTGGGTCCAGCATGCTCGTATTTCTTCTGCTCTCCATCTACCCAACATCTTGGTTTTTTCCAGCTTCTTTGGCTGTCCTCCCACACAGGCAAATAAGTATGTAATACTTAAAAATAAGTATTATGCAAATATATTTATAAAATATATGCATTTATTAATATAAGTATATTAAAAACACTCCCCTAAAAATGCCAGTATGAGTATCCATGAGGAATTTTTTTTCCTCCTTGTGTGTGTCTTGCACAGTCTCAGTCAAAAAGGTTTCAGAACAGTTCCTCAAACGGCATGGCAAGGATTCTTCCTGCAACAACCCCCTCTCACTAGACACACCAGCTTCACACCAGAATTTGCAGGGACAGAAAGTTGCACAGCCTCAAGAAACTGCCAAGGAAAGGAAAGCAAAGACGACACTGGATTGCCATTTCCAACCACTCTCCATGCTGCAACACAACGTGCAGACAACCCAGGGTTTGAGCGCATCTCCTCCTCCAAAGATGATGCTTCCACTGCCACTGAAACTGCACCGGCCAGTGGTTACTCCCACTTCAGACCTGATATTCCCCATCAGGGAATGTTGACACACTTAAATAGGCAACACACTTGAGCAGGTAGCAACCTGTACCAGGGTAAGGTTGAGGTAGGCAAGCTTCTAGGATTGTAGCGGAAAGAGAACATGTGGTAAAACCCAAAGTTGCCTTGCCTGGCTTGCACAGTCCTATTATGGAGCTCCTGGAACATGGAAACACACTGCCTCTCACATGGTAATTGGTTTGCAATTTGCATGCCTGTTACCAGTTTAGTTCAAAAATCCTTACATATTAGCTTGAGAGGCATTTTCAAGAGCACCTCAGCCATTCAGACACATCCCACAGAGTCACAATTCGTTGTCTCAGTCATTCAGATGATTTGAAAATCCTACCTTTTAAATTTTTTTGCTGTTGCTGTTTATGTCCTCCTTCCCTTAACGTTAGGCATCTAATCAAAGTACCCAGATGGGGATCCAAGGTGTCCTAGACTCTCCCTACAGACAGTTTACATGGGGACAGACATCTCTGGAGATCACCACAGCCCACTTGAGATCCTAGAAGGGCTTTTTACCTCTTCCTCGGCCATAGCAGGAGCACTGTGCTGACTACCTTCACCCGAGCATAGTGCCTCCATCAGGTGTTAAAGCTCAATGAAATAAGCCTAGGTCACCTTCCCTTACTGTTGTATTTCATAAATGTATATACAGACGTGTATTCATGCATAAATGCATACAAATACATATATATATACACACAGACATGCATATATAAATACATGCACTTAAGCATCTTCCAGCACAGCTGTTCTTGGCATGCTCGCACTCACACAGTAAGCTGCTCTTGCAAAGAAATTAACTGATGCAAGTCAGGATAGACAGGTTTTTTTCTCCCATCCACCTTTACAGAACCTCTAAGCCTTTAGCAGGTGTAGGTGCATCTCCTGACACACTTTTGCACTGACACAGCTGCAGCCATACACACCACAGAAATCAATCCAATTAAGTTAAAAAAATATATACCACAATATAAATAATACTGGAATATAAAAAATAGTTTCTATAGATAGAACAGAGCGATAAAGACGTGTAGTTTTGCAGATCACTCATGAACTTGGCAGTACCTTCCTAATGATCGCTTCTGCTTGCTCTCCTGAGATGCCAACAGAGTCAAGACCTAGCAAGTGCTTTTTTGCAAGTAAGCCTTCAACTTTTGCGGAGGTTTAATAAGGAAAGAGTCTTTGCATCGGTACACGGTTTTTGCCTACTACCTACCAAGCTAAGTCTCCACACAAATCGATCTCCACCGTAGCACAGCTCTCACAGTTAATGCTAGTAGACATGTGTTTGGCAACGTGGAATCTAGCAATAGGAATCCGCCAAAAATACTGTTTTGTTTTTAACATAACATAAGAAACTGGCACTCTGCCCTGCCATTACAGCAGCCTGCACCGAGAGGAGATGAGAGGGTGCTCTGCATCCCACCCGAGTCCCCTCACATCGTATTTACCAGACCTCCAGCAGATAGTACTGCAAACCCAAATTCTGTATTTCTACTGAAAAATATTGGTTTTGTTTTTGTGGGACGCTCTCACCATCAGGTAGCCAGATGGAATCACAGTCTGTTGAAAAGAAACAAACACAAATCAATAACTACAGTCTGATTCGTGTGCTTAAATATTGTCAAAACATGCACGAGGAAAAGGCTGATGGACTTCACAGCGAAAGCTCGATGCACTCCAGTACTCCCGTACAGGGAACCAGCAGCCGCAGGAATTAACTACAGAGGGAGAAGTATCTGCAAGCAGACAAGCAAATAAATAAATATGGGTGGGGAGCATTTCACATTCTTTCAGCCATTCATATTTAATGATCTCTATATGACACAGCCTACAGTTCTCCAGTAACAGTCGTGCAAGATGCGAATGAGAACAGGAAAGCATGAACTCAAAAGATCAAACCCCAACTTCTCCAGCTTTAAATTGAAAATAACAGTCCTTTCCCTATTGATTTTTTCCCTCCTCTTTCATTTGTGAAAAACTGATTTTTCTCGCCTGTGTTTGCTGAAGCGTCCACACCTGCAGCTCACTGCTTGCTTTAATCTTTGCATTTGTTCATCCATACCTCCAAGTAAGCCACGTCAAATAAGCACGTGGCAGCCCCTGTCCCACACCCACCTTACCAAGCCTTACTAAGTCTCCCATTCCACCCACGTTATGACCAAAAGATAAGGAGCCTTCCCAGAGGGTGCTCAGAGGCCCCTCCGGTAGCCGTAGACCCCGGGGACAAAGCCCGTATCACACGTTTTTTGCAGAAGGCCGTCTTTTGGGCAGCACTGACACCTAAGGAAGATGCAAGAAGAGCTCCCACTCTGCCGGCAGCTCCCCAGAAAGCAGCAGAGTAACAGCTCCTGGCTTGCCACACCTGAACGCCCTCAGAAAAACCTGGCACAAAGAAGGAAAACCCTTGAAGAAGAGAGAATTTGGGGAGGTTGAGATGAAAAGGCAGGAAGTACTCAAAATGAAGCCCTCTCCACGGCTACTGCCCGCTTCTCTCACTCTCTCAGTGATGGATTTAACAAAGGAACCCACACCATGCTTCACTGACCTACTCAGTCCCTCCGAAGACAGCTGGACCAGCTGGAAAAACACCAGACAACTCTGGTCCTTCAAATCCCACGGTTATAAAACTCTAAAATTGTAGCATACATTTAATTATATTTTTTTAAAGTTTTACTGCAAGTTTTCCAATGAGAATGATTTGGGGATTAATTGAAATAATAATTTCTGAAGAATCAAGGCTAAATCGGTGGTGCTTATGAAATACTAATACTTTAGAACTGAATTCCTCGTACAGAAAAAAAAAAAAGATCTTAATTCTCAAACCGGGCCAGCCAGTGTGGCAGTATTTATGATGTGCGCACACGTCTGCTCTGAACACGTACAGCTTATTTCACTTTTGATCTGAACTAAGACTTGCGTATCTGAAAGGTATTAATCCACTTTGGCAACCAATCTCTTATGCGCTAAAAAAAAAAAAAAACAGTCAAAGAAACATTGCATTGCTGCTTTAAAATACGAAACGTCCTCACTCTCCTACTATTGCAAATGGCCACTAAATACATCAGGAAAAATTTCAAAACTGCACCGAGCACACCAAAATAATAATTTGCACGTAACAGGCAGCTGAATTTTAAGGTAAGTAGCCATGTTGCAGGCTTTACGCATTTAAAAACCTAACAAATACATTCGTATTCCAGTATCCTCTGAGTATTAACTAATTTTGGATTTGACTTAAGTCAAATTATTTTAAGCCTTTCACAACTATGTGCTATTGTCTTTCCCTGGCCCTTTGGTCCAGAGGCACAAAACACACAAATTATGGTGTAAGCCCACAATTATACAATTCTACGGCTCATTTATCAGACTGGCAAAAGAAAAGGGATCCAGTGATCACGACACAATCAACAGACACACAATTAAATTATGAAACACATCTAAATCCCTAATTATCTATTCAGGATTCACTACAAGGCAACACATCCTGCTTGTAGGCTACGGGAAAATTAAAGAAGGAAATTAAGTGACTCTCCAGGTGCCAAAGGGACAAAGCTCCCAAGCAAGGGGACCTGGGGCGATGGTCCCCTATACAGTTAGAACGTACGTAGACAGCATCTGCATGCCACGTTGCACTGCGACTCCCACAGTGACATCCTCCAGCACACAGCGAGGGGCGATTCATCTTTTACGTAGCTATATTCTGTTTGGTCAATTTTCTACGCAGCAGCAATTCCCAAAGGGAAAAAAAAAAGTGCAAGTTCTGCCACAATATTATTCATTAAAAAAATGAAAGTGTCTCACCCCGTGCAGAGATGAATGATTCACTGTTGTGCCCTGAGGAATATCCGGGCCAAACGAGGATGCCAGATAAAGAGACAATCACTCCACAAACCAAGCGCAGAGTAAATAAATAAAATGAGACCTCTTTCCTTTCTGAGAAGGGGAAGAAGCATTTTCCTGTGAATTTGGGTCTGCTCTAAACTTCAGAAAACTTAGCGTGCAACAGATCTTTTGTTGACGCGGTAACTGAGAACAGAGTTATAACACAGGACCAGGCAAAAGGAGGGATCTCCTACTACACTTCAAGCAGTTCAACTGAGCTTTACCCACGTCACACAAGCTTTAAACACCGAACTACCTTAATTAGGACCCTAAGTTTTAAACATATTCAAATGAAGAGATACAGGGAAGCTGAACTGCCCCTGCAGAAGCATCCCTCTCTGGAGAGACTGTGTGACACAGAGGCCACCTCCGAACTAGCACGTTGGCCTGGGCTAGTAGCCCAGCACCAGCTTACCCTGGTGCCCAGAGGAGCCGCGGTCCACACAAACCAGGTTGGTTTTGGAAGAAGCTAAACCAGAAGCCCCTCTCCAGCTCCACACCAAATGCACCGCAGCCCCCAACGGGGTCAGAAGGGTCCGCAATGACAACTGCTCTCATCATTTCCATCTGCTTTGTCTGCTCCAGATCACCCGCTCATGTAGACGTAGCCTCCAGTACACAGTTAGGTGAGAGAAGTCTAAATCTGGTGGTTTTCAGATTCTGTGACTGCTTCAACTCCTTTTTAACACAAACTCATGTCGCATGACATAAGACATATGTTTCGATAATGTTACCAAATCAGTATTTGTCGGATATTTTATGATTCCCTTTACTGTCCTTGACTCCTGCTGCTTCTTTGAACCATGTTCCCTTATTACCTGTGTGGGCAGAACATTTAAGTATGTTTACAACTAATTACAAAATCATGGGAAAGGGGCTCAAAGGCTGAAGGTACTGAAGCTGAAGAGTCAGGCAGCTTTGCCCCTGGGAAGTAACAGTAGGTGTCCTGGGAACACATAAGGAGGACATTGCTGAACTTCACGGATATCCTCCGATCAAATACGCAGGCATCTGATGAGTGGCACCTCTGGGCAGCAGCACATCTGAAGCTGTCACCCAAGGCTCCCCTTACTGTCAAAGGTAGGGGAAGAAAGGCTTCTAGAGCTTCACGCAAATCTCACGGCAATCTTCCAAGCGTGCTTGGTAAAAGGAATAGTCCCAAAAGGAAAAGTTTGGGTCAGTCCATTGTATGTAGGTGGCCCTCACACAAGCACCAAATACCATCACGAAAAGTACCAGATTACACTACGCAAAATACTTTTCCCACTTGCAAGATGAATACTTGTATTAATATAGTGATACAAATAAAATAGTATTTGCTTTATAGCTATAGCATTGATATACACTCATTTCCTCTAGATTTATCGATTAAATCATCTTACTTAAAAGGAAAACAACCCATATTCCTTTTATTCCTCGATTCCCTTTAAGCATTTACCTTTTTTTATTTTCCACTCCTCCACTATCTGTCTGGAATTTATACAGAGCAATAAATTGAACCTACCTCTTAAAATATCTACTGCTAATTGCAAGCTTTTTCTTGCTATTATTTTAGGAATTTACCGACAGAAACTTATACCTAGATAGTCTGGAAATGCTCTGTGCTTTAACTCATTTCATTTTGTTCAACAGGCAGAACAGGGTATTTGGAACGTTCTGACCAAAATTCACTATAATCCACAAGAAGCTTTAAAAAACAGACTTTGGACTTGCTGCTGCCTGACCAGCTCTTATTTACCACCTCCCTGCCCTGAAGTAAGCATTGAGTCCCTCAATAATGGCTGAGAATAAAAAGAAACACAACTAACATATGTTGAATGCCAAAAGCCAAGACATAAAATGTATCAAAAGCTAGCTGTAAGCCGCTCTCATAAGATTGTGTCTTAATTTCTGAAATGAAACACCCTTCTCTTCTGGATAGTATCCTTCATTGCTAAAAGAGTTTCTAAAATATGACGCATTATATGTATTGTTTATATGTATCTTTTATTATCTGTTTTTATATATATGTATGCATATAAAAACAAAGTCTGCATGAGACCATCTTCACGCAAGGATCTCCAAATTTAATTAATCTCTAAAGCAATCATTTCCAGAGCATGAACATTTCAAATGTCTTAAGCACACAGTGAGGTGCAGAAGAGTTGAGCGATTCAGTACCTTCCTAGAAGGAGCCTGCTGCAGAAGGAAGCATGCATCGCCAGTCTTCCAGATTCTTGTCCTGAATCAAAAAATACAGCTCCAGACTTCTTCCAGCTGAAAAGTGAGCTGCTCTGAAATCCAAACAAATGCCACTGCCTTGACCAAGACTGGGTAACAACTAAATTCAGGAAATGCTTTGGCATTAAGAAGCCAAACCTTTGTCATAGAAATTTGGGGTGATTATTTTGTTAAGAGTTGCACAACTGCAAAGACCAATGTACTCAGAGGAAAGCCTCTCATAAACATTCTGGTGCTTTTTTTTTTCCACATGTGTTCCTAGATAACAAAAAAATACACANCCAGACTTCTTCCAGCTGAAAAGTGAGCTGCTCTGAAATCCAAACAAATGCCACTGCCTTGACCAAGACTGGGTAACAACTAAATTCAGGAAATGCTTTGGCATTAAGAAGCCAAACCTTTGTCATAGAAATTTGGGGTGATTATTTTGTTAAGAGTTGCACAACTGCAAAGACCAATGTACTCAGAGGAAAGTCTCTCATAAACATTCTGGTGCTTTTTTTTTTCCACTTGTGTTCCTAGATAAAAAAATACACGNCATAGAAATTTGGGGTGATTATTTTGTTAAGAGTTGCACAACTGCAAAGACCAATGTACTCAGAGGAAAGCCTCTCATAAACATTCTGGTGCTTTTTTTTTTCCACATGTGTTCCTAGATAACAAAAAAATACACAAGTCTCAAAAAGGGTTACGCGAATTATTAGTATATTTAAATCTTTTGCCCCAGGCAGGAAAGAAGATCATGCACTTATAAAACAACCTCAAGTCTGCCAACCATAAAGCACGCAAAACGGAAAAAGTACAAGGATATTTAAACAAAGAGAATCAGTTCAGGTCCTTTCCCCTGTAGTATTCTGAGCATCTTCCAAGAGGACATAAAGAAACATACTAACATATGTCATCTTAAGCTTAGTCTCTCTCAAATCCTTCCTGGGAAAAAACACGTGCCCCACAGCGTTTGGGGGATTTGGGGTTATTCCATTCTTCTTTTTGTCCCCCACATGCACCTGCGCATTGATTTATCCTTAGTCATGAGAACATGGATGATATGAGAATGACCTCAGGGAAGAGGGATAGAGCAGAAAACTCTTGAGCATCCTTAAGAAAATAGATGGTCTGTAGCAAGAAACTAAGAAAAATCAAACAGGAGGAGAAGGAGAAAAGAGGAGATACAGCTCATCCTACCCAAGATGTTTTGCTCCATAAAAATTAAACATACACTATGTGCACCTTCAGGTTTCTAAAACGCTGCCACCTGAAAAGGGATGTGTTGGTGAGATCCAGCTTCTAAAGGTTATAAGGTACAGTCCCCTAAACATGCGGTAAACACTCGGTAACAACCACCAGCACCATCTGAGGTGGTCATTTAGGTAGCTTTTTGTCTTTCAGGTAATATAGGTAATTAAAAAAACAACGCAATTGGCTATCCTGCTACAGATCCGAACAGTTAGAGAGGAACTATTTATGGTCACCAAGTAATATTCAGTTTAATCTCCCTGTCTTCAGAACAGAAGACGCTCAAAAAGTAAAGTGTGAAACGTGATTCAGGACAGGGTGTTAATCAGACAGTCTTAACCATAGTCACAAGTATCGCCATGCTAGCTCTCCCACTGGCACCACCAGAAGGAAGCTCCTACCATTCAGCATCAGATTTTCCACACTTGGCCATGCCTGAAAAGTAGCATTTGGTTTGGAAAAAATAAAGATTACAGCTTTCTGCCCAATTCTGAAGCATGGGGAGAGGCAAAAAGGTAACCCTGTCCAGAACTGAATTCCTATTCTCCATCACAGCTGTCACCATCACCACTTAAAAGCCCTGAAAGACTTGCCCTCCCTCCCCTCAAAAAAAAAAAAAAAAAAAAAAAAAAAAAAA